>CM034151.1:306236532-306836532 GCA_019776745.2 Taxus chinensis | reverse complement strand
CATTATTTTATAACAAGGTCTAAAAGGAAAATAATTTTTTTAATTAGTGCAAACTAATATGTGTGATCCAAAAAAAACTAGATCATTTGTGAGAGATTACTATTTTATTCAATAATTGATAATTATATAGAACTACGCATACCTAGGTTTATTTCACAATAAAGAAAAACATTTCATTGAAAATATTAGAAAATAGAACTATGATTGATAAAAATGTGTATAAAAGTAAACATAGAATAAATCTTAGGTCATATCAAGTGGAATACACTTTGTAAATTTACTTGAAATATTGTAAAGAAAATGTAATTATGAAATAATATGTATCCACAAATTATTTTTCTCATAATATTGATTTCTCTTTGTAGGTTGTCGGTGTATTGATCTCCCTAAGTGTGTGTCTCAAGGGGCATCATTAGTAGTGGGGTGGGATGTTTAGTAGTAGTTTGTGAGAGAATTTTTGCATCTGACACCTCCCTAGGTTTCCCTAGTATGTATCTCTTCCCTTTTCCTACCCCCTTACAGGCTTTCTACTACCTAATTTCTCACCTTCCTTATTATCCTCTTGCTAAATTTTTGCCACCACTTTATATCATAAGTTTTATCACCCTCATAATTACTTATTATACCTTTGTATCCCCCTTATATCACCATTGCACATATTCCAAGTGTTTTCCTACCTCCTTGTATTTTCCCCTTTCACCTTTATTTCGGATTGTTTTTTGTTATAATATCAACCGTAGGTTTATCTAATTAAGATATGTGTAAAATATATTGCCAAAAGATTAAATACAATAATTGATGTTTTAAATGAGTACGGAAGTTAATATTTAATAAGCATGTTATGAAAGTTAGAAAGCTATCAGGGAAGTACGAGTATTAAATTTTGTCTTTTGTGAAACCCTAGGTATTATACATGTGTGAAACACCCTATATGACTTAAATATTTAAAACTCCTAGTATTAAATGTTTATTTCTTCCCATAGATTCCATAGGATTATTTTCATTTATATTTTCATGGGTAGATTAAGGTCTAAGTTTCATTCCTCCCAAGATAACAAGGGATAATATCCCTTCAACCAGATCTATTCCCTTCATCATGTCATTAGTAAGGATCATTTTTCTACATATCTAAGTGGCTTTTCCAATATTATTATCTAATCTAAATAATTCCTATTACTACCCACTAGAAAATGGATTCTATTCAACATTCTCTCCCTCCTCATTTACTAAAATATGATCTTATTCTTAATTTAACTCTTGATTATCTAGTCATTAAATAGAACTTGGTTAGTTTTCAATATTGAAAATATGGAAAAACCGTCAAATTCAAGTTATGGGTGCCTAGTTCCTCTCCTCATGTTGAGTCTTCCTTTACTTATAAACAATCTATAGTACCTAGTCTTGAAGATACAAATAAGTATGTTCATAATGATGACTATAGTCATAATGGAAATGAATCTAATAATGATGATTATGAATAGTATAAAATATAACATAATAAAATTTTTAGGGTTACTTTTACTTCTAAATCTTGTATTTAAACAATGTGTTTATTGAACATGTTCCCCCTTTTTTCCCTCTTTAGATAGAAAAAGATGAAATCAAATGATTTTCTACTTACTCTCATGATGGTTTAGAGGGGAATTTTGTATATACTTGGGAAATTTGTGAACATTTAGTGTAGTAATAAGGGTTCATGCAATTAATAATTTTCCTCATCTAGTTTCTTATGATTTGAACATGTATTGTTGTAAATTAAATATTGTAATGTGATGTATGTAGGCATGATATTTGCATATGGTGTATTTATTTCTTATATGGATGGTATACTCAACTATTGTATGAATATAAAATCTTGGTAGTAGACAGTTATTTTGAGTAATAGAATAGAGAAACATTCATGAATGGTGTAATCATGTAATTTATTTATTTTTGGCAAATTTTGGTGTAATGAACACAGGTGATGCAGATATGGAAGGCCCCCCTCTCCTAAATAATATGTTTATTTGATAATAGAAGTTATGAAATTACTTCCTAAGAAAAATTTGAAACACTTGGTGAAGATGGATTTCAATAAATTAAAAGAATGTGCCCAGCAGGTTCCATTGTCAAGAAAGAAAACAAGTAATTTTTTTGATATATTATATAGTGAATTCGTTAATTTGAGTACATTTTTTGGTTTCATTCTTGAATCATGTTGATATGAAGGAAACATTACAACTTTAGATATCAATTTTGGACATGAAAAGTCAAAACAATTGCAACAAGAGTTTGTTATGAATGTTTCCAAAGGAATTAGTTTAGCGGGAAAAAAAACTAGGTTTGTTGATAAGAGTGTTTCTTAGAGAGTGATATTAACTTTAGTTGTAAGTGAAGATACAAAAATAATCACCATATTATCATTATTACTTAGGCCTTGGGTATTTCTAGAAATACTATGAGTGTGTATACAAAGAGGAGGAATACATTGGATGATTCTACTATGGAATAAAATTGGGCACTAATGTATATAAGTATTTGTTCTAATAAAATTAAGAAAATTATTGTGAAGGTAATTGTTTATTTTTAGAGTGAGAGAACTTGTGATTGTCCAAATGTTAGGGATGTTTTAACATGCAAGATGTGTCGTAATGAGTATATAGAACATCCAAAACATTGGCTAGAAAAAACTCAACATGAGATGTGTGTTAGGTTTTAAAAAGAACATCTACATTAAGATTGGGAAACGAATGTTTGATATTTTGAAGCCTTCGTATGTGTAGGTAGATAAAGTTCTTGAAACATGTTGTCGCTATCATGTAAATTTTGATTATCGCTATTAGGTACAAAATAGTATATATTTATATATTGAAGTGTGATTTCATTTCTAGGTATATACAAATGATTTTTTCATTATTTGACATGTGATTTAATTTATGTAATCACAATCCATTTTTTTAGGTGTATAAAAAGTTAAGAGGAGCATCAAATGGTCTAGAAAATGCCTCCCTAGATTTGTGAGTGAATTCATAGATTCGATTCTTTGTACTATATCTGATGATAATGTTGATGGTCTAATGGCTTACATCAAAGGTGTTTGTTACAAGAGTTAGGACTTGAAAATATTTTCAAAAATAGATGAAGACTCGGAAACCATTCAAATGGTGATTTGTAAGAGGTGATCATCTCAAAGAAAATTTATATAATTTTAAATTTAGATATATTTTATTTTGATTTTTATGTTTAGTGCACATGAATATAACATTGAAATATGTATATTGATTTTATAGGTTCAAATACATCAAATACTTAAAAATATTTTGAAAGAACACAACGAGATTGGACTTGGTAGAAGAGGAAATCCCCGTTGTAATATTCATGAATAGTTTTCAAAGTATGATCAACCACTACATCACACATTTTCACTATGCAAAGTGGTAGGATACATAATTTAAGACCAATAAAGACATATTCCCTCTCGATTTCATATTGTCTGTGGTTGATTTTGCTGATAATTACTCTTTTTCTCATCGAAAGGAGATCCAGACATAATATTATCATACTAATTAGGTTACTATCATATTTCATGTATGTTATAGGCTTGCATAATTGGATTTTGATTGTATTATAAGTACATATGAGAAGCAATTGATTAAGTAGGAGTACCACTTCTATATCAATGATGATAAGGAACATGACACCCACTTCATACAACACTATTTTCATTTATTTTTCCAATATCTTAGTCAACGAGGAGTACAATTGGATCAACCTTTCATTTTGTCAAATAGTTGCACATCAAAGTTCAAATCCTCTCACCCTTTCTTTTCACTTGGTCGCAATCATTATTATCTCAAAATAATTCATTTGTGGAGTTTTTTAGATTGGTCATGGGAAGGGGAAACATGATGGTGCATGTGCATTCATAAAATATGCTCTAAAGAAATAAATATTTGATTATGAGGGAGATTGATTGATTGATTCTCATTGTAGACAAAAAGGACTGTTAGCTGTAAATAAAAGTTAAGAATAAAACTAGATTAATCCTTAATATAACACACCTAATATCTAACTCAAATTGAGCAAGATAAAAAGAGGGAAAATATGTTATACCTGCACTTACCTACAAGTTGTAATCTTCCTTCTTTGATGCTTTGGATGTGCTCATATAGAGGAATGCTTCAAATTGTGGATTTAGTTGAATAACTCCTCCCCTTGATTGCTTGATGATTGGTTATGATGTTTGATGGCCTTGAAAGATGATGATTGAGATATTGCTAGGAATATTTGTGAAACACTTGGTTGCAATTTTAAAAGATGGTTTCTAGGAGGGTGGTGAGCCAAATTTATAGGTTATGGGAGGAAAAATGAAGGGTGGAGATTGATCCATGTAGGATATGGATCAATGATTGAGGATTGGTGAGAAGGATGGAGAATTCTAGAATTACATAATTATAGAAATTAGGAGGATTCTCTATTGAATTTGTAATTCAATGGAGAGAGGGAAATTATTAAAATTTTGAATAAAAATGAGGGAATTTTAGAGAGGCTTCTAGAAATAGAAGCCTCTGGACTTGGGAGTGGAGCATTTGATTAGGATAGAATTATGTGAGATTAATTATGATTAGGGAAGTTGGGTGTAGAGTAGGTGGGTAGGTGGGTGATATTTCAAATTCTTAGAAATTGATAATAGGGATAAGTGATGGGATAATAATATATAATGGTGAATTAATAATATTAAGGGTGAGATGGGATTATTGGGTGAGTATATGGGAATATTTGGGATAAGGATATATATGATATTAGGGATTAATAATAATTAATCTCATGATTAATTATTATATGATTGAGATGGGGATTGTGATAATGTGTTACTGATGGGGGATATATATTAATAAGTATTTTATTTATGTTGTCAACATTTCACATGTGTACATCTTTCCCCTCTTTGAAGGTTTATTGCGTGGTAATGACCTTTTAAAGAAGAAAATATGATGGTGATATGATGCCTCCTTGAGGGGTTAGGTAGGGAGGAACGAGGTGGGTAACCAATCCAAAAGAGGAGAGGCTCAAGTTAGTGGATGAGTGAGGAATAGAGGATGAGGAGATTTGAGGATTAGAAGAGTAGAATTTTTTAGAAGATTGAGGATTCATAAGAGTAGGATTAGAGGACTAGGGAAGTAGGAGATTGGTGGTTTAGGAGATATTGGATTTTGGAAGAAAGGATGCCCCAGTCAATGATGTATGATGAGAGGGAAGATTTAGGTTTGTTGAATTATAAGATGCCCCAGTCATGGGGTTAAGTTTTGAGGATATTTGGATTATAGGATGCCCCAATCAAGGGTTTAGGATTGAATATTTGGGATTTAGATGGGAGGATGTTGGATTTGAAAATGTTATAAGATTGAGGATGTTTGGATAATAGAATAAGGGGTAAGTGCAGCAAGTTGGGGGGCCAAAAAGGGGTCATAAGTGGACGCCACATTGCAAATAACAACAAAATCTGAACTTGTAGGGATTATTAGCAATGCGTGCACTAAATTTTTATTTTTTTTTAAAAGAAAATTTTAGCTATATTAAACACTCAAAATTCAATGACTTGGTTTTTTTTAAAATCCTATAAGATTGTAGTCTGTGTGCCCGTGATTTGGATGACCAAAACTTGATGTTTTTTTTGCTTTGGTGAAAAGTTAGATGTTGTTGTTTATCTTGGGATATATTTTAATTTGTATTTTTTTTAGTAATATTTTTTTTATGATTTTTTCTGTGAAAGTGGTCTGAAAACATAAAGAAAACGGAGCACTTTCTGTTTGTCTACGATAACTTCATTAAAAAATATCAAAATCAAATAATTTTTTTGAACGTGTATAGAATTTCACCACAGTTGAGGTGGTATAGGTTTTATTACATTATGACAAGTGAAACAAAAGTTGCAGTCTTAAACATAGACATGAACATTCACGGGAAAAAGTGTCTTAAAGACCTACTATTAGTAAAAAATTATAAAATGATATTTATCATATTCTATTCACTTTAAATTAATATTTCTACAAAGTTAAGAGTCTCCCCTACACAATGGTACCATTTTTGTGACATGTATTTGACTTCTTGGCATGGTTAAAGTCCATGGAAGAGAAAATTTTATGTTTTGTTGTTTTTGATGTAAAATTTAAGATTTGATGTTCATTTTTTGGTCCCCCAACTTGTTGCACTTACCCTAAGGATTGGTTTGTGGATGGATTTGGATGATAGAATAGGATGAGCATTGATGAAGTGGTGAGTTGGATTGATAATAGGATTCTAGAAGATACTCCAACCAACGGGTGAGGATTTTAGATGCGAGAGGGTATGATTTGGATGTGGATATTGGAGGATGGAGAGGTTAGATAGTTAGTGATGACGAAGATTAGATTTGGACAATGATAAGGCTAGAAGAGGATGGTAGAAAGGGATGTGCTACTATAAAGTGCCCACTATTATCATCATTAGTAGTTGTGATTAATGATATGGCATGAAGCAAGATGCACTGAGGTAGTGAGACCATGATGATGTAATTTCTAAATACATGTGTCCTCGTATCATTAGAAAAATTAATATAAAAACATGGTCTTATATCATTGGACCATGCACAATCAAAATAAATAAAAGCGACTCAATTACTTATCATTTATATCCTAGCTCTTCATATTTCACATCTCATATTTATTCTTTGTAAACATAAAACTTAATACACTACTTGTATCATCATTACCCGATGACGCACTCTAGTCGCATGGTTCATACTCGATTGTTGAGGGTCTAAATATGAATTGAACCTCACCTCAATCACAACATTCTACATCTTGCGCTTGATATTCATCAATATTTCTAACACCTAATACACATCATTATACATCTCAAGGATCAATCTTTCTAGCATCTCATTCACACCTTTCTACAATCAACTCTTCTAATGTATTATTTAATTTTTATAGCTTACACATCATAGCACATAATTCCATAATTCTTGCTCCACGCTCTATTGATTGAATCTTTTTGGCACACACTTTGAACCATTTCTTGATGACACACTCTTTTTCTATGGTTCATTATTGAGTGTTCAGGGGGCATTTAGAAATGAGCCTCATCTCATGCATACACATCCACTCGGGGGGCATGTGGCTCCTATCACACTCACATTGCATATCATTCCATCACACTCATTCATAACATACTACATATCTTGGTTGTACATTGTTCTTTCTTACTTATACTCGCATGTTACACTTTTCTTACTATGTTAGACAGATACATGGTGTATCATTATATTTCTATACACACATACACATTCACTTTCCCTATAGTTGTGATCACAGACCTAACATAGATCATTACACGTAGCATGGATGTTTGGAACTGTACCTTTTACCAGTCCCAGAGCAGGATCCTCGGGGCATCCACATTTGTACACACTACAAGTGTTATCATTTCATTTTATACTACTTATTTCTATGAGCACACTACTCTATCGGATCATACATGATTTTTACATACTTTATATGTTTCTAATATGCTAAAGGGTGCTTCATTTACAACATTTGTCTTGCAGGAACTATTTTCCACCATGGTTGTCTAATGATTTTCTCACTATTTCTTGTCTCTTTTTTCTATTGCATGTCATTGTTTTCAAAATTTTCCCTATGTCTTGTCTTGATCACTGATTGTATGCTTTTGATAGCTTTGGCCCTAATTGTCTTGCAACATTGTGAGTGATGTCCCATTTTTGCAACCCACTTTTCATTGTCTTCTTGTTTACACTATTTTCTATATACATGTTTATTTTTAAAAACACTTGTATCCTAGCCACTGTTTGCATGTGCCTTGGTTTCTACCAAGCACATTCCCTCCTACATATTGGTATCAGTTCAGTAAGGGGTCATCTTTTTTTCTGCATCCTCCTAGTGGCATTGCATGTACCCCAAACGAGGGGGAATCTATTGGGTGAATCATTCACCCCATTATGTAGTCTACAGTCACAGTTCAACACAAAGTCAACACACTTTACAGTCTCAGACAGAACTCAGAATCAAAATTGAGTCCTTATTCTAGCACATAAACTAGCACCCAAATATAAACTTGGGCGTTTAGGCACTTCTTTCCCTTCATGGGTGCCTATGACCAGGGGGTAGATACATAGTTTTTCTCATATCAACATAGTTGTCAGTAGTTCACAGAGTGGTTGGCACAGTATAGGCACAATCCTCCAACAATCAATTTATAGTTTATCTTCCTTTTTCTCTAGATTGAACTAGATTGAAATGGATCAAACTTGAGAAAGACATGATCACACCATCTGCAGTGGTGTATAAATTTTGGGAAGTATCCACAGGATGGAGAACGATACTAGACCTTTCTCTCTACACTACTTCTATCGTGGCATGAGATCACCTTAAAAACTTGCACTTAACATGATATTTCTCAAAAAAACTTGTTCTTCTACAACATCTTCAGGACCCTTTCTATCTCTTTCACTCATCACGGATCAAGTGCACATGTTCCTTTTTCTATTTTTCACACTTCCTACATGCATTTCATACATTTAGATTGAAACTTTTATATATACACATATTTGACTACTCATTCATTCTTATCTTTTGCAGGTCCTTCCTTATGGGAAGTAGTAGTCACATCCATCGCACTTTAAGCACTACATAAAAAATAGGTACAACATGGCATATACACATACGCTTTCACCCTTAGGGTCATCATCACTTTTTTACTTCCTCTTTTTTAGCTTCCACGCTTCACTTTTTATCACTCCAAACTTTTTCTTATCTCTCGGCATGCTGTTCATCATTAATCTGCATGGTTATCAATTATATATCTCTTTCTACTTTATATTACTGATTTTTATCTCAACAACATAAAGTGGGGGGAAATGTAGACACTAAATCAAACACTTGGTTATATTTCTAGGTCTTAATCACATACATTGCATTTATATGATTCCTAAGGGAGAAAAGTACTAATTGATCACTACCTTTTTCTGTTTAGGTTCCTTTCTAGTCTCATTCTTGGCCTTACACACCATACTACCCAGTATGACCTTCGAAACTTCATGTTTTCTGGCTCTGGACACCAACGCCCATGCAACCTCATGCCCTCTAGGCACCTTGGACTTCTTTGTATCTCAATCCCTCTTTTTGGGTCCTTTCTAATTGTTGGGCATCCTTATCTCGTAGGGGTCATAATTTTAGTGATCAATTACAAAATTTAATCAAGGAATCATATAAATATAATGTTATGGAATCAAATTAAAGGAAAAGTATATAATCATGGACTATCACCACCTAAGGTTTTATCCAAAGGAATCTAAAGAGCATTTAAGCATCTATGTAGCTTCACTAAAGGGACAAGGGACTGGTTATTCTACATACATGCATAGGAGGGGAAGTTCATTATTTCATACACACATCTATCTACATTTTCTACATCTAACTACTTGCTCATTATCAAGTACAACACACACAATAGCCTCTTAGGGCATGATTTTGACACACACACACACAATACTACATTGGCGTAGTTTAGTTTCTGAGCATATGTGTAAAATATGACGCCCAAATAGGGATCCTAGTTCCCAGTTTCCCCAGTACTGCCCTAGGCACATTGGTCCAAACTTACTCTGCACTTTTGCATTTTTATAGGTTCAGTTATGACCTCATGTGTTCCAATTTTACCAAGTCTCCACCTTTGCAAAATATAGGATTTATAGTGAAATCAGCTAAGTATTCTATCTCTTCTTTGCACTTAGGGTTTTATTTATCATGTTTATTACTTATGTCACTTTGTGTACTTTATTGATTTATTTATTGTTGTGACTCTGAAATAACATATCTAGGGTTTAACATATCTGCATTAATTTTGTTAAATCACCTTGACCTCACTTGTATGAGCACATGTAGTATACATGGGATCAGGATGAGATGTAGAATAAGAACTATCATGGGAATGAGAAGCATCCTTGAGATTTTGAATTTTATTTGTGAGGGTAGTAATCGCGGTTTCCATAGATTGAAATTTATCTTGAAAAAATAGGTGTAAAGCTTGAATTGACTCAAAGATGGATTGATTAGATGTGTTATTATGACTAATAGGGGGCTCAGAGATATGATTGAAAATTACACTTACTTTTGAATGTGGCGTATCAAGAGGGAGGTACATTGTGTGTACATATTTTATGAGATCATCTTTACAAACTGGGTGATTTTGAAGGAACTATCTAATGACAGTGAAGGACAAAGGTCCTTCATCCGATGTATGTGATGATGAAAGCATATGACTGTGGGATAATAGTGGTGGTATAGTAGAAAAATTTTGTACTGGTGAATGAAGTCTATGTGCATGTGAGGGATGAACATATGATGAAACTCGTAGTGTACTAAAATACGTCGGTGATGGAGATCTATGTGATGCTAAGTGCGAAGGTGATGAAGACCTACGTGAGATAAAATGAGGGGGTGATCTACGTTGAGATGCAATAATTGTCCTAGGAATGGGCCTATACCTATGTGTATGAATAACATAGTGGTGAGGTCGTGTAGGTAATGTGCAATTAGGTGAACTAGGCATAGATTACACTTTGAGTAACATAGAGTGTGATGCGCTAGATGAAGTATGTGGTCAGCTAGATATTGTGTGAGAATATTATGACCATGGATTAGATGGAGGGACACCGTCAATAGAAATAACCCAATTGTTGTGGATAAATTTGAGTCATAAATGATTCATAGAAATAATAGATTGAGAGCGACGAATCCAATTGAGATCGAGAAGTATGTCACAATTGTTAACCATATTTCCAATGAGGAAAATCACAAGCATTGTAAGAGGACCAACTGTAACATGTAGTTTAACAACACCAAAGGGGTTGTTAAAAGGCGACTCAATTTGTGACGGAGGATAACTGATAGCCTTGAGAAGTGAAATAGAGCATGCACTAACAATCCATGATGGGTCAACCTTAGGGTTGTTAATATAGGTCAATCCAATAGATTCATTGATATGCAAATGATTAGATGAGAAATTTGCATGATAATCACCATCAAAAAAATAAATGATTGGTGGTGAAGTGTCAGTGTTCACTACTAAGAAATATAAAGCTCCTGATCTAGGAGGAGGTACTGCGTGATATGTATGATTAGAAAAAGAGTTGGATGTCTTCTTGTCACGTTGTTGAGATTCGTTGTTAAAGATATTGAGTTTAACCTTGTCATTGGATGGGGTAGAGCTAGTAGATTCTAGAAACTCTAGTTTGTTTTCATCAATTAGATCTTTGATGATTGTACAGAGTTTGAGAAATCTATTTGTAGAATTTCCTACACATTGATGATAATCATAGTGGAATTTCTCATTGTAGTTCCTTCCTTTGGGTCATGATGGGTCTAACTCAAGTGGTGGGGTAAGAGTAATAATATTGCTTTTAAGAATTTATTTCAATATGAGATGTGGAGCCATTAAAAAGTTACTAAACGTGCACCAAGGTGGTTGTGACTGAACCTCTTTAGTAGGAGTGAATACTTTGACGGTGATTTTAGCGTCGGTTGGCTTAGTGTTAGATGGTTTGAATGACATCTTGTTTGGAAAAGGAGTGGAGGATGTAGTATGTTCCTGATACTTAATTTTGCATGTGGATATGAGTTTGGTCTCACAAAGCTTAAGAGTATGAAAAAGTTGATCAAATGAATGAGAGGTTTCAAAAATAACACTCTCTTGGAGAGGTGGTAAAAGAATTTGAATGAACAAGTCCTAAAGCTCAGAGTCCATAAGTATATTTTTCATTTAGCTAGATTGTTCTTATATCACAAAACATAGTTAGCCAGGTGTTCATTTCATCCCTTTTTAAGTTATGCTAGCCGAGTATAAGAGATCTTAGAGCCTATATTGATGGAGAAATGGGTAAGGAGGGCATCAGTTAGGTGTGTGAATAAAGGTAATGAGTGAATAGGTAGGTCGTAAAACCTATGCATTGCATAATCATGGAGACTACGAGGAAATATTTTAGCTAAAAGAATATGATCATCGGAAAAATCTAGACAAGCAACATGAAACGCTATAAGATGCTCCTGCGGGTCACCATGCCCATTGAAAATGGGAAACTTAGGGGTGACAAAGCTAGGAGGAAATGTATAAGTAGAGATGGCATGTGTGAATAGAGTATGCAATAATAAGGTAGAATCTAAAGACATTGATGCATGCGAAGTAGCCTGATGCAACTTGTGTATTTGAGCTTGAAGATCATGATAAAGAGAAATTAAGTCTTGATTGCCGACAAATGAAACTTTTTGTATATGAGAAACTAAGGGCAGCATAAAATGATTGGTAGGAGTAGTAACAAAAATGGGAATAGTAGAAATAGGTGGAAGAGTAGAAGCAAGTGATTGAGTAGCAACAAAAGTGGGTATGGTCGCAGAAGCATTAAGTTCCACCAAATTAGTAGCCTCCTCACGAGCCCCATGTAAAAGTAAATCTAGATCTTGTGGATGTCCAACAATATGATCATTAATGGCCTTAAGATGTTATTTAGTAAAATCATTATGAGATTAAGCCATGGCAAAAGGAGAATAAACCCTAAAATGGTAAAATATGAATAAAAAATCTAGGAGCATGATAGAAAGGATAAGAGAGCCAAACTCATTCACAAGACAATAATATTCTTCACACTATATATTATCTCTTCAAATCTGTCTACAAATATATGGGAAATGTCATTCCTATAAAATAGAAAACTAATATAACAACATTCCCTATTTACGTATTAATGCTTGTAACAACAATATGTTTAACCATCTTAGTAATAACCTACTCACTAACTATTACAATAACTAATTTCTCATTTACCGTGAGTAATTATATACCATTACATAACCTATATAGTTATATTATCATCGATAATATAAGTGTAGACACTAATAATAATGTGAACACTATTCATTCCTAACATTCATCCCCTTAGTGTGAACATTATTAATAGCTAATATTCACCCCCTTAATGTGAAAACGACGAAGAAACATATACGAAGAAGATGAACTACATCTTAAAAGCACTACATAGACCAGGTACAGACTCCATAGATTATCTCTTTACCCTCGTAAAGGTGTAGTTTCGAGCTGAATTATGTAGGAATGCTCCCTTCCTCTTTGGGTTCCTGTGGTACTTTCCCTTTCTCCCTGGGCACCAGAATTCTGGATCTCCAAGATCCAAAAGCTTCACACTAGCTAGATAACCATCCCTTGATTCTACCTCAAAATATTCTCTTTCTCCCCAAAAGTGAGTATTATGAAAACATGACTCCTCTAAAAATTTCTGAAAAGGGTTTATTCATCAAACCATCACATTACAAATAAGAACACTGAAAATGCACTGAAAATAGAAACCACACTACACACATGTCACCAAACCACTTGTGGAGCCTCATCATTGGCAACTAACGAGAGGTCGATGAGTGACCTCCAACCTCTGATGCCTCCGTCCTCCAGTATCATGTTATTAATTTAGCTGGATGTGATCATGGGGCTCAATAGTTGTCAGGACATCGGGTAACACCGAAAATGCATCCGTGGGGAAAATTTCTTTTATTTTGACAATATTTTGACTCTGACTCATGATGAAAACATTAATAAATAACTAAAAAAAATCCTTAAATCACCTATATGAGTTTGACTCTTTTACAATAAATGGTGTATTTGGACAATGACAAAACTAATAACATAAGTCACTTTTAAAGATTTTTCAAACTTTTACGATGACTCATACAATTTGAACTCTATAATTGACTATAAAAGAGTTCAAATAATGATTACCTATAAAAATAACAATGACAACATGAAAATATAAAACTAAATAATAACAATGTTTTAATCATAAAAGACATTTACAAACTAGACACATAACCTTATTGAGTTGAAAACTAAACTCTGATATTGACCAAATCACTTCATACCATATAAGATAAATATTTGAAAGATTTGTAATAGATGTCATACGTTATAGAGAATTTATCTCCATCGCATGGGTTGATGAAATTTTGTTAGTTATTATGCTCCAAATGCAAGCACATGTAATTTCGAACGTGCAAAACTTCTAAAATATCAAGAAAACTTTGCATGGCATGGTGAGGAAGGAAATGAAATGTGGTTGATAAAAGTATGCTCACAAACCTACAGTTTTTGGTGAATCAAACAAATACGTAAAATGAGATTGGAGCTTCCCAGATTCAATGGGATGAACAGTAGAGGCATAGACATCAAATGGAGATTAAACAACGTTTGAGTGGAAAGATTTCACAATTAAAGAGTTTTGATAATGCCATGTGAACATAGACTTGTTGGAGATTGCCATTTCTTGATGAATTATCGCTGCTTGGTAAAAAATTTACTGCTTCAAATCGCATTGCATAGTTATGGCTCTACTCCATGGAAATTTCCTCACATAGTTATATACTTAGTGTAATTTTTGTTATATTTTCACAAAGGGAAAAGATAAATCCAATGAAATTTTATCTATCAAGGAAATTATTCAAACAACAATATATTTCTATGCATATGATGGTTGTGCAAACTGCAATACGTCCTCCTATTTTAATGCATCAACAGATTGCATCTAATCTAGTGTAAAATTGGTGAATTGATATACATGTAATTAGATCTGCATCTTCCATATGTAAAATTACATCTCTGATATAGATCTACTTATCTCCTCTTTACCGCAAATCATGCATCTATACACTAAACATAACTAAGTTCTTAGCTGGGGAAAATTTTTGAGAAGAACTTATTACACATATTTAATGACACATATCCAGGGGAAAAATACCAATATGTTTACCCCCTCAAAATAATCAAACTTTCATTATAAGATTTTGAGATTCTCACTCTGATGCCACATATAAAGGATTAGAGAGCTGAACACATTCACAAGACAATAATATTCTTCACATTGTATATTATCTCTTTAAATCTGATTACAAATATATAGGAAATGTCATTCCTATAAAATATGAAACGAATATAACATTCCCTAATTACGTATTATTTCTTATAACAACAATATGTTTAACCATCTTAGTAATAACCTACTCACTAACTATTACAATAACTAATTACTCATTTATTGTGAGTAATTATATATCATTACATAACATATATAATTATATTATCATTGATAATATAATTGCAAACACTAATAATAATGTGAACACTATTCATTCCTAACACATGAATGATCGAGTCAGGTTCACCGAAATGATTAACTAAAATGTGGATATATCCTATAATTAATCTAATCTAGAATGACATGTAAATGCAGTAAATAAATGTAGTACAAAAGTATGTAAATGACCTAGGAAACTAATCTAATGAAAATAAAAACCCTAATGTGTAAGAGAGAAGAGGAAAGAACTCAGTTGAATATAATATGCTCACGAGACTTTGTTATAAAGGTGACTAGAGAATTTTGAAGCAGGAACGACTATGTAAAAGTCCCGAAAAGGATGAATTTGGGCTGATTATCTGCACTGGAGTGCCTAGAGAGGGACTGGGGCACCTACGGGTGCTCTGGTCTAAAAAATGTGTGCCCTAGTCTATGAAAAATATTTGGAACTGGTATTTACAGGTTTGGCAGATGGTCTAAAACCCTCGCTTTCTATCACATCAAGTTTGTTGTACTTCTTTAGATGTCGTTGATATGCCAAGATGAATAGAAAGACCTACAAAACCCTAAACAAGCATCAAATCCCTAAAAAACAAAAATGCATACAATAGGGTCAGACTGACCTCATCTTCCACAATAGTGGGCTTACTAACTAAGCATTGCACTATATTTCAAACCCAAATGTAGTTTTGGTGAGTGTGTGCATAATGTTCCCTAGGTGCTCTTGTGTCAGTCACACTTTGTGAAGTAGCGAGTAATAATTAGATGTAGAAAATGTAATAGAATGTGTGCATGAAACATAATATAATATTCCCCTTATACTTGTGTGATGTAGATGTCCTAGCCTTGTTCCATTTGAAGGAGCCATGTGGATGCAAGTGATCTCCAATGTAATAGATGGATGCAACTCTAGATGGATGATAGTAGTGACTAGTGCTTGGTCCCTCATTATGGTCTCATAACTTTATATTTTTTCCTCTTGATCTAATTTTGTAATTAACCCGAAATGGCCAACCAATAAAAAGATAAAGATCTCAAATGGCTAGAAAGAGACCAAAAAGTGGCGGGAAAGTGTGAAAAGGATCATGGCACCCCTAGTGGGACCACAATGCCCCAGTAATAGCTTGGGCACCTCAGTCAAGGATAAAATAATGTGAAGTGATGAAAAATAACTGGTAATATGGGCGTAAGAGGTCAGGAATGACTAAAAATAATATGGCAAAAATATGGGGGTTGATTAGTACTTTCTTCACTCAAGAACCTTCTAAATAGTAGTATGAGACTGGGACTAAATAATTTCTAAAGTGCATGATTTTGACATTATAGTTACAAACATGGGACATCACGATGTTGCAAGACAATTGAGACCAAATTAAACAGACAAGTGTGTATTTGAGACAAAAGGAAAAGCCTCCAAACAAGAGCATACAAAAGCAAGCAATGACAAACAATGTAATAGTCAACCATGGAAGCAAATAGCCATGAATAAAAAATGTTACACATGAAGCACCCATTAGCATGTAAGAAACATAAAAAAATATGTCAAATCATGTATAAGCTGATAAAGTAATGTGTTATGAAAAAATGAAACAATATCACATGTAGTGTACGAAAGTGGATGCTCCCAGGAGCCTCTGTGGGACTGGTAATAGGTACTGCACCAAGCATCAATACTACATGTAATAGATATGTAGAATCTGCGATCACAACTAGAAATCAAGTGAACACACATGTGTTTATGATAAATATAATGACATACAAGATAGCTATCTAACATGTGTAATAAAGTGAACATGTAATCAAAAGTAATCAATAGTAAATGCAACCAAGATATGCAATATGGTGTGGATAAGACAAAATGGAATGCAGAGTGAATGATAGGAGCAGCGTACCCTTCGAGTGGATGTGTATGAATGAAATGAGATTTATTTATTTTTTCCCCCTCACCAGTCAAGAGTGAACCATAAACGAGAGTATGCCATTGAGAAATGGTTTTAATTGTGTGTAATAGAAAGATGTGATCGTGAAAGTGCAAAGTGTAGAGTGTGTGAGTGAATGATTGAATGTGTGAGTGTGATGAGTTCCATTTGAGATTTCAACCCTCAACATTCAAGTATGGACTGTGGAACTAGAGTGAGTTATAGGGAAATGACTACAACATGTAGGAATAGATGTGTAGAGAATGAATAACATGCAAAATGTGTAAAAAATGTTGCAAGATAATATTTCCTAAGTGTATGATGCACGATGTGTGAGATGTGTAATGTGTAATATGTAGTGTGATTAAGCAATGCTATATGGATGTGTGTTGAATATGTCAAGTGTGATGATGTGTAATGGGTAGAAAGTGCAAATCATATAAGATGTATAGTAGATGGAAGAAGAAGATATTGAAGATGTGTAGGATAGGCAATGCATGTTACAGATGTGAAGTGTGCAAAGTGTGATGTGTGATATGTAATGTGTAGTGCACAATGTGTGAAGTTCATGTATATAGGATGCCCTCAACAGTCAAGTGTGAACCAAAGCACAAGAGCGTGTCATCGGGAAATGGTGATACAAGTGTGTGTTAAGATGTATATGTCGTATGTGAAAGTCTAGATGTGAAATTATGTGAATATAATACACTTTTTGATGTTAAAAGAGGGGGAAATAATTATGATGCCCCCAAATTATGTAAGTGATCTAGATCTAGTCAATTACGCTAAGGGGATCAATATAAGGAGTAGTTTCCTTGACAAAAATTATTGGTTGTGGAAGTGAAGGTGGTAGAGGGACCTTGAATGGAAAAATTTGAAAGAGGCTAGTGATAGTTTGATCTTTCTCAGCTAGTGGTTGCTTATCTAGGATTCATAATGCCATAGAAGAATTTAAAGGGGGAGGAGTCAGACCGATTTTGAGAGGAGGTTGTGTAGTTTGAATTGATAATGTTGTAGATGGCTTAGTAGGAGGAAGTGATGGAAGACGAACCTTGAGATGTGATTGCTTTTTTTTACATGCTAATGTCACAGATAACTTGAGTGGAGGAGTGGGACCATCTTTAAGAGTAGGTTGAGTTGATTGAATAGGTGGCACTTGACTAATTGAAGAAGGAACATTAGAAGTGGTGGCATGATGCTCATTGGACATAGAAGGAGTAGATTTAGGAGCCCATATGGAAGTAGAATTTATAGATGGGCATGAAACAGAATGTTGTGCAATGAATGAGATAATGCCTTGATGCTTAAGATGATTGATTATTTGTTGTAAAGCATAGTATTAATTGTTATTATGTCCTTTGATTCAATGATAATTGCAATATGAATGACCTTGATATTTTTTAAGATGATAAGAAGGATAACCATGAGTATATGGTAAAGTAATCAATTGATGACTAAGGATCTCAATAAGAATATCATTTTCTAAGTATTGTGATTAAATGTGAGAGGCTCCGGTAATGGTAATACTTGATGTTCATTAATATGAACATGTTTAGAAGACATAGAATGAAGATGAGATGTAGAAGGAGAAAAAACATGAGCCTGAGAAGCGTCCTTAAGTTTTTGGATCTCATATTTAAGAGATGTAATCATGGATTACATAGCCTAAAAATTGTCTTGAAATAAAGAATGCAAAGCTTGAATTGACCCCAACATGGGTTGATTAGATGGAGGATCACGAATACTATGCCTGTTAAATATATGATTGAGAATAACACTCACTTGATGCGGTGGCATATCTCTAGGGAGATACATGGTATCTAGGGATTTTTCAGCACAACTTGGCAATTTGGAATGATAGAAAATATGATGTGCCAAAGAAGGATCCAAATGAATGATCACGAGTGGGGTTCACAAAAATGATTAAGCTAAAATTTGAATTATATGCCTAATCTAATGTTATTGTAGCAGTAAATAAATATGCAATTACGTACAGAAAATACACCCAAGTAACTAAGCAATAAATTATGAAACCTTAGTTACAAGGAGGAGAAAAAGGTACTTAGTTGATTCATAGTTAATTCTAAATTTTACCAAAGTGATGACCATGTGAACAGAGCAGCAGGAGTATCACACAAAGACCCAAAAAAATGTAGATACGGAGAGATATGATGGATTGAAGATGGACAGGGGTGCACATGTGTGCCCTAGGCCTATTACTCGGTGCATAGGTTTACAGAAACTCTTAGGATCCCTCCTCTAAGTGGTCATAAGATGTTATTTGTAAGTTTCCTTTGGTCACTCTAAGGTTGCACCAAGATCGTCAAGGTTGCTGGAAACCTGCATTGAAATATGAGCTTGCAAAATCCTCAAATAGACATCAAATCCTAAAAATGAAAGATGCAAAATGAGGGGTCATACTATATTCAGCTATCACAATGGTGAACTTATGACTAAATGATGCACTACATATTAGACCTAATGTAGTTTTGTGTGTGTGTGTAATCATGCCTTAGGTGGCTATTGTGCGTTTCACACTTGATAGTGATAAAATAAGATAGATGTAAAGAAATGTAATAGATGTGTACATGGAATAGAATGAAATTCCCTCCTATGAAGTGCATGCAAAATAACCAGCCCTTGTGTCCCTTTTAATGGTGATAGATGGATGCAATGAAGCTCATAGAGGCTTTGATGGATGTAACCTTAGGTGGTGATAGCTAATTCTTAGTGCTTTGTCCTTTATTATGATCACATATATTTATATGATTCCCTTGCTTGAATTTTGTAATTAACCCCAAAAATTTTGACTACCAAAAATATAAGATGCTCAAATGGCTAGAAAGGACCCAAAAAGTGTGAGCAAAGTACAAAGGGGTCAGGAGCACTCAAAGGGGATGCGGGCGCCTAGTGCTCACATCTTGGTTGGGTGTTAGTGTCCAAGATGATAAAAGCTGAAGTATAAAAAGGAATACTGATCAAGTAAAGGTGTAAGAAAAAAAGTGGTGACAAAAAGAAAATAAAGGTGGCCAAAGACATTGGTTAATTAGTATTTTTCTTACTTATGAATCATATTAATAGTAATATGTAATCAGGACTAGATAATTACCCAAAGTGTGTGATTTTGTGTCTACAACTTGAGATCACCCAAAAAAACTCATTCTTGGTAATAAGACACTCAAATCCATGGCTCGACGCTTTCTTGGTTGGGAATTTATCACTCCCAACCCCATCCAAAAAAAATCTAAGACAAACAGTGCCCAAAAAACTCACTCTTGGCATGAGATCACCCAAAAATCTCACTCTTGGTGGAAGGACACACAAATCTGTAGCTCCACACTTTCTTGGTTGGGAATTTACCTCTTCCAACCCCATCCAACAACATCTCCAAGATACACAGGTCGAATTTTGTCGTTTACTCTCTCACACATCAGGTGCACTCTTTCTTTAACTACTAGTTTTACACACTACTTATACATATGTTACTATGATTTTTCACATACGAGACTTTTACTACTCTCTTTCTCTTCTTTTACAGATCCTCCCTTACAAGAAGCATCTCGCATCTACAAGCACAGGATCCAGAAACATGTTACTATGCATATACTTCACCCCTAGGATCTACCTCCCTTTCCTAGTTTCCATGCTTCACATTATGATCACTTCATCCTTCATATGGCTACTTGTCCACTCAGCACACTATCAGCTACACCTATCTTTAGTTTACAAGGTACACATATTCTATATACTTTATTCTATCGAGTATTCACTCAATAACATAAAGTGGGGGTAAATGTAGAAACAAAATCTATGCACTTGGGTACATTTATAGGTCCTAAAACATACTAATGTATGCATGATTCCTAAGCGAGAAAAATAGTGGTTGAAAACTACCTATGGAATTTTGATTACTTTATCTTTTACACTTTACTGGTCTTACACACCTTACAACTCTACTAGCACTTGACTTATTTATCTTATATGGTTACGAACACTAATTCCCATTTAGGACAAAAACACCCAGGTGCTCCTTTCTCTTCTAGGAACCCATGTCCTTCTCTTTCTTCTTCTTACTCTTTTGGGTCTCTTTTACTTCTTGGGAACCTTTTAATAATTTGGGTTGGCCTTTCAGTTTTCAATTACAAAATTCAAACAAGGGAATCATATATATTTAGTTACTTCTTCTGAATCAAGGGCCAAACATCATAAGCATTATCTATCACCACCTAAGCTTACATAAAGGAACAAGAGAAATATAGATCATACATATATCACATTCATACAAGGGACAAGGGTTGCATTGATTTTCATACACAACATAGGAGGGGAGTTCATTTTATTCCATCACACACATTTTGCATACTTGGAACACTTTAGATCTAGCCTAGTATCATCGTGAAGATTACATAAGGGAAACCTAGGGCACATAAACACACACACACACACACACACACACACACACACACACACACACACACACACACACACACACACACACACACACACACACACACACACACACACACACACACACACACAACTACATGGAGTCTAATATGTAATGCAATACTCAGTTGTAAGTTCTCTCTTTAAGTGACCACCAAGGTCAGTCTTAATCTGCATTCTGCATATTTTTTATTATGTTTAATGCAGTTTGTGGACATGTGTAGGTAGAATTTTTTTTATAGTTACAGGTGCGATTAGAATCCTAATGGTGAAGTTAGAGCAATAAAATGAATATTGGAGTGAAGACCCTCTGACCAATAAAAATTCATAACCCAGGCATCTAAGTAGACACTAGTGCCTAAACTAGTCACTGGTGCCTAGGATGCTCCTATTCTCCTTCAGGCACTTTTTTCCTGCATATTTTTGTACTTTAGAATCTTCATCGAGCCTTTGTGACAATGTTTCTATCATATTCCAGTAGACACATAGTCCCGATCATTCCCAGGTTGCACGGAATCAAATAAGTCATCTTTCCCCCTTCATTTTCTTAGCGTTTTACATTGTTGAATGCTTATTTCCTAGACATTATTGTATTTTATCACTTGAATATAATTTTCTATAATAATTAATCTGAAACAAAGGTTTAATTCAATTTAGATTAAATCAGATCCTAGTGGTCTCAAATTTATGCAAAGAGTTTAATAATGAAAAAATCATATAGGTGTGGTGAAGTTAGGGTTTTAATTAATATTTCACTTTGGCTTTTATATTACTTTTCATTCCTAATCAACCAGAGTAGTGATGTTGGGTTTGTTATTTATTTATTTATTTTTTATACATGTGTCAATAAATCTAATATACTCAAGTAGAAAATTCCATATTATGAGCCAGTAATTATTTTAAATGTTAGTATATCATTGACATAGGAAATTTCTAAAAATATGGGTAATAAATTAGTAATATACACTACTTAAACCCCATAAAATATGTTTTAGCGCTAGCCACTTTCTGGCCATATCCAGGAAAATGAGAAGCGAAGGTTGTGAGTGTTAAAGAAAAGGGATGGGCGTTAAATTGGAAGTATCGTGGCAATTACTTCCTTAGAGACTAGAACCCTAGGAGTTCAAAGAATCAAGTCTACCCACCTTCCAAGAAATTTCAGAAGACACTTCATGATTTATTATCATGAATGATGGTTAAGATTTTCTTTAAAAAATTTCCAAAATTAAATCTTAGAAGATCCATCGGGCCACTTTTTTAGGATTGTGCACTTGATTGTAGATCTTTTGATACTGACTATAGATTCAATAATTTAAACTATTTCTACTAACTATAGATTTACTATAAAATAAAATTTTAGTTAAAAATCTTCTTCTTTAAACCCAAAAATTTGATTGATCATTCATCCCTCATACTAGTGACATCAACCACCTTGGAAAATAACAATCTTCATGTCAAAATATCACTAAAACAATTTCTTGTATACAATACTACTTACAAAACCGAATAACCAGTATGATAGATCTTAAATTACTACACACCTAATAATCTGACTCATGAGTTCACTATTCAAAAACTTGAAACACAACTTTGACAACAAACATTGAAGGCAAAACCAAACGTCAAGCTTAAACCTTAAAGAAAAAAAAGGAATTACATTTACAAAAAGGATTCTTTTTATAACAACCACTAGATTATACCATGAACAGTTGATTTTATCACTAGCTAATATTAAGAATAGAAAATAAATATCTATTAAAAAATAATGAATTTATACATAATTATTAACTACAATTGTAATAAAAACAAGAATTCATTCACGAAGAAATAAGCGAAAAACATTCAGGATAGTTTCCAATGATATTTGAGATTGTTATCCCGACATCTTTGAATGTACAACATTTGAAAATTTTCACTTCAGGTTGTGGTAAGGTGGCCACCATAGCTGATCATGTTATGTCTCTCCCTCTGCTCTTACAACCAAAAACTCTAAAAATCCTGAAAAAAGAAAATTTAATAGGAGAGAAAGTAGGATATAAATGTTGCACTAAAACCATAGTTATAATCCTAATTGATTTTTTTCATTTCATTTGTTCTTTATATTTCACTTGAGATCATATAATAAAAAATTGGGGTGAATCAATAAAAAAGCATTGATTTGGATTTAAGCAATCCAATTTGTATTTGATAGCTTGCTAAGGTATTTCCTAGTGACCACTAAGCTCTAAATATCTCAAATTTATTTGTTATAGCCAAGAACTTTATCCGCCCCCAAAACAATTATTGACGAAGGGATCCTCAGATTGGAAGTAACAATGTATCTCTTCCCAAAGGAACTGAACACCCTCAATGGTGTCTCCCTTGAACCACCCAACCAACACACTTCTTGACTTGGTTCTTGATGAAGGGATCGGCAATCACAATGTATCTCTTCCCAAAGGAACTGAACACCTTCCATGATATCTCTCTTGAATTACCTAACTAGAACACAAGGATTCTTGGCTTAGTAATAGGATCTAAGAAATTTTTCCACCCCCAAACACTTCCTGATTAAGGGATCCTCATATTATAAGTCACAATGTATCTCTTCCCAAATGCACTTGAAAACCCTTAATGTCTATAGGTGCACGTTCTCTATCTTAAACTTGGGCATCACCACCCTTGACACCAATTAAATGTCATGGATCCTAATCCCAGAAAAGGAAATGAAAATGAGAATCTGAATTCCCACCGATTTGGAAACAAAGGCATAGAAAATATAGATCAAGGGCGCGCTAACTAAGAGTAGAATTCCCCAAAGGAGGATCCCACCCTCTATGTCTACATACATGAAGTAAGGAAAAGAGATTCTTTATCTGAGCATGTTTACGTCCAAATCTAATACCACCCTCTAGGCCTCGTGACCCTACAATCTACAGTTTCTAATCACATCAAACCCCATATCTAGGCAGGAAGTAGAATTAACCCAATTGGGGCATGAACATGTAATCAATACCAGGTGGGGTGACAAAAGATTATAAATGATGTTGTTAGGTCCATAGAATTTTATATGTAGAAAAAATAGACTCACCGACATCAATGGCTAGGATAGAAAACTATTTAAATGATGCAAATTGATAAGAATGGAGTTCAAGTGGTGATTGGGTGGTGTGGGTAAGGTTTGAGTTTCTCAACATTTAATGAAACATAGACAACTAGTCTCCTCGCCATTACAACCACACTTAATCCCCACCTAAGCTTGCCTTGTTAGGTCAATATTTTCATATTCAACCTCACTTTACCATTATAATTCATGATCAATCGTCAACCATTGCATGGGAGCATGGAATCTTCCCAAAGGAACTTAACATAGTCCACACGTAAAACATAGGCAACACTTCCCGTGACACCAATTTAATGTCACATATATTGATCTAGGAAAAGGAAATGAAAAGGAGCATCTAAATGTCCGTTGATTCAAGAAAAATCCATAGACGAGCCAGATCAAGGGTGTGTTGGCTAAGAGAATCATTCCTTGAAGGGAGTGTTGTTGGGTCCATAAAAATTGAATTGTGGATAAAAAATCTCACCTACATCAATGGCTTGGACATGGACTATTTAAATGAGGAAAAATATGCATTCTATTTGAACATTATGCATGCAAGGGTCCCTGAAATAATATCCATGCAAGAGTCACTAGAATAATATTTTACTGTTAAACGAAACTTAGAAATTTTGGAAAGTTTTATAAATTTATAGAAAACACATTGGTTTGGCAATAAAACCAACAAGAACTTTGGGTGGTGTGGGGAAGGTCTGAGTTTCTCAACATTTAATTAAATGAAGACAACTAGCCACCTTGCCATTACAACCACACTCATTCCATGTGCTTTTCATACGGAAACCCATGTTACCATTAAAACTTATGTGGATTACTTGGGAGCATGGAATCATCCACAATATTGTTGGGTGATTTTATGGTTGAATACCACCATCAAAATATGTTAAAATCCCACAATATATTATTTCTTTGTGGCTTGACATATCCATAATTTCTCATCGTCTTCAATAGTATGAAATATCCGTTACACACATATTTCTCATCGTCTTTATAAAAGAAAACGCGTAGCGACCACTAAGATATATTACTATGATTTTTTATTTAATTGATATTTTCATAATAGGAAACATTATACCTTAGTGACCGCTAATCCATTCCTTCTAATAAGTAATGGATCTTAACAATCACTAAGTCATTCCTTCTAATCTATAACCAAGCATTTTATCTTTAGAAGATGAATGAAGGCTATGATCATGATCTGAAGGATCACCCCTTTCTACATTATGAAGCAAAGGCTTGACCAATCCTAATTTTTCATGATGGCCATGTTCATGAGCACCACCTATTTGGAAATCTATGTGCTTATGGCCATGTTGAAAAGCATGCTTAGATTTATGACTATGGTTATGTTCTTAGCATGCTTAAATTTATGAGTTTGGTTATGATTATGGTTATGTTCTTAGTTTTGGCTATGAAAGGTGTTTCATACAATGGGAAAGGTGGCCTAGTCTCTGGAAACTGAGAGGTAGATCGGTGATCCACAATTTAAGGTACTTCAATGTCCTCCATGGCTCTACCTTCGAGTCTCATACATTTTTGTGTTTGATATTTTCTTCATCTCGTTCGCATTTGAAATAATTTCATTTATGTTTATTTTAAGTGTTATTTGTGTGATTTTAAGATTGGAATATTAATCATATTTTCCATGAGGGTATTAGTTAATATTAATCATATTTTCCATTACGGATTGGAAATGTTCAAGTGTAAAATATTGGATTAGATTGAATCATTAATGTCACTCATTCTTCCATTTAGTGATGAAGGTATATTCTCACATGTGTTTGTGTGTTTTGGTCAGGATTTCTATTTTCATATTTTTCCTTCTGCATTTTCAATGCATGGAGTAAACCATGATTTCCCCTACTTCTATTTACCATTTTATATTGTGAGATGGCATTGTACTCTAGTATTTAGAAGCATAGACTAAGTTTAATCTTTTCCATTCATTCCGATCAATCTATGGAAAGCGTGAAAATATTTTGTGAAAGAAACATTTGTAGCTTTCTGGTTGTGCCTGGGTAAATTTGGAAGTAGATGCTAAGTTTTTTTAGCACATTATGATTATTAATCCTGATAAATGTAAGTTAGTGGTGATGGGTCAAAAATGGATTTGTCCAAAACATAGGGTGGGTATGAAGGTGGTTGTTGAGCAAGCATGTATTGCTTTGTGGACCCTGTTCTCAATGGACTTATCTCATCACGTAGAATGGGTGGACATGTATTCCTTCATGGAATTAGGAAGGAGAGTGTAAATTCTCAAGTCCTTCATTGATTCGATGATTAATTTCTATAAGAAAAAGGGACTTGGTGTCCTTCGACTACCTTTTCTAGATTTTGTGTCCCTATCTGCTCTACTCTCTTTGCCTTCCTATTGGTGGGAGGTTTTGCATGGCTCGGCGTCGAAAGTGCATTCTCAACTTGTTTCTATGGTTAGGTTGAGCTCCCTAGTAGATTCTTATGAAATGTTTGAGGTTGGATCTGTGATGGTGGACCTGATCGAATTGATTGACATGTCCTACAATTCTGAAGCTTGAGCAGGCGGGGGATATTTTTTTTTGTTTCAAATATAAATATATGTAAATAGTATAATGATTTAATGGTTCAAATCCCATGTGGTGCATAAATCACTTTTTTGTAAGCTTATATCATTTACTTATTAAAAAACATCAGCTCATATCAAGGTCTTAATCACTCTTGATTCATTAGTCCATATAGTTAAGTCGTCTTTACATATGTGTGTTTGCATGGGTTTTAATCTTACTTTCCAATTAAGTCCTCTTTATATAATTTGATTTTATTGCAAAATAGAAATTAATATTTTATTTTACTGTAACTTCCATGAGGGGTAGTTACTTCATTGTCTTACACTCAAACAATCAAACACTCTTCATAATCGTCTAGAGATTAAGAAACGTGTTGCAAGTTGACAACCAAGTTGTGATTATTTATTCAAATTTAAAATTAAGAAATATGTAGTGAGATTAATATGGATTATGTACATTTGAATATTCAACGAAATTCACATATAGATATATTTTCTGCAAGCCCAGAAATTGGCCATACAATTAATATTTAACTATTATCTTAGCTTTACTCTTCAATTGACTAGACCAATATTAAATATTTAAAAAAATTCCTAAAAATGTTCTTAAAAAACTTCTATTGTCTTGGCATCTTCCTTGTTACGAACCATAGCCATTTAATAAAATGAAGAAAATTAATCCCCACCCAAGGTTTCCTTGTTAGGTCAAGCTCTTCATACTCAACTCCACTGTACCATTTAAATTTATGTACATTGGATGGTATCATCCTAGTCATAGAAAAGTGAGGATTCTAAATTTGAATGACTTCACAATATGGTTGGGTGAGTTTCCAAAGGTTTTAACCTCATGCCTACTAATCTATACAAATAGTATTATGAAGAAAAGGTGTATAAGTCTGAACCTAGAAGCCGCTAACCTATGTAAAGAGCCCTTATAATGACAAAATCCTATGGATGTGGCTAGTGACCACTAATATATATAATTGTATTACTAGTCACCTCACCAATACGTCCACACTCATTTCCCACTTAATCTTGCCTTGTTGATTCAATAATTTCATACTCAACTCTATTTTACCAACAACATGTACACATGTTGCATGGAATCATCCTAGATGAAGAAAATTAAGGATTCTATATTTTAATGACTCCAAGCTTAGTGACCACTAAGCATTCCCCAGAGCAAGCTTCTGCCCTCCAAAGTGACCAACATGAAGAAAGGAAAATATTTTATGGCTCTGATCATTTATCTTGGTATTTTTGAGCCAATATATCTTGACTATATTGTCATCTACAAACCTAAACTAGGTTTATGCAGAAAAACTCCTATATCATATACAATAGTTATTTATGATGGGCCTAAAAATCCCACTAACACAAAATAAGAACAAGGGAAAACACAACAATGTTAATGTTGCATATTATTCAATTTTCAATATAATGAACCAATTTAAAATATTCTAAGATAATGAAATTGGATTATAAATAAAAGTTGTATAAGTCTGAGCCTAGTGACTTATAAGCTATACAAATAGTATTACGAAGAAAATATGCATAGGATTGATCCTAACGGTCACTAAGCTAAGAAAAAAAAATTACAACGAAAAAATCTTAACTAAACTTTAAATCCGTCTAATAAGATACAATGATAGTATACCAAATCTCTCTTTTCTCAACAACATTTAAGATCACATATCTATAGATCATAGCGTTGTACGAGTACCTTGCAAACTTTGTTAATAATCATCATTTTTCTTGACTATCGAAATCCCTCCCTATCCTTCGAAAGTACGAAATTTATGTTAAACACATATTTCTCACCGAAATATGTAAAGGAAAATGCCTAGTGATCGCTAACATCTACTATTATGATTTTAAATTTGGTCGCTATTTTAAAAATAAGAAATTGTTGAGCCTAACAACCACTAAGCCAGTCCTTCCAATAAGTAATGGATTTTAGCGGTTGCTAAGAATTTTCTTTAATATAACTGATGTGAATTATGTAATATACACAATATATATTATGATAACTATATACGAGATACTCCATCCAATATGATATAGTTATAAACAATGAAAAACACTAGCGATCCCAAAGTTGTACAGGTAGTTTTTACAATGACTAGATATAATGGTTAGAGCCTAACGGTCGCTAAGCTATATCAAATTATTTTTTCAACGATATAATGCAATAGATGAATCATAAAGGGCACTAATTTTTTACAACTATATGAATAAATGAGGTTTTATCTTGTTTATAATGGTCGTGTATTATAAAAGTGTGTATAATATAATCTAGTATATCCTTCAATTTCACCGAAGGATAAATAATAAAATTTCCAACTAGTATTTCACCAAAAGGTGTATAATATATTACCCTATACAACAAAATTTGTTTTCCTATATGCAAAATAAAGATATTGATCCTAGCGGCTGCTAAGATATATAATATTTTTTTACAATGACGAGACTGCATAGACAAAGCCTAAGGGCCTCTAATATAAATTTTTGTATTACTTAAGAGGGTTATATCTAGTTTCAAATAATCTTATTTAATGACACTAAATTGTAAATATTTGAGTTTGGTAAAGTAGAAATATATTCTAGTAGCCGCCAATCTAGACAATTATTTTAAGTTAGGGTGTATAATGACGAAACCAAAATACAATGAATGGATGCATGATAGAAGTTATACATGTTGTATGTATACAATCTAGAATGTATATACGATTATATACTTCCATATATGTATATAATTGTATATGTACATATATTATTACATAATGGCCAAAAATTTATTCAATTTTATTGGATAGCCTAGCATGCAATTGGTTTAATATGTATTTTAGATTGATATTTATATTTATTATATTTTCTCATGCATATATGTAAGTTATTATATTTAAATATAATTTACATGTACTTAGGAAATATGTAAAAATATCATTAGTTTTCTTCCACATCTTCTAAATTACCAACTTGTAGAAATTGAATGATTAAGAATGTCGAATCAATATTAACCATTAAGTGTAATAATATAATGCAACTTACTTATATTAATTAGCCATGCTTAATTGCGACATATTAATAAACAAAATTTATTTGGAAGACCTAATTAATTTTTTCCCAAAACCAATATAATATTAAACACTTTTTGATTTTTTTCAAAGACGCGAAAACTACTCATAAACCATTACTACTCATAAATATTTGTGGTGGAAATCATTCAAAAATAATTGACGGGACACATAAAATAAAACACAGTGCGACAGAAGCTTTATCATTGTGGAGACAGGCATTCAAACAAGACAAATCAGAGAAAACAATTGATGGGACCAATAAGAGAAAACATAATGCGAGGCAAGAAATATATCAATGACGTAGAAGAGCTCGAAAGGGACTACAAGGGTTTCATTAGGGCACAACAAAAGGCAGTTTAACAAAAATAAATAAAGGGAACACAGGTGTTTCATTAGGGCACATCGCGGTGCAAATCATAAGAGGCAGATCACAAGAGGAAAATCACAAGGGGTTTCAATTGGAACAATATCTCAAACAAATAGGTGCACAAACCCCTTCAATATTTTAAATTATTGTTATGAAAATGAATGGAATGAATTTGATAAATTAGAATTGTATGGTTGATACTTTTGATAAATACTTGTTCTAAAGTTGTATGAAATGATTTTGTGTTTATCTCCCTTGTTTTCCTATCATTTAAAACTATTTATGTTTTCCTCTCTACAACCTAATAAATATGTGTACTTGCAACCTCATAAATATGTGTACCAACTTCAAAAATCATATTTTTTCCACTACATCATCTTTTCCTTGCAAAATCGGATGCAAGTCGTATCCTCATCTCTACGATTATTGTTTTTTAGATTTCTTAGCTTGCCTTCCCATTAGACCAAAAAAAGTAGAAACCCTAATCAAATTTTTTCAGAATATTTAATAAACTTTCATTGCACATTTCACAGGATATTGAAATCTTAAAATTTGAATGTCCCCCTCAATTAGCAAAAAAGAGCGAGAGGTTGAAATTTTGAACCATCTCAAATATAGGGAAAATGAAATTTAAAAAACCCTTGGGAAAAATAAAATTTAGGGAAAAATAAGATTTGAAATTACTTTTCTAAATAGGCATTTTCTATTTCTTATTTGAATTTAATTTTTTAAATAGGTGTTTAATGTAATTATATTTGAAAAACTACTTACATTAAACTAAAAAAATATAAACTATTTTGTTTTAAACAATATTTTTTTCTATCAACGTTATTAGATATTGTACACATTTTTTAATAGACTTATCCAATTAAAATGAGACATATGTCACTTTTTAAACATGTAGCATTAGTATTCAAAAAATATTAAACCAGTAAAATCATGAATAAACTTGTAGCATTATTATTCAAATAATACCCATTAAGAAGATGACACGTGGCTTAAACTTTATAATATCTCCTTGTTGCAGTCAGTATGAAGTTTATTATGATTATATATTCCAACATTATATTCCAAGCCTAACAATCGCTAAGTTTGATGTGTATTACAATGCTTTGATGCAACATAATGAAAAATTGAGATTAGCCACTAGGAAAATTATTACATTCCACACAAGACAATGATGGAAAGACGTTTTATGAAAAGTATTTGTATGTCAAATAACATGATTAATAGCCACACATCTAACACAATCATAATTTGTTTAATACATGCTAATGAAATTCGATACTTTCACTACTTGAACATTTTCCTGAACACTTTGGTATAATTTCTATTATTAATGATTTGTTAATCTAAACAAATAATCAGATTAAGAGATAGCTAGTCCTTATTGTTTATATATTCAAAAATGGTATTTATCCTTCCCATTTATAGTCTATAGCCTACTAAGGCATTACATAATGATCATTAAGCTCTAAATATCTTACATTGATTTGTTAAAGGCATATAATCTGTTAGGTTGTGGAGCATGTTTTCATGTGTGAAAGTGTTGAAGATTGTACACTAAGAGTATTGTACACTTTCCACGGTTGGAAGCTTAAGTGTCTTATTTTGGATATGGAGTTGGAAGCCTCCTTATTCAGGAAACAAGAAATGAAAGCCTCAATAGAAAATCATATTAGTTCATGTTCTAAATATGGTTCCAGAATTTTGGGATGTTTATAGACTCTGAAAAAACCGGCTGCGCAAATGCAATTGAAATTCATAATGACATGCTTTCAATATTCAAAAATTGTATATATGTGATAATACCTCTTCTGTTTGTCATCATTTGAGTAAAAAAGGTTTTATTTCTCCACCAAAACATGGAAAGCTATTTACAATGCTAAGTCAATCTTATTTATCTAAATTAGAGATAGACCGCTCTAAGTCAAAGTTTCACGGGCTAAAAAAGAATAATAAATCTGTTGTATTGCTAAATAAAGTGACTAGTATATTCAACCACTCAAAAAAATTATTTGTTTTTATTCAATTGCGATACATTTCTAATTGAATTTTCTAAGTGTCATGTAGCACCTCCCGAGAATCAGTACCATCCTCTAGATAAGGAGAATGTTGACCATTCTTATACATTCTATGTTGGTAAGTGTTATTCCTACATAGAGGGACGTAATTATTCTTCCCTTCTTGTAGTATACAAAGCATTTTTTGGAACCCAAGGATACAGATGACCTGAAAAGGGATGATGTGCACTAATACATAATAAAAAACAAACATATAATTTTTTCCCAAAAAAATATTAGCCGAAGGCACTTACAAGTCTTTAAATTCTAGGTTGTAATTTTGAAAGGCTCGCATTTTGTCTTCAAAAGCATCTAGCAAAGCCATTTTTACTATTTGTAAGCAACAAAATGAAATAAACAAAACTTGGATTAAAGCCAAGTTTATTTATTTTCTCTACAATGCTCGATCAGTTTGACAATCACTAGGATTTCCTCAGAGGCCCAAAGTGGAAAATATAAAGACTGGGGAGTGAGGGTAATGAATTTTAATTTTATTGCATTACTATTTATCTTTTATATTTTTAAAATTCACAAAGTAAATATATTGTTTGCACTTTGAATGTAGAGCTTTGAGAAGCAATGTCTTGATATTTTTGTCATTCAAAATCCAGAGAGTCTGTCTAAAAAATGGACTTTTCTATTGTTACCTGATAATATGTAGATTAAATGGAACACAACTTTTGAGTTGTTTAGATAAGGTGGGCTTTCTTATTCTCATTTTAAGGATAACCAACATAACTTTCAGCCAAATTCACTGGCAAGGTTCACGGATAATTCCTTCAAATGTGTAAATGTGCAACAGGGAAATTGACAATTTCCAAGCACGACAAGGATACCCCAGTGTCAAAATTTTCAATTTCTATCATTCCAAGATACCCCGGCTCTATCCAGTCAATCTAGTAACCTCCCGATCGATGTTAATTAATTCCCCTAGGTGATTTAGGAAATTCAAATCAACCCCCCTAGGTGATTTTAGGGAGTTCTGAAAAGATGCTATCTTCTGGTAGTATTGGGAAGGGCTATCGTTGGCCTTCCCAGGACTGGATCAACCCCCTAGAGTGAAATCGAAGGGAAAAATTCAACATGGAGGTGAATTGAAGACCTTAGAACATCAGGGAAATGATTTTGGAAGGTTTGGAGAAATTTTGAAATACTTGGAGCAGTCTGAGTAAAAACAGGGTTCACAAGCCTAGGTAGTACACAGGCCTAAAACAGTTGTTGGGCTTCAGAAGAAGATTCCAAGAGCTCTAGATGGAGTTAGAAGTAAAAAAAATCACCATAAAGATTATTCCAATACCTACATGATGGTGAAATTATATTTTTCACAACACCTTGGTGCATAGGATTTGTAAGAAGTTTTTATCAGGCACAAGTGGAGTCTCAAATCACAAATCCAATTTTTCAGGGATCATATGGATGAATCAAGACATGAGAACCCCACCATTGGATTAAAAATTCCATTTCCAGTCAGGATCATATAAAATTTCACCAATAAATTCCATTGGGAGCTCAAGTTATCATCGTTCCAAGTTACCCTCTCAAAGGCAGTTCAGGACTTAGTCATTTTTCGGGAGGACACGTGTCAGCACTAGGAGCCTGGTAGGATTTCATGTCCCCAAATTCCCTAATTTCAGGTACACCAACCCTTTAAAAAATTTTCCCATCCCCCATGTGACCTCTCGAGGACCCTCATGTGACCTCCAGACTTGACAGTTCAGCCCCCAGGTGCATTTTTGGAGCATCCATTCCCTGTCGTCAGATCAAGCGCCACGTGTCAGCTCCAGGACCACCATGGAAACTGATGTCCCTCATGTCCCTAAGGTCAGGGACATAAAGCATGGAAAAATTATCCCAGCCCCTATGGGGAGTCTTTTGGTCACCCACGTGACCGACTTTCAGCCCCCAGGTGCATTTTTGGAGCATCCATTCCCTATCCATCGGATCAAGTGCCACGTGTCAGCTCCAGGACCACCATGGAAACTGATGTCCCTCATGTCCCTAAGGTGAGGGACATCAAGCATGGAAAAATGCACCCATCCCTCTAGGAGAGTGTTTTGGTCACCCATATGACCAGTTTCTAGCCCCTCGGTGCTTTAAAGCTGATTTTGGAGCACTCATTCCCTGTCGTCGGATCGCCACCATGTGTCACCATCTTGCTCATTGTGGAAATTGATGTCCCTCACATCCCTGAGGTTAGGGACATCAGGGAAAAAAAATTTACCCAACTCCAACTCAAAAATTTGAATTTTTTTCTAACTGTTGGTTGCTTTATGCTGCTTCTGTTACTTCTAACATCCATGTGCACAGACATCTCCATCTCCTCCTCTATAACTCCTCACCATCATTCCTCCATTGCTGAACCTCAAACCAGACCTGCCATATAGGTACTTCCCTTCACTCCATGAAAGCACGCAGGTCCTAGAAGGAAAATTGGAGCAAACACAGAAGGAGAAGCACATAAAGAAGAAGGAGAAAATAGAGAAAACTCCATGGCCATGAAACGAGAAGTTGAAGAAATCTCCCAAATGGATACATGAAACAACAAGTTATATTTTTATGTTCATTCCTCTACCCAAGGCCATCAAGAAGACACCTTCAAACTCTCCTCTCGTGCAACAGAGCATCCACAATGAAGAAATCCCACTTCTGGCTCAACGAAGAAAAAATCCAATTTCCCGTCAAACCATTGGGTGAAACGAAGTAGAATTGTGTGAAGCATTAGAAGAAAAAACCTATCACAATGAAATTTATTTAATCACAAATGGAGGAAAAACTAGACCTGTAATTTTGAGGTCCATTAATGGTTGTCGCGTCCAGAAGCACTGTCAGGTCCAAAAGTTGAAAGTTTAAAATCTCCTGGACTATTAAGCGGCAGGCCCAAAATTTTAGAGGGGTGATATTGGGAAAAAACCCATATCAAAAAAACTTCATTCCATGACTATCTGACTCCCAGAAGCCAACTTTATAAAAATAGGAGGTCTTCTACATAGGGACTACTATTTCAGGAAAGTCATCAACAGAAGAACCTGCAAAGGAGGTGAAGACATTGGAGGTGCACTACAACTGAGAATTCACCAGAACAGACATTTTTGACACTTACTAAAAATAGTAAGTGGTCCCATGGACACTTGCTAAAAATAGAAAGTCACACTCAAAGAGTAGTTTTGGCACAATGGGACGTACAATGATAATCATTCAAGGGAACATCATTGTTCAGGATCATTCTAGTCATTTTTCACAGGGCATTCGAGATCCATCTTAGTTCATTCAACTTAGGTGAGAGAGCTTTCCATGAAGGAGTTCGAAGACCAGAGTTTCAAACTTCATCACAGGATCAACTTCTTCTTCTTCTTCTCTCCCTCTTTCTCTCTCCTCTCCCCCCAACTTTCTCTCACTTTCAAATGTTCTAATTCTTTGTTGGGGTTTGCACTTTTTGATATGCCTTTAAGTCACTTAAAAGTGACTTTAGAAACATAATGTAAATTAAGTCACCTTGATTTTATAAAAGGGACTTAAATATTTTGTAGGAATATGAATAGTCTAAAGTTAGGAATAAGGCATATGGAGGGTCATGAGGAAGATGATAAGTCACCTCTCATTCTATAAATTGTAATGTCATTCCCATTTCAAAGGGTTGGCGATTGATCTTGTAAACTCAAGAGTGCATTGTACTTAGAGAAAGCAAAGGAGATAGCCATTTTCTTCTACTTTCCTCCACTCTCAAATTTCTTCCATTCCCACATTATGTACAACTTTTGTTTAAGCATCAATACAAGAAGAAGGATTTTGTAGCCTTTTTGAAGAGGAGATTTTAGAAAATTTGAGTTCACAATCTTATCTCATCTTGTTGTCATTTGTAGGGTTTTTTATTCTCATAAATGCATGTGTTGAAGTTTCTAACTAGTGTGTGCAGGAATCTGATTTCCTACCTACAACATTAGTTCCCCTATCTCATTTCTCACTCCCCTTTCCCACTTTATAGACAAATTCCTCTCTAGTAAGAAATTACTAGCTTTGTTGCAGGGTCAGTGGAGTGTCCCTGTTGGATCCCTGGTCGAAAGGCCACCACAGAAATCCACCTTTTCTCATGCATGCATATACGACAGTTGCACCAGTTAAGTAGAGGGACTTAGATTCCCAGAGCATTGGAAAGAAATCCACAAGTTTTTCCACCTAAAAATTTTTCTCACCAACAGTTTTTTGGTGCCCACTGTGGGGCAGATTTAGCAGCATCTACACCCAATATACGACCGCAAGGTCTAAAAATTAAAAAAAATCAAATATTGAAAAAAGTAAAAAAAAAAAGTTCATGAAATTTCCATTGCTGAAAGATACACTGCTGATTTCTGTCATGCATGAATTTTCACATTCCATAATGTCCTTTCATGTTCCCACTGCAAAATTTTCCAAAAGCTGCTGAAGGAAGATACACTAGGTTGAGAAGGTCGAGAGGTGTTGTTGATTCCAATTTCAAGGCTTTGCAAAATCAGCAAGAACAAATTAGAGATAATCCATACTTCTTCTCTCAAGCCTCCTCTCCATCCATCTCTTCAAACAGTTCACCTAGAAATCCTGTCAAGACTCCTATTGATACTCCCCCTTCAAATTCTCCCATTTTTCAACCACCATTGGTCATTGAGTTCCCAGAAGAAGAAGAATTTGTAGAAGCAAGAGAAGAGGAAGAAATGACAATGGAAGATGAAGAAGAAAGACCTCAACCCATTGTTCCATGGGGAAGGAATACAAGCCCGCTTGCTCTTGAACCACCTCTTCACGATCTACCAACAAGTTCCCATAAGAACTTTCCAAAGTTCAAAGGTGACAAAACACAACATCCTAAAGAACACATCACTTCTTTCATGACAACATGTGGAATTCTTGGTGTCCAACATGAAGATGTTGCTGTGAGATTGTTCATGGAGTCTCTCCAAGAAAAAGTAGCAGAATGGTTCTACCTCCTTCCTGCCCAATCCATCACTGGTTGGATGACATCAAGGATGCCTTCAAGAGAGATTTAAATCAACTAAAGACTATCAGGACCTCCTAGTGCAGTTGGCTCAAATGAAGAAAGGAGAAAATGAAACCATGAGAGACTTCGTGGCTCATTTCAAATGGTTGCTTTGTAGGATACCTGAAGAGGATTCACCATCTCAAAACAATGTTAAGAGATTCTTCATCAATGCTCAATAATAAGAACTAGGATTTTAGCTATGAAGAGATCAACCAAGGAACATTTTCGAAGCACAAAGGATGGCCATTGAACTTGATGAAGATCTCATCCTCTATGGAAAAATCAAGAATCCCATCAAAGGGCAAGGCTCAACATCTTGGAGATGAGAGAACCAATCCATCACTACAAAAGTTGGTGAATGAGATAGCATCTTTGAAAAGGGAATTATTTGAACACGTTTCTTCCCAAAGAAGCAACAAAAATCAGATTGTAGGAGCACCCCGAAGGCTTTCCTTGGAGGCCCCACCTGTGAATGTAAATTGTAGGAGTTCAAGAAAATGAAGAGGAGATTGAACAAGAAAGTGAAGGTGGTGATTTCCTAGAAAGTGATGAGTTTGAAAATGATACACAAATCAGATTCTGTGAGTATTCTAGAGGTGATGAAGAAGATGAAGAGGATGCACCCAGTTTCTCATGTGTGGTATTCACTCATTCTCAGTCCAAGAAAAGAGCATCTCCCTCCACTACTGCAAAATAAAATAAGGTTGATGATCCTCCTATGGCGACTCCACAAAATAAAATAATCAGTCAAGGATCCCCACTTCCATCTTCCATGAAGTTTGCATTGTTGGAGCCTGACCCTGTAACAAGTAAGAAGACTCCCGTAATCCCAAGTAAGTCTTCTGATGTCTCTTCCAAGTCTAAATCTAAATATGCTCCTGTAAAATCTAGTACTTTGAAAGCTCTAGTGTACCTTTCAAAATACCCTCTATTCCCCAAAAACCTACTCATGCTTCCAAACCTATCCTAAATCCAAAAGCAGTCCCTTCACCCCCCTTGTCTACATCTACTCCCTTTGACTTCATAGAATATGCAAACAAAGCCAAAGTGCAGATTACTGAAACTGAATATTTGTGGACTCATCCTAAATAATTTGAGAGGTTCATCCGATATATCAAGAGTGGTAGTCTAACACCCAATGCTGTAACTTCTAGTTCCAAAGGCATGCTACCAAACTCACCTACACCTCCCTCACAGAACATGCTTTCTCTGAGTGCATCAAAGACTGATAAATTTGAACCTTTCTACGTCTCCCTTCTTGTTGGAGAATATGTACTGAAAAATTACATAATAGATTTTGGTGCCTCAGACAACATGATGCCTTTGAAGGTCACCAAGGTCTCAAACTTACCATGACTCCACCTAGTGGCTCTTGTTACTCTTTGGAATCAAAAGAGGTCTCACTTGTAGGGAAGGTCAAAGATGCATAGGTGGCTCTCGCCAAATTTCCAGACAAGAAATTTTCAGCGATGATTTTGGTAGTAGACGTCCCAGCCTCATTTGGAATGTTGCTGAGTAGAAATTTCTGTCTGAGACTTGGGAGGGAAAATTCAGATGAATTGGTCTTCTGCAACCATACCAGTGAAGGGAGACATGGAGAAATTACTTCCCGAGAAGAAGATGAGGTACACGGTATGAAATTCTGGAAGCCTAGAAGCTAACATTTTGTACCAAGGTAGCAGGTGGATGAATCACTTTGTGACAACTGAGGAGGAAGAGGATATTCCCATCTTGATAGGTCCAAACATGCCTTCCTAGGAGAGATTTGGACTTTGAAGAAGCATTGAGGAGATTTGAGTTACAAGAGGGCATCCCCAAATTTCACTGGATGATGCAAACCATGAAGAAGAGAGAAATGGTTCTTGATGATTTTCAAAGAAGAAAAATCAGCTTATATGCTTATCCAAGATGAGGAGTTATTCTCATTCCCATTTGGGGATGAGGGTGAATCCCTTGAGTCAGGCCATCTACAAGAGACAAAATCAGTTGTGATGAGCCCTGTGAGAAGGTTTCAAATAAATGTCTATACAAGAACTGCTAAGAGCCGTGGAAGAAATAGAAGACCTTGAAATCAGTCTTGAAATTTTAATGCAAGCCATGAATCTTGAAGACAAGCATGAAGCTGACTTGGAAACCTCAACCAGTGTGAAGATGGGCTATGTTGAAATAAATCTAGATGAGAAATATGATGTCCCTCTTGAGCCAATGGTTGGTGGATATGATGACAAAATGGAGATATTTTCTTTCCCATTTGTAAAAGAAGATTCTCTCCATGATGAAGAAATAGAAGCAATAAGTTTTGAGGCCTTTGAAGCTAAAGCCCCTATGGACAAAGGAGTGATAAAATGTAGTGATTCCCAAGATGGTGAGGTAATCCCTCTAGATAGTTTCCTTGAGATACAAAATAAATATTCTTCAAAGGCATACAAAGATGAGCTATAGGAAATGATGAAGCATAACTCCGTGCAAGAAATCTTGGATGCAGTAGAAGTTGTGGAAGACCCCAAGCTGATTCTTGATCTCTTCACTCATGTCATGGACATACAAGAAAAGTATGAGGTCATGTCCAATCCTTCTGTCAGTACTCAAGCACTTCACAGTGGAGTAAAGGAAAAGGATAAGTCTGAGGTTTCTCATGGAAAAGAGGTCAATGAGCATAGACCTGGGAAAGAAAATAATCTAGAATGTTCAAGAAATTTGAATGAAAAGCAGCTATGGGGCAGCGATAGCATGCTCAACAAAGAATCATCTATGTGGATAAACATGGAATGCAACTAACACTATGAAACCAATTTCAAAGAGGATGAAGGAAATCAAATTTCTAAGCAAGGACCTGAGCATCAAGAATATCACATGGAATCACTCCTACCAAGTACACAAACAATTGTGAAAGCACCTGGATTTCATAAGTAGCTGAGGAGGGGAGGGTACTTTCAGGAACCTATCAATGGCTTTGCAGAACATCATCATTCGGTGTTGCCTCTTCAAGGGTAACTTTTGAGAAATGAAAAGTGCTTCAGTGAAAGTGGGTTGTCCCCCACCTTGTACCATAGGTGATTTCTAGGTGTGTTTCCCTTTCTGTTGTGTGTGTCATTTTTTTTCATGTGTGTGTGTGTTCCTTCTGTGTCTCTTCTCTCTCTCTCTCTCTTTCTCTCTTGTTGTAGGTTGTACATCTGTAGGGCCCAATAGATAAGGCACTAGTCAATGAATTATATGGTATAAAATTGAGATTCTGGATTCCCATGACATGTCTTTTCTATGATCAGTCCATGTCATGTCCCTAAGCTAGAGCCAACTATTGTCGTGTAAATGTGCAATAGGGAAATTGACAATTTCCAAGCACGACAACGATACCCTAGTGTCAAAATTTTCTAATTTCTATCATTTCAAGATACCCCAGGTCATCTATCTAGTTAGTCAAGTAACCTCCCAATTAATGTTAATTCATCCCCCTAGGTGATTTAGGAAATTCAATTCATTCCCCTAGGTGATTTTAGGGAGTTCTGAAAAGATGTTATCTTCTAGCAGTATTGGGAAGGGCTATCGTTGGCCTTCCTAGGACTGTATCAACCCCTCTGGAGTGGAACAAAAGGGAAAAATTCAACATGGAGGTGAATTGAAGACCTTATAACATCATGGAAATGATTTTGGAAGGTTTGGATAATTTTTGGAAGGTTTGCAGAAGTCTAAGTAAAAATAGGGTTCACAAGCCTAGGCAGTACACAGGCCTAAAACAACTGTTGGGATTTAGAAGAAGATTTTGGGAGCTCCAGATGGAGTTAGAAGTAAAAAAATATTTCTGGAAATAGGATTCCAATACCTACATGATGGTGAAATCATATTTTTCACAACACCTTGGCGCATAGGATTTGCAGGCAATTTTTATCAGGCACAAGTGGAGTTTGAAATCATAAATCTGATTTTTTTTAGGGATCAGATGGATGAATCAAGACATGATAACCCAACCATTGGATTAAAAATACATTTCTAGTCAATATCATGTAAAATTTCACCAAGAAATTCCACCGGGAGCTCAAGTTATCATCGTTCCAAGTTACCCTCTCAAAGGTAGTTCAAGACTTAGTCATTTTTCGGGAGGACACGTGTCAGCACCAGGAGCCTAGTAGGATTTCATGTCCTCAATGTCCCTGAGGTCAGGTACACCAACCCTTGAAAAATATTCCCAGCCCCCATGTGACCTCTGGGACCCTCATGTGACCTCCAAACTTGACAGTTCAGCCCCCAGGTGCATTTTTGGAGCATCCATTCCCTGTTGTCGGATCAAGCGCCACTTGTCAGCTCCAGGACCACCATGTGGAAATTGATGTCCCTCATGTCCCTAAGGTCAGGGACATCAAGCATGGAAAAATTCACCCAGCCCCTATGGGGAGTCTTTTGGTCACCCACGTGACTGACTTTCAGCCCCTAGGTGCATTTTTGGAGCATTCATTCCCTGTCGTCGAATCAAGCGCCACGTGTCAACTCCAGGACCACCGTGGAAACTGATGTCCCCTCATGTCCCTGAGGTGAGGGACACAAAACATGGAAAAATGCACTCATACCTCTAGGAGAGTGTTTTGGTCACCCATATGACCAGTTTCTAACCCCTCGGTGCTTTAAAGCTGATTTTGGAGCACTCATTCCCTGCCATCGGATCGCCGCCACATGTCATCATCTTGATCATTGTGGAAATTGATGTCCCTCACATCCTTGAGGTCAGGGACATCAGGGAAAAAATTGCACCCAACTCCAACTCAAAAATTTGAAATTTTTTCTAACTATTGGTTGTTTCTTGTTGCTTCTTGTTGCTTCTAACATCTGTGTGCACAAACATCTCCATCTCCTCCTCTGTAACTCCTCACCATCATTCCTCCATAGATGAACCTCAAACCAGACCTACCATAGAGGTACTTCCCTTCACTCCATGAAATCATGTAGGTCCTAGAAGGAAAATTGGAGCAAACACAGAAGGAGAAGCACAGAAAGAAGAAGGAGAAAACAAAGAAAACTCCATGGCCATGAAATGAGAAGTTGAAGAAATATCCCAAATGGATGCGTGAAACAACAATTTATATTTTTCTGTTCATTCCTCTACCCAAGGCCATCAAGAAGACACCTTCAAACTCTCCTCTTATGCAACAGAGCATCCATAATGAAGAAATCCCACTTCTGGCTCAACGAAGAAAAAATCCAATTTCCCGTCAAACCATTGGGTGAAACGAAGTAGAATTTTGCGTGAAGCATAAAAAGAAAAAACCTATTTAAAATGAAATTTATTTCTTCGCAAATGGAGGAAAAAAACTAAACCTGTAATTTTGAGGTCCATTAATGGCTGCCACGTCCAGAAGCACTGTCCAGGTCCGAAAATTAAAACTTTAAAATCTCCTGGACTATTAAGTGGGTGGGCCCAAAATTTTTAAGGGGTGATATTGGGAAAAAACCCATATCAAAAAAAAAAAATTCCTTTCCATGTCAATCTGACTCCCAGAAGCCAACTTTCTAAAAATAACAGGTCTACTACATAGGAACTACTATTTCAGGAAATTCATCGACAGAAGAACCTGTGAAGGAGGCGAAGACATTGGAGGTGCACTACAGCTGAGAATTCACTGAAACATGGACATTTTTGACACTTACTAAAAATAGTAAGTGGTCCCACAAACACCTGCTAAAAATAGAAAGTCACACTGAAAGAGCAGTTTTGGCACAATGGGACATTTAGAACTTCATCGCATCAGAGCTTTCCATGAATGAGGACCATCAAACTTCATTGTAGGCATCTTCATATTATCCTCCTCTCTCTCTTCCTCTCCCCCAAACTTTCTCTCTCTTTCAATTGTTCTAATTCTTTGTTGGGCTTTGCACTTTTTGATATGCCTTTAAGTCACTTAAAAGTGACTTTAGAAACATAATGTAAATTAAGTCACCTTGATTTTATAAAAGGGACTTAAATATTTTGTAGGAATATGAATAGTCTAAAGTTAGAATTAAGGCATATGGAGGGTCATGAGGAAGATGATAAGTCACCTCTCATTCTATAAATTGTAACGTCATTCCCATTTCAAAGGGTTGGCAATTGATCTTGTAAACTCAAGAGTGCATTATACTTAGAGAAAGCAAAGGAGATAGCCATTTTCTTCTACTTTCCTCCACTCTCAAATTTCTTCCATTCCCACATTATGTACAACTTCTGTTTAAGCATCAATACAAGAAGAAGGATTTTATAGCCTCTTTGATGAGGAGATTTTAGAAACTTTGAGTTCACAATCTTATCTCATCTTGTTTCCATTTGTAGGGTTGTTTCTTCTCATAAATGCATGTGTTGAAGTTTCTAACTAGTGTGTGCAGGAATCTGATTTCCTACCTATAACATTAGTTCCCCTATCTCATTTCTCACTCCCCTTTCCCACTTTACAGACAAAGTCCTCCCTAGTAAGAAATTACTAGCTTTGTCGCAGGGTCAGTGGAGTGTCCCTGTTGGATCCCCGGTCGAAAGGCCACCACTTTGAATCTTACTTCCGGAAAGTAAAAGGTGACACAAAAATGAGAGGGAAAGTACTTAAGTATTTGAAAAATACGCATCCAAATAATATTGTGTTGATAGAATGCAATGAAGCTAATGTTATTGAAAAATTTGGGTTGCATGAATCTCACTATTTCTAGTTGTTTGTACTCTTGGGAGAAGAGAGAAAAAGGAAAAAAAAGTTGATTCCCAAGGAAGTGAAAAAGTAGCAAAACAAAAATTTGATCCTAAAGTGGCAGAGTTTCTTCCAGCCGAGGTTCAAAGAGTTTTAGAAAACTATGTGATTTCAAAGGAAGAAGATATGCCAGCAAGGATGGAAGATACAAAAGATTTTATTTGTCAATGTGCATATCCCTTTCATCTTCTGTCAACTATGTTATCTATTTTGTCGACTAATCCATTCAAGGAAAAATGTTTGATCACATATTTCTGTAATTAGTCTAGTGATATATATTCTAAAGAAATAATGGACTTGCATATAATTCTCATATCTAGTTTGCTGAATTTTATTATTATTGTTCTCTTACCAATTGCACATTAAAAAATGTTAAAATAAATGCTAAAAAATACATGGAAAATGGTAAAGGCATGCAGAATCAATTATAGATGGTTGTTACCGATTTTATGAAAACAATGGGATATTTAAAAGCTTGTGTGTTTTGTAAAAATAACTAACTAGTGTGTAAAATTGTGACACTTACGATGACGAGAGATAATTAATCGGCAGGGATTGGATGGAGCAATTGCCGCAGCAATTGGTGATTGCAAGCAAAATTGGACTATGGGGAAAGACCCATCCTTTTTTTTGTGAGAGATATTATGAGTTTTGGTCTCATATGTTCACTCGAAACTCTCTAATAATAGTGTTTTACGGCAGTAGTATTACATTGTGTTCTTTGGTTTACTCTGATCTATCTATGATTTTTATTTTTGAGACACATGATCAAAAATTGTTTTTAAAAAATTACTATTCTCATCTAAAAAAAGATTCTTCGATTAAGACAACTTGAAAAAATCTTATTTTAATTCTTTTGAGCTGAAATAAGCTACTAATATACTCAATATTTATGAAGATGACCTATAAAGAAAGGAAGTAACTGCCAATTCCAAGCCACTTCAAACTACTAGAGATGATAAATTTCTTGACTTACAACGATTCAACATGTTTCAACAGAATTCACAGCCAAAACAACCAATTAATCTATACCAATTGATTAGCCTTTAATAACTTTATAAAATAATCATTGTGTTATGTTTTCATTTGTCATGGTTTTCATTTACATAACAATGTTTTACTTTTGTACAATGTTGATGACAAATGTGGATGGCGTAAGCACATCACGTATGAATAGGTAGTTAAAATTTGGTATGTTTGTTGTTTGCAATTATAAATAAAACCATTTATAATCCCCACAAATTTATAGGACCCCATTACAACTACATCCAGAAAATGGACCAGTTTTCACAAAGCAATAACGAAGTGATGTATTTTTTATATTTATTTGATACCATGCTAGTGGCTTTGATTAGCAGTCGTTAATCTACATCTATAGCTAAGTAATAATGTCCAGCAGAGGGCATAGAATCAAGAAGTATCATTATTTTATTTACCTCGAAATGAAATTGATAATGAATTGATTAATTTTTTTTAATAGAATATCCATCACAAGAACCGATAGCGGGTGAGGGTGAAGTAATCCATGCCATAAGCACAATCGATGAGTGGTAGCCTCCTGGAATGTTGTCCATTTTAATTGGTTATAATTAAATTATGGTTGATTGAAAATAAAATTATTTACTTCCATGTAGTTATCTAAAAGGATTATTTACTTATTTTAGATTTGGAGGTTTTTCTATATGATAAAAACAAAAACCATAAGGAGATGGCATTCAAGTTCAGCAAGAAGATTATCAACCTGCGAGGGGGCCTCAAATTTTTTTATTACTATCAAACACATTTGAAGTGGTTTTCTATTCTAACAATCTAGCTTCTGCTAAAGTTGAAAACTTAACAAAGCATTTGACAAAAATATTAGTAATTGATTTGAAACTAGTACTTACTTGGGGAAAATAACATTACAATGTCTAAGATGGATTTGCAATTAAATATCTACAAAATGTTTGGAGTAGAGACGATATTTTTTTCAGCTCTAGAGACACATTTTTTATCGAAATAGGTACAAAGGAAACCCTCCGGAAAAAATTATGATATGGAGGAAAATAAATGGATAAAATGGTTCTAAAGATATGTGTTTGGTGACCGATTTGTATAAAAAACTTATTGTTGTTAGTGTCTCAAGGTTTTGATGTTGTAGAGGGCGTCAAAAAAATAGCACAAGCAAAAACTAAATAATTATTTACCAATTAAAAATGTTTTTATAATGATACTACTAAACATTGTAAAGATGATACATTCATATGTTCCATGTTTATTTTATATGTTGAGATTTTACATTTATGAGTTGGGATTATTTTTATCTTCACTAGGTATAAGTTGAGAGTATAAATTTATAAGTTGTTTATGTGAATTACCAAAATAAAATATTATCATAACAATATTGTGACCTATTTTTTCTTGATAAAATTAGGAAGCCTAAATTAATTCTGAGTTTTTTTATAGATTCAATTGGGAAGCCTCATAAATTACTAGTTTTGGGAGTTGAATGTTTATTGTTTGGAATTTATGGTGTTGGTGACAACATACCTTGTAATAAGGTTCCATATTTTACACATGGGAATACTAAATACTTTGAACAAGTATTTGGTGTTTCTTTGATAAGAATTGCAACAGAACATTTTGGTGTTTCTTGTGGTCTGCATGTATGGATTCAACACTTGTGAAGTACATTTTCATTAAAAAAATTAGTTGGCTATGAGATACCCACTTTAGGTTCATTTGGGGATGTGACCAATGTAATACATAAACAATTACCAATCAACAGATACTATACATTTTTGATAATGTTTGTGGTGAAAAAAATCTTTTGTTGAACGATGATGATAAATTCATGTCTTATGATTTTAATGAGTAAATTACTCTCAAAACCCCAACTTGATGTAGATTTGATGGAAAATATACAATTGATTCATTGATTTATAGTTAATTATGTACATGGTTGAATCATGCAGGACAACACAAGAACATGTGTAGATTGTTGAAAACCTTCAAACGCACAATCGGTGCTTGAATTATATTTATTGCTTCCAAAATAAACATTGTATAGCACATTTATATTGAATAAAATAATTTTGTTAAATTTTTTAAATATTCTTCATCTGCAAACATTTTTCATATTCAATTTTATTTTCAACAAAAAAAATTATTCCTAGAACAATGTGAAAAATGAAATGCAACTTTTATTTTTGGCCTAATTCACCATCCACAACCATTTGATTGTGTTTGTATTCATTTGCAAATAAGAACATATGCAACATGAAACTGATAATATTTGATATAAATGGTGTTTTTGTACACACCATTCACAAGGATGATTTGTTACATTAGATGTTAAAAAAACTTGGAGTCATCAACCTCAAAAACAAATATTATTTTCTTAGACCTAATGTCAAAGAGTTCTTACACCGTTGCAAAAACCTTTTCAAAATAGCATTATGGACATTGAAAAGAAATTAAAATTATAATGACATGATTCCTTCATTCCTTCTACACATTGGCTTGGAGGTGGACAACTTAGAGTTTAAATTTACATAAGAAGATTACATCGTGTCCAAACGTACCGATTATCAAGGTTCCAGGAATCCAAACTTATTTCTCAAAAATATTAGCACCATTTGGTGCAAGTTCAATGCATATTACAATTGTAAAAATACAGTTCTGATAGATGACTCTTTAGAGAGAAACAAATTCAATGATGTAGGGAACTACTTGATTGCTAAGATATTTAACATACAATCTAAATCGAAAGAAAATTACTTGATAGATGAGTTGTGGCCTATGTTGCAACCATTAAAGGATGTGGAAGATGTCTGATATATCATTAAATGAAAAATCAAATTATAATTATTTAATGTCCCTAAATTTATTCAAAAGCACCATTCTATAAATTATTTTTTTGATTTGCAAGTATATCTTTGGAAATGGTTTTACACTTAACTATGTTACGAAAAAACATAGAATTCATTTCTGGTTTGTATAATTCTATCTTTAGTAATGGTATCATATGTATACATATGCATGCAGGGAAATGGAAGTACAATATTAAAAAATTTGTGTTTATGTATAATGTAAGAGTCTTTCTTTAACAATGTTATAATACAATAAAGGCTTAAAATGATAGTGTCTTTCTTCTTCATCTCTACCATCATCTCTTAATTTCCTATCTTCATTCATGTTGCTATGATGAATATTATTCTTACAGTTCCCTAGTGAGTGGGCCCTTTTAGGCATATAGATATCGTAAGGGATGTAGTATAGGGTAGGATCTCCCATTTTCAGTTTCATACTCATGCTTTCTTTACTTTCTTTCTTATCTTTTTTCCTAGGTAGTCGAGTGCACTAAAATATTTTGAGCCTATTACTTTAAAAAAATTAATAAGGTCAAGCTTTTCATAATTCAAAATCATCTCCATCTTATTCGCCATATCTCGATCATCACAGTATGTCAGTTTCTTCAAAACAACTCAAAGGAATCATATTTCAAATAGTAATTAAATCCTAGTGGCCGCTAGAATTTTAACAACTTAAAAGAACCATATTTAAAATTGTAATTAAATCCTAGTGCCGCTAGAAATTTAACATACAATCTAAATCGAAAGAAAATTATTTGATAGATGAGTTGTGGCCTATGTTGCAAACCATTAAAGGATGTGGAAGATGTCTGATATATCATTAAATGAAAAATCAAATTATAATTATTTAATGTCCCCTAAATTTATTCGAAAGCACCATTCTATAATTTATTTTTTTGATTTGCAAGTATATCTTTGGAAATGGTTTTACACTTAACTATGTTATGAAAAAACATAGAATTCATTTCTGGTTTGTATAATTCTATCTTTAGTAATGGTATCATATGTATACATATGCATGCAGGGAAATGGAAGTACAATATTAAAAAATTTGTGTTTATGTATAATGTAAGAGTCTTTCTTTAACAATGTTATAATACAATAAAGGCTTAAAATGATAGTGTCTTTCTTCTTCATCTCTACCATCATCTCTTAATTTCCTATCTTCATTCATGTTGCTATGATGAATATTATTCTTACATTCCCTAGTAGTGGCCCTTTTAGCATATAGATACGTAAGGATTGTAGTAAGGGTAGGATCTCCCATTTTCATTTCATACTCATGCTTCTTACTTTCTTTCTTATCTTTTTTCCTAGGTAGTCGAGTGCACTAAAATATTTTGAGCCTATTACTTTAAAAAAATTAATAAGGTCAAGCTTTTCATAATTCAAAATCATCTCCATCTTATTCGCCATATCTCGATCATCACAGTATGTCAGTTTCTTCAAAACAACTCAAAGGAATCATATTTCAAATAGTAATTAAATCCTAGTGGCCGCTAGAATTTTAACAACTTAAAAGAACCATATTTAAAATTGTAATTAAATCCTAGCAGTCTATGCTTTTAACAACTTAAAAGAACCTTATTTTAAATCATAATTAAATCCTAGTGGTTATTATGCTTTTAAGAACTTAAAAGAACCATGTTTAAAATCATAAATAAAGCCTAGCATCTATTAGGAATTTTAATTATTTAAATCACCTTATTTTAATTCTAAAGGATTTTTACAAATGAAACAAACCATTTTTCAAATCATACATTTGTGATTTTAGATGCTAATATTTGTGATTTTGGATTCCAACATCTGCGATTTTGGATTCCAACATTTGTGATTTTGGATTCCACTATCTGTGATTTTGGAGTATAGTAAATTTCAATATTTAAAGTTTTGGAATCCAAAACTAGTAATATTGGATTTCAATATTAGCTATATTTTTTAGTATTTTGGACTAGTATATGTCCAAATTTAATAAAATAAGTGTTATAAATGTTTATCACAATATCAAGTGAGGTCACACTATAGATACCATGGGGATATAAAAGGATCCTTGATCTCATGAGCTCATGTGTTTATTGAGATTAGTGGTGAGGATGAGTGAATGTATGAAGGGTTATGCCCTATGAAGGGTTATGCCCTCATCATATTGTATATGATATTTTTTTGTACAAAAATTTGATGATATATAGATATGGATTTAGATATTATGTATAATTTCATTTGGCATGATGAGTATGGATTGTTGTGATTTGTGAGTTATTGTAATTGACATGTTGAAATTTGCACAATTAACATTTAAAGGATAGCTAACATTTGTTGTGTAAATAATGTTTATGAGTTAAATTAATTGATTTGGAATGTGGATTAACTCAATAATGTGTAAGTATGGCAATGATGGTGTGGGTAACGATATACAGTTAGGTTTGGTGGGTAATGTGTTCATAAGTACCACATAAGTTCCAGTGAGTATAGAAGGTGAGAAAACTTATTATCATGAAATAAGGGAAGGAGATCCTTGTATATTCCATTTAAGACTTAGTATGAAGTATGAAAGTGATAAAGGGACCTAGGAAATTCAAAAGTGAGCTTTATAAAAGGTGTTTCATGCTTAGATTCCTAGAAGGTACTAGTGTAAAATATCCACAAAGACTCGGCTTAATCAGGCATACTATAGATGGTGCCAAAGAGGTTGTATAATTCATATGTACAATCTTCAGTACAAACCTCTACTCCTTTCTAAACCATGTGTATGTAGGCTTTAAAGGCTCTTATGGAGGAACCACTTTATCATGAGAATCAACGTTTCTTACAACAATGGAATACAGTGGATCAATAGTTACAATTGTTGTAGGATGATGGAATAGAGGAGGTGAAGTAGATATATCATATTATCATGTCTTAAAAGTGATGATTCCTTTGTCCTCTAATAATTTGATTTTTTGTCTAATACATAATAATCATTATTTTGGTGCCCATTAATGTGATGGACATTACAAAAAGGATAATCTATTTTGTGTGTAATCCAATGAGGAGAGTGATGGTCATTAGATGGAAAATGGAAAATAATCTTATCTATGAGGGAGAGGAGAATATTGTGTGCCCAATCAAGAATCTTTTTAAAAATATACCAATGTGTGCCAAAGGTGAGGAGGATCTTGTATAACTACTTTAGGTTTATGGTGAGGTTGATAAGAAGTGATACCACGATGCAAAACTTTAACTTTATTGTTTTTAAATAATGGTTAAATGATGGTAGATCATAGTCATTAGAAATGGATATAATTGTGACATTTTAATCCACATGTTTGGGGTGATTTGGGAGCAACAAGTCTATATCTAATTCAAGAACATGAAGACATGGCTAAGTGAAGGATGTTCTGTTGTGGAGATTGTTTTCATGTGAGAAAGTGTTGAATACTGTACACTTTCCACAATTGTCTCAGCGGGGTTTGGGGGCGCAGCCCCCGAAAAAAAAATTGGGCCTTAAAACATGCCCGATCAATCGGGAAACGTGAATTTCTCATATGGGCAGGATTTTTGACCCATAGGTTTATGGGACGGTTTTGGCCCATGGTTTTAATACCCACGGTTTTGTAAAACTTCTTAAGTAGTTGTCTACTTATATGGTTTTATGCATATGGTAGGGATTATGTAACATTGCAGATGTGTTTTGAATTTAGGTGTGAATTCTGTAGAGTTTGTTCAGTATAGCTCCAAACAGATCTGGGTATTGTATTGAGAGAGTGGTGGCTTGTAATAAAATATGAGCAAGTGATTCTTGGTGGACGTAGACCAAATTGGGTGAACCACTTTAAATACTGTCTCTTTGTGTTGTGTTATTTTATTCTTCAATTTTATTTGAGATCTATAATATTTTTCTGCTTATTGGTTTCTACTGTTGCGATTCTGTGAGGGATTGTTCCACATATTTTATCCCTTATTTCCTAACAATTGGTATCAGAGCCTAGTTTGGTTTGTTGAAGTGTTGAATCGTAGGGAAATTTTTATCTTGAGTGGGAGCTATGGCAGATGATGGAAGATCTAGGGTTGATAAATTCAATGGGTAGAATTTCAGTCTTTGGAAGATGCAGATGGAAGATTACCTTTATCAGAAGGATCTTTATATTCCACTATCTGAGAAGGTGAAAAAACCCTTGAGCATGATGGATGCAGAATGGGATTTGATAGATAGGAAGACACTTGGGACAATCTGGTTGTGTCTTGCATATTTGGTATTATTTAATGTTTCAAAAGAAAAGACTACAAAAGAACTGATGGGTACATTAGGGAAGTTGTATGAAAAACCCTCTACCTCTAATAAGATATTTTTAATGATAAATTTGTTTAATATGAAGATGTCTGAGAATGGTTTAGCAGAAGATCATCTAAATGATTTTAATACAGTTGTAAATATGCTAGCTTTGGTTACAATAGAATTTGATAAAGAAGTTAGGGCTTTATTAGTTCTGTGCTCTTTACCTGAGAGTTGGAATAGCCTGGTAATGGCGGTAAGCAACTCAATTCCAGATAACTCAAAGTTGAAGTTTGAGGATGTTGTAGGGGTGATTCTAAGTGAGGAAATGTGAAGAAAAATCTCTGGTGAATCTTCTACTTCAGGGAATGCATTGACAGTGGAAACTAGAGGGAGACAGAAGAATAGAGGAAGCCGTGGAAAATCAAAGGATTAGGCAAGGTCAAAATCCAAAAGCAAGATAGTATGTTGGCACTGTAGAAAGTCTAGGCATGCAAAGAAGGATTGTTGGGAGCTTCGGGACAAGAAGAAACAATAGGAAGAAAACAAGGAGGAAAATGTGGCAACGGGTAATGTATGTCAGGATGCTTTGATTCTTTCTTTGCACAATATTACTGAATATTGGGTTTTAGATTCGGGGGCTTCTTTCCATGCTTTTCCACATAGGCATTATTTTGTTGATTATGTTCAAGGAGATTTGGGCACGTTTTTCTTTGGTGATGATGATCCTTGCAGCATAGTTGGAAAAGTTTCTATTCAAGTTAAGATGTAGAATGGGAATACTTGGCTATTGAAGGATGTCATACATTTGCCTACATTATGGTGTAATTTGATATCGGTAGGGAAATTGGGAAGTGATGGTTGTACTGTGATATTTACAGTAGACTCTTGGAAGGTTACTAAGGGTGCTCTTGTGGTGGCAAGAGGTAAGAATGTTGGAACCTTGTATTTAACCACTTATAGCACTAATGTTTGTAATCTTGTGGCTTCAGAAGTAGATATGACATTGTGGCATTATAAGCTCAGTCATATGAGCCATAAGGGCATAGAGATCATAAAGAAGGATTTTCCCGGATATATAGAAATAGGTTTAGAGTTCTATGAGGACTGCATATATGGGAAACATAAGAGAGTAAGGTTTCTCAAGGTTGGACCTACAAAGAAAGAGAGTAAGTTAGAGATGGTGCATTCTGATGTGTGGGGGCCAGCTCAGGTATCATCTCTTGGGGGTTTAAGTTATTATGTTACTTTTATTGATGATGCAACAAGAAAATTTTGGGTTTATTGTATTAGAAAATAATCTGATGTATTTGACACTTTTGTTAAATGGAAAGCCTTGGTAGATAATGAAACGAGTCTTAAGCTAAAATGTCTAAGGTCAAATAATGGAGGGAATTATTACAGTAATGAATTCAATGATTTTTGTTCTAAGAATGGAATCCACAGGTAAATGATGGTTCGAAGAACTTCACAGCAGAATGGGGTGCCAAAAAGGATGAACAAAATAATAATGGAATGTGCTTGGAGCATGAGGTTACATGTAAGACTACCTCTTTATTTTTGGGCAAAAGCAGTGAGCACAGTTGTGTACTTGATAAATAGATGACCTTCAAGTGTCTTGGATGGAGGCATACCTGAGGAGGCTTGGTATGGTAAGAAAGTTGATTATTCATTTCTTAGAGTATTTAGATGTGAGGTGTTTGTCCATATAGACAAGGATGATATGACCAAGCTAGAGGCTAAATCAGAAAAATGTACTTTCATTGGTTATGACGGTGATGACTTTGGATATAAATGTTGGAGTATTAAGGACAAGAAAATCATTCGATCTAGGGATGTGGTATTTAATGAGAAAGTCATGTATAAGTAGCAGTTGCAGGAAAATAGGGAAGAATCCAAGAAATAATATGTAGTGATAGAGGATATTCCAGATGGGAAAGTGACACATGAATCAGTTCAGGAACCTCCTCAATAGGAACCCCAAACTCCTATATTGAGAAGGTATTCTAGGGTAAGAAGAGAACCTGAACATTTTTCTCTTTCTCTTTATTATTTATTACTCACTGATAGTGGAGAGCCAGAGAGATTTGATGAAGCAATACAGGTAGATGCCAAGAAGAAGTAAGAACAAGCCATGAATGAGGAGTATCAGGCTCTAATGGAGAACCAGACATGGGATTTGGTGAAGCCACCCGAAGGCAAAAGATCATTATAGAAAAATTGGGTGTTCAGAGTCAAAGAGGAAGGAGGCAAGAAAAGATACAAGGCCTGGTTGGTGGTCAAGGGGTTTGCACAAAAAAAACGTATAGATTTTGATGAGATTTGTTCTCCTATATTAAAAATGACTTCTATTAGAACTGTTCTAGGAATAGTTGTAGCAAAATACTTGCACTTAGAACAACTTGATGTAAAGACAACATTTCTCCATGGTGATTTAGAGGAGGAACTATATATGCAGCAACCAGAGGGGTATGAGGTCAAAGGTAAAGAGGAGATGGTGTGCAAACTGAAGAAGACCTTGTATGGCTTGAAGCAAGCTCCACGTCAATGGTATAAGAAATTTGATAGCTTCATGATGGAGCAAGGTTATATTAGATGTCATTCTGACCATTGCGTGTATACAAAGAAATTTGAGGATGGCAGTTATATTATCCTTTATCTGTATATGGATGCAATGTTGGTTGCAGGTAAAAACATGCAGGAAATAAAAGTACTCAAGAAGCAGCTAAGTGAATCCTTTGCTATGAAGGATTTGGGGGCAGCCAAACAAATCCTTGGTATGAGGATATCTTGAGATAGGAAGGAACGGAAGCTGACTTTATCTCAGGAAGAGTACATTAAGAAACTCTTGGAGAGGTTTAATATACAGGATGTTAAACCAGTTGGGACTCCTTTGGCGGGCCATTTCAAGTTATCAAAGGAGCAATGTCCCAAGATAGAGTAGGAGAGAAACCAGATGTCCAAGGTACCTTACTCATCAGTGGTTGGCAGTTTGACGTATGCCATGGTGTGCACCAGGCCTGATATTTCCCATGCAGTGGGAGCGGTGAGTAGATTTATGAGTGATCTAGGTAGAGATCACTGGCAGGCAATAAAGTGGATCCTTTGGTATTTGAGAGGGACCATGGGTAAAATTTTGTGCTATATTAGATCAGACACCACTTTGTGTGTTTATGTAGATTTGGATATGGCTTGATATATAGACAACAGGAGGAGCATGACAAGTTATGTTTACACTGTAGGCAGGACAGCAGTAAGCTGGATTTCATGACTACAGAATATGGTGGCTTTGTCAACCACAGAGGCTGAGTATGTTGCTGCCACAGCGGAAAGAAAAGAAATGATTTGGTTACATCAATTGCTTGAGGAGTTGGGGCATAAGCAGGAGGAAGGAAAGTTGCATAGTGATAGTCAGAGTGCTATACACCTAGCTAAGAACTCTACTTTCCACTCTAGGACGAAGCATATATAGTTAAGGTACCATTTCATTAGGACAACTCTGGAGGAAGAGAAGTTGAAGCTGGAGAAGATTCATACTAGTCAGAATCCTTTAGACATGATGACCAAGGTGGTCACAAGGGAAAAACTGAAGTTGTGTTCAGCTTTGGTTGGTCTTCATGGAAACTAGTGAAGGGTTGAGAAGCTTGCTCAGAGGAAAACTAGTCTCTAAGTGGGAGATTGTTAGGTTATGGAGCATGTTTTCATGTGAGAAAGTGTTGAATACTGTACACTAAGAGTAATGTACAATTTCCACAGTTGTCTCATCGGGAAAAAAAATTAGACCTTAAAATGTGCCCGATAAATAGGGAAATGTGCTTTTCTCATATGGGCAGGATTTTTGACCCATAGGTTTATGGGATGATTTTGGCCCATGGTTTTAATACCCATGGTTTTGTAAAACTACTTAAGCAGTTGTCTACTTATATGGTTTTATGCATATGGCAGGGATTATGTAACATTGCAGATATGTTTTGAATTCGGGTGTGAATTCTGTAGAGTTTGTTGAGCATAGCTCCAAACAAATCTGGGTATTGTACTAAGAGAGTGGTGGATTGTAATAAAATCTGAGCAAGTGATTCTTGGTGGACGTAGCCCAACTTGGGTGAACCACGTTAAATATTGTCTCTTTGTGTTGTGTTATTTTATTCTACAATTTTATTTGAGATCTATAATATTTTTCTGCTTATTAGTTTCTACTATTGTGATTCTGTAAGGGATTGTTCCTCATATTTTATCCCTTATTTCCTAACAAAGGAGTCACAAGTATCATACAATAATTGTTCCTTGAGAGGCCAAATGATGACTTGAAAAAAAAAAAATTATTTCTAAAGTAATGGGATGGTATAATAATATGTTTGTAATGGCTTTGAATTGTAAAATATAATCAAATACAGGTTCATTTGAACTTTTATGTAGAGAGGGTAAACACATTGATTGGTGTTGTCATTGATGTCAAATAGCATTGATGGAAAAGGAGAAGTGAAATGGCATGTAAGTAGGTGTCTATAAGTGGTGTTCAATGCTTTTAATTTGGTTCTTGAAGTCTTCGGGATGGTTTTACGGTGGCACGGGATGGATTCAGGATGTTATAGGATTAAACGGTGAGGTGGTTGAGTAATAAAGGTAGAATGTAGGTTGGTATGCTTAGCTCAGAGGATGGATTCAAAAGCCATTTTTGGAGATTTACCACCCATTCTAAACTAAATTTTTACATGGGGGTCTTAAAATGAACCCTGGTTAGATATGATGATGTTAGCATGAGCAAGAGCTCTTACAATGAGTTTCAGGTCATCTGGTGGAAGTCTCGGTTGAAACTGACTCATTTAGGCCTAGTTATAGAGACTAATGAGTTGTGGAAGCTTAATAAAGGTCATGAAAATACCATGGAAGTATGGTAGAATCCTAATAATGGTGTTTAGGGCATTTTTGAGCAATAGCAAGGCGTAGTTTATATCCTAGAGGTAAAATTCAAAAGTTCACCAAAATTGGCTTTGGGGACTAGCAATGTATGTTGAGGTAAATGAGATAGCTATGAGATGTATAGAAAAATATATGGCTAACTAACCTATGGAAAGTGTATAGAGGTGTATTCTAATGCTTCATTTCAAATTTCATCAAATTTTGAAGAGGTATGTGGAAGTTGTGCAAGTTTTCCTAAAACTAGTTCATTGAGAAGTGCAACATGAGTTGCCTATCTTCTAAGCATCCAAGAAAAAATATGGATTATTCTTTAGATAAATCATATAATGTATTTTTTATAGAACTTCAAGATTGAAGTATTTCAAAAAAATTGAGGCAAATAGATAAGTGTCAAAAAAGTTATAAGCATTTTTCTAGCTATGTTTTTCTCTCTCCCTAATACTTTCTTGAGTCAATGATAACAAAATTTGTTTGTTTGTCTTAAAATAACTTGGATGAGCATCTTTAAATATTTTCATGGTTCATTAATGATGTGTTCATGTTCCTTGGTTTTTTATTGATCTTCAAGTATGGCAGGTTCAATGCAAAACCTCTCAGCATGACAAAACTTTATGCCTATAGTATACATTCTCTGTCTTCAAGACATGATTTTAGTACATTGGAAGGGTAAAGGTTGTTCTCATATCAAAATATATACATTTAAGATGTTGTAGCATGCAAAAATGTAAGGTGAAGATGGTGAAGTGCAATGGTGGTCCTCTTATGAGTTGTATGTCATATTACAAGCTTGCTTTCGCAAGTTAGAATCTGGAGTTTTGGATTGTTGATGTGGTCTAATTACTTAGAGAAGGTTTATAATGTTTATCTCTTCCTATAAACTCATTTATAATACTTTCCTAGAAACAAATTCAAGTTGTGCCTCTACATGTATAACAATGTCATAGGTTTCATGGCTATGTCCACTATTTTTTGAATTCTGGGAGCAATTGGAGGTGTTTCAAATCAAAAAAATGCATAGGGAAGGTGTCAATGGCTCTCACAAACATAAAGGGGTTGGAATTTTTTAATTCCATTAATAAATGCTCAAAAATTCAATTTTGAAGCCACTTGGGCTTGTACAGACTGATAAACCATGACTCTAGGGTTTGAGGATGAAAAAAGCTCAAAACGGAACCGATAGAAATCCCTAAAACTCTAAATATTTCTCTTTATGGACCTCATACAAATGATTCTTCAAGAATTTTTTTCTTTCATTAACAATTTGAATAGTTTTCTATGACAACCTTGTTAAAGGGTTTTTCCACTTCTATGCAGAGTTAGAAAACCAATATTTTAGTGAAATTCTTCAATGGAAACGTTATGAATCTTCTTGCAAAGGTCAAAAACACTATGAAAGGATTCATTCACCATTGGTGTGTGGTTGTTTCAGCTTGAAATATCTAAAATTGTGTGATAGTAGTATGAAACACATTCATGCCTGTTACATTTTTTCTAAGGTATCTCTCAAAATGCAAAGTTACCTCAATAAGCCTCTTAGACAGTGAAATATGTTTACTCCTTTCATCAAAAAGAAGCTTGAAATTATGTCTAAATGATCCAAATTCTAAGCAATGATTCGATTATGCAATCTATAGCTCAAAACATGTAATAAGGACTTGTTTAGTCTTGTTTAGAAGATGAAAGGTCATGAGACAATTTCATTTGAATTGGATGAGGTCTAAGAAGAAGTCAAAAATTCTTGAACAGCTACAATATTATGTTCCCATCATCAAGCTTGAGCTAAGAGGTGAAGAGTCCTTTTTAGGTAAATAACAATGTATGAGTATAAGGAATACATGAAAGTATATATAGGAATTTGAAGATATTATTTTTTAAGAGTGAGTGTATGAGAAAAAGAAAATAAAAGTGTAATGAAAAGTGGTTGATGAAGTATAGAAAAGGTGTATGGAATGTATATTTTTCTGGGTCTTGAATATGTAGGATAAAATCTGTAAAAAACAGTGATAGTTCTAGTGAAAATTAAAAAGATAGTGAGATGTTATCAGGTGTATAGAGGATGAAATGTCACATAACAATGGTTGTGTTTTGAATGCATAAAAAGGAGACTATGAAATAGTGCATTTTTTGAATGTATAGATAATTTCTGAGATAGTTCAAAGTTAAAAATATTTCATGAATATTATTGACTTGGTACATACCCAAAATACAATGACAATGTGCAAGTAGTAGAATATATATTTTTATCCTTGAACGAAGGATTAATAGAAAAGGATGAATTTTTGGAGGACTATTAAAATAAGGTTTATGTGTTGAAAAATAGGCAATTTTTGTGTATAGAGAGTGAAATTTAAATTGTAATAGAAAGACCATCTTGAGAAGATGTTTTTGACCTTATAGATGTCTGAATTGAAGGTGCAAGACCTTGTTAATAAGGGTAAGGACTAGTTGAGAGAAAGATTGTAATGAAAAAGAAGATTTAAATGATTATGTCAAATCAAATTAAATGATGATCAAAACAAAGGAGAATCAAGAGCAGATTTTAGAAGAAGAGAAAAGCTAATTTAGATGTCATTATTAGTTTTATAAGACAACACATAAGTGTGACCAAAACTATTGAACAAGTCTAAGTGGAAGCTTAGCCAGTGGGGAGTGGTAGCTTCCCTGTGATTTTAAGCTCACTAAAGGTTAGTTGTAGTTGAACCAAACTTGGGAGTTGAAGCTTCTAGATAGGTTGAAGCCTGTCAAAGACTGAGTGGCAGATTGGTCAAGTTTTTGGAGTTGTAGCTCCAAGTTGAGTTGAAGCTCAATCTTGAAATAAATGTATAGGAAAATTGTGTTCCAAGCCTAGTCCTTGATTTAAATTTTGGGTTTCCCACATTAAATGTTGTGTCACTATGTATTGTCTTTTATTATTTTCTTGTGTATGGTTTCATGTGACTTTCTTAGCAAGTTTGAGAAAGTATAAATATCTGAAAAAGGTTTAATGGGACATTGATTCTCCCCCCATCTCAGTGTCCAAGTTTCCAATAGTGGCCAATCAAGAAGATTTTCAAAAATATACCAGTGTATACAAAGGGCAAGGAGGATCTTTTATTAATACTTTAGGTTTATGGTGAGATTGATAAGAAGTGCTACCACGATGCAAAACTTTAACTTTATTGTTTGTAAATAATGGTTTTGATGGTATATCATAGTCATTACAAATGTATTTAATTGTGACATCTTTATCCACATGCTTGGGGTTATTTGGGAGAAACAAGTCTATATCTAATTCTAGAACATGAAGATAGGGTTAAGTGAAGGAGTCACAAGTATCATACAATAATCGTTCCTTGAGAGGCCAAATGAGGCCTTGAAAAAAATATCATTTCTAAAGCAATGGGATGGTATAATAATAGGTTCATAATGGATTTGAATTGTAAAATATAATTAGATACATGTTCTGTTGAAATTTTATGTAGGGAGGGTAAACACTCATCTTTGGATTGAGGGCTCATATTGTGGTTAAAATGGGCTATAAAAACATCTTCAAGCTCTATAAATTTATTTAAATACCCGTGAGCAAGATGGGTAATCTAATATAGATAACTATATGTGAGACTCATACGGAAATATTTAAAAACTAAAAAATCATTATTATATGAGGCCATAAGGGCCCGATAATTTTTAAGGTGCAAAAAAGGATCTGAAGTACCATCAAATAATTGAAATGAAGGCATGAAAAATTTCTTCAGAAATGGAGATTTTATATAGAATAGGATTATCATATATAGTATTAGAATCAATGTTAGTGTTGATCTTCAAACTTGCACCCGCATCTCAGATATGGAAGAACTGAGTTGTTTGTGACAACAATGGAACTATCCCTAAGTTATGGGACCTTACGCTCTTAGGACGGATATCTGGTTGGTTCCTCAATCTATTTCTACTGCTACTACTACTCTTAGTGCTGAAAGGGGAAACTAAGCTAATACATGCCACGGGACTAGGGATAGAATCATGAAAATAAATTACACTAAAAAAGGTGATAGCACAAGAAAAAGAGGGATGAACACTATTTTTTTTGAGAAACAATGAAAAGGGAACACGTGAAAGGAGGCTAGGCATGAGTAGCACAACTGAAAATGCATTTACCAAATCATTTTCATGGAACGCAACTAAATAAGGAACCACAAGGGACGTGAAGTGGCATAATAAGCATGCAATGTAAAAGAAATGGAAAGAAGAAGGAATGTAAACATGTTAGGATAGATAATAGTCACCAAATAATGCTTCTATTGCTTCCAAAAATGCACATAGCTATTAGCATGGTGAAAGAGGTCGATATCCACATGCGTGACCCAAATTTAGAGGTTTGCAACTCAGAATGCAAAAAATATGAAGTCCTTATCAAAACATGTAAGGATCCATAGTATCCAACATTAATAATGATCCCAACTCTTACATTTATTGATGAATCCATAGAAGAAGAAGAAGATAATAACAAGGGAAAAACCAAATTTGAAATGTAACCACAAACAAGAAGCATTGAATGCCTACAAATCCTCCAGGAATGAATTAAATTGGGTGGTTGGAACAATCAGATTTGCTTCATTAATTCTTGTAAAGAATTTTTCCCATTTCTCACCTACCAGGTCCACAAAAATTTGAATTTTGAAAGTCTAGCACTGTAGCTAATGTCAGAAGCTTTCTGAAAAGTCTAGACATGTGTAGATATGAGCTCTATAGAAAAATGTATGCCTATCATAAGTTTTTCAGAGTCATCGGCACATGCAAGACACGTGGTGTGTGCGGTTTGGCTGAAAGGATGGCCAACTGTGTAAATGTTTTGTCATTTCTATTGTGTTTCACTCATTGATTTGTTGCAAGGATCTAGCAACCTATTGGCGTGCTTTAACTAGTTGTGTGTGGCACACTTAAGCATATTAGTGGATGATGTGGCACGAAATGGCAGAGAGGATGGCACAAAAGTATGTGTGCGGAAAAATGAGGTGCGGGGAGAAGGCAAGAGGGAGGCACGCATAACGCGCACAAGGAAATAAGGCAAACTAGTGATCAGAGAACACATGGTCAAGGCATAACCATTACAAGATGATGTGTGGGTGCACGCAAGGGCTATAGACTCAATTGATTGAAGCACATGCAAGAGGCACGTACAGGGTAAGTGGCTTCCAAGAAGAAGGTGAATGCACAAAAGAAGCATGCAAGGGGAAGATGGAACAAAGAGGAGAAGCAAAAGAAGGTAAGAAGGGGAAGTGCGCAAGGGTGCATGAGGAAAATAAGCTAATGTGCTAAGGGAACTTGAGTGCACACAATCTTATAATGAAGAGCTCAAATCCAGAAGATGTATATAAGTTGTCCAAATAACTAGGAGGGTTATTTGGATAACAGTTTTGGTGACTTTCAGGGACATCTTCTTGCTAGATGAAGGAGATCAGTAGTCTAAATCATCCATTGGGTATGGAGTCTACTATGTAATCATTTGAAGAACTTCCCTTGAAGTCACTTGAAGGATCATTCTTGACTCGATTCCAAATCCTATAAGTTGTTGAAAATGTCAGAATCCTGGAAGCAAAAGAAGAGCAAGCGTTAGAAGGATGCAAAAGGAAATAACTATGTAAAAACAAACAATGTGTGCATATCACACTTAATGGAATTGAAACTAATCTAATATATATAGAATAATGCAACAAACCTAATGGAAGGGTTTGTGATAGATCCCATTTAATGGTATTTACAACATGCCTCCATCAGGATGAATTAACTCAAAAGAGTTAGCTTCTTTGCATGAACTACTTATATATGGGCCACTCCAAAGTGCATCAAACTTTGAAAGGAATCCTGGTTTAGCTCTATCAGCATCCCATTTTAGAACTAAGTCCCCAACTTTGAAATCATGGGGCCTATCCTTTCTGTCAAAACATTTTTTGTTTCTCTTTGATGTTGTTCTAGCTCTATCATGGTGGATTTTCTTGATTCTTCAAGATTGACCAACTCTTCCACTCTAATTTCTCTTTGGTCTGTGCCTTCAAATTACAGCTGCTAAGCAAGCACCAATGAATTCAATTTCAGCGTCAAAGGAAGGGTAGCCTCTTTTCCATAGACAAGTTTGTAAGGTGAAGTTCTTATTTCCTTTTTATTGTAATTCTATCTTCCCAAAGTACACGTGAGACCTTTGTATGCCATTTTCTTTGGTTAATGTTCATTGTGCATTTCATGATCCTGATCAGGTTCTTATTTGTTGACTCTTCCAAACCATTGCCTTGGGGGTAATAGTTGGAAGAATTCTTCAGATAGATGCCCAGATTTAGAGCCCAATCAGTGATTTTGGTTCCAAGGAAAGATTTTACATTATTGGAGATAATGGTTTGAGAAACGCCAAACCTTGTGACTATACCTTCAATAAATTCAAGGATGACTAACTCAATTGATTCCTTGAACATGAAATCTTCTATCCATCTAGTGAAGTAATATGTAGCTGTCAACACCCACTTGTGTTCAATGCTTGAAGGTGGATTGATCATTCCTATGAAGTCGAGACCCCATTGCACAAAATGTTGATCTGATTGATTTGGTTGGAGGGGAAGCACTGCCAATATTTTCTTTCCTGCAAAGAAAGCACATTCCTTACATTTTTTGACCCACTTGTGTGCATCTACAAACAAGGTAGGCCAAAAGATACCTACCATTATGATTTTCATTGATGTAGTTTTGGTAGAAAAGTTTCCACCAAAGAATCCATCATGAAATTTTGATAACACTTTTTCAGTCTACACATTGTTGATACACCTTAACAACATGCCATCAAGATTATTCTTAAAGATAATTCCATCAATCAAAACACAAGGGATAGATTGTAACCTTAGATTTCTTCTCTTTTCCTTGTTCAAACCAAGAGGGTATATGCCCTTGGAAAGTAATTTGACCATGTCCTTCATCCAGTCATGCACGCCAGGATCTGTATTCTTCTTAAGTTCTACACGCAAGAGATCCTCATCCAGAAATAATGAAGTCTCAGATTCATTCTGCACATCCTTAGCAAGCTTCCTTCAGAGCATGCTACCTCTTACAAGTTTTTTGGATTTGATAGTCACATCATATTCCAAGATTTTGGTCACCCATTGTGATCTCTTCTCACTTATTTCTACTCCCATGATGAAGTCTCTAACATAAGGGTGGGAGACTAACACCTTAATATGATTTTTGGCGAGCATACTTCTAAATTTCTTGAGCATGTGCATGATGTTGAAGACCTTATTCTGTGTTTGATTGTATCTTGATTCGTAATCCTTCAACATCTGGCTGAAGAAAGCCACTGGTTGTTCCAACCCTTATTCATTTTCTTTTGTTAGGACAACAACAACACTAGTGTTAGTGCCATAAGCATAAAGGATGAAATCCTTGGAATAATCCAGGTTGATGAGTGTTGGCACACAATAAATTTCTTGCTTGACTTTGTTGAATCTTTCTCTTCCTTTTTTTGTCCATCTGAAGGCTATGCCCTTCTTGAGTATCAGAGTGATGGGTCAAATTAGTCCTGCAAAGTTAGGGATAAAGCGCCTAACAAAATTGATCTTACCGAGGAAGGACTATAGGGATTTTTTGTGCACTAGTAGGGAAAGAGCCAGGATGGCTAAAACATGCTCAAGATCAATTTTGATGCCATCCTTTGAAACCACGTGGCCCAAGAGCTTTCCTTGTGCCACAGCAAAATTACACTTCTTGGGGTTAAGGGACACCCCATACTTTTTACATCTCTCAAAGACTTTCTCCAAGTGTGCCATATGATCTTCCCCCTACTTTGAGAATAACATTATGTCATCAAGGTAAACAAGATTAACTCATTGATGTAGCCTTTGAAGGTAATATCCATGGCACGCTGAAATGTTGCACCTCCGTTTGACAAACTGAAGGGAATTTTCTGATATGCATATGTTCCCCACTTGGTTGTAAATGTCATCTTGAATGGATACTCTTCCTTGACCAAGATCTGATTAAAACTTGAATATCCATCTAACATTGAAAATATTTACGTGCCAGCCATAGTTTGTAGAATCTGCTCCATTGAAGGCAAAGGATAATGATCCTTTAGAGATGCCTTATTCAAATCTCTGAAATCAACACAGATTTTGATTTCACTTTTCTTCTTGCACACTAGAACTAGATTCATAACCCAAGTACAGTACTTGATGGGAAAAACAATTTTCACCTCAATGAGCTTAGATAACTCCTTTCTCATGAGGAGCTCTATCTTTGGATTGACTGGTCATTGCTTCTGTCTGATGGGCTTGATGTCAACATTAAGTTCAATGGAGTGTTGAGCAACACTTGGATAAAAACCTTTGATGTCTTCATACTCTCTTGAGAATATATCACTGCATTTTAGACATAGAGATATTAAGGCTTTCTTTTCATCATGCACGCAAGCCTTACTAAGAAGTAACTCCTTCCCGCATGCAATAGTGACTAGGGAGTAATTTTCTTGTGTGACGTGCATATACTTTTCATTTCCCTTGAACTCATCGTCAGGATTAAAAAATTCTCTAAGGTGACCATCACTTTAGGAAACTTATTTGTTTTCATTTGTATTACTTGGTCACCATAGTTATTATGCAAGTCAGATTACATGCTTGATGAGAATTCAGCTTCATTTTGGATGAATTGGATGATATGTGTGTCACTGTCAAACACTTTCCAACTAGTGTTGTTATCTAGAATAGATGGTTTGATCACCATCTGGATGTGTTGAGTGTTTCCTTTTACAAATTCCTCAGCAGGAGAGAACTGTAAACCAAGTTTAGACATTTGATCATCTTCCTTATTCATTTTATGCAGCACCACCTATATATTTAGAGCATTGAAGCTCTCAAGGAGGTCCCAAACTCTGTGTTTATAAGCTTTGAGAAGATTATTCTTTTTTAAGAACTTATTGGTAACCTAATGGATAACTAACTCTATATTCCCAAATATTCATAACACCTTAATCTTCTTCTTTTCAGCAATCAGTAGACCATGCACTGACGCCTCATATTCTGCCACATTGTTAGAACATGTAAACTACAGCCTATATGTGAAGAATAATTTCTTATCCGTAGGGGAAATGAGAACCACTCCTGCTCCTTTGATGTTTCTACTTCTGGAACCATCAAAATATAACTTTCATAGACCAGTTTCAACTTGATCTTCTTTGAGCATGCATGACAGCATAGTTTCTTCTTCAAGAATGTAGTAAGTACCACACCTAGTTTGATAAGCTTCTAGTTATTTAGTATACGGATCAAATTTATGGTGACTCTCCACCCATTCATCAAGTACTAGATCAGGGACTGAGGGTGGAAGAGGTTGTTCCTCAGGAACTAAAACTTGTTCTTGGATTAGACAATTCACTTGGAGAGGGGATGGGATATATGGCTCCACCTAATAGGAAAATATAGGTTCATCTTGTATGGTAAACCGAGTACCATACCTTGTCTTAAGTAACATATGAAACCAATCAAAAAACAAGTAACCACCCACTTGAGCATTGAAATCTCTTGATAGACATAGGGTAAACAAAGGAGATAATTCAATGATTGACACATCTTGAGTAATTGTGAGGCTTCAACGTGCATGAAGGGTCAACTCGATATCTTTGATGATTCCTAGAGTAGTGACAATTTATCCATCAAGTTACATGAATCCTTTAGATAAGGGGCTATACTTAAGACCTAGGACATCAGCTATTCTCTTGGGAATAGCAGAGGTACTAGCGCCTGAGTCTATCATGAAATTATGCACTATGTGTTTACCTATGATCAAGGACATATAGAAGGGCGGGGTTTTGAAAATTTTACTTATTTGCTTCTCCTCATCTTAGGAGATGTTGACAAAATTGCATGGCTTCTGCATAGCTGGGTCAGAGCGTGGGAGTTGCGCCAAAGCTTCATGCAACAAATCACGTTGGGATGGAATTGTTAGGGCATCCCACATCATGACATTTGTATTTGTCTTCTTCATCTAGTCCACAATACTAAATGGAAGACCCACTGGCTTGTGCATTTGGGGCACAAAAACATCCTTTCTTGACTATTTAGGCACGGAAGCAAGATTTTTAGCTGAAGTAGGAGCTTGAACTACCAAAGGAGGGGCACACACCACTTCAGGAGCCTTACACAGGGCCTCTTGTATAGGTACTTGAGCATTCTTACTACTAGATAACTTGGCTACATCTTTCTAATTTTGAGGGTTGGTCTGTGTTGCTAGGAGTGTGACCTATGTGCCTGACTCCAACATTCTATTTTTATATATTGTGTTGTACGGAACTTGGGCAGATGGTTTTCTTGTATCATCTATAGTTTGGTTAACTACACAAAATTCCTTAGTGCCAAAGAACATCAATTTGGAATCAGGAGGAATCTCTGGCCCTTCTTGGTTTTGTATTTCAAGTGCACTTGTTGAAGGCTCACAAGTTGAATCATTCTGGAGCATATAGGCTTGTGCGTGTGTTGGTCATCAAAAAGGACTTCGTTGAAAGCAACAGTCAGGGGACAAGAAGTCCCTCCTCTTTAATGGGAGAGGTTCCCTTATTCAAAAGAAAAACTTATTTACATATATACAAGGCATAGTTTATATGTGGAACTTGGATATCATGAAAGTGTTTTAAAATAAAATAGATCATGAATACAAAAGTATGGAGGAATGACAAAGTAGAAAGGAACAAAAAGGCATTTTCCATAACTATAGATAATAAAGTAATTCCTTGTGCATGCCAGAATAAAAAATTTTGGAATAAAACCATTTGCATTTGAATCAACAAGATGTTATTGCAAAGACACAAAGTTCTAGAAATAACATCTATGAGAATACAAAGCTTCTTGACACAATGCAAATAAATAGTTCAACGATATTCAATGGATAGCAATGAAAAACAGGAGCAGATGGAAAAAGAAAGAAAGTTATTTTGTATTGATTTCTTTGCTACTCTTTACACTTTCAAAAATAAGCCAAGTTCTTCCCCCCTTGAAAATGGCGGAGATAGACCATTATATAATTTGACAAATTAGTTACACTTGGTAACTACTTATTTTTAACTAAAATGATTAGTTAAGGGATGCTTAACACAAAGCCCCAACTAATTTACAATAAAACCAAAATGAGAGAAAGAAGGAGAGAGAAGCCAGGAGGGGAAGGCAAGTGTTCATGACTAGGAAGGGCCCACTGACTTGAGGATCCACTGTCTAAACCTTTTCAAAGCCTATGTTATGTCTCTGCCACGTGGAACCGATGTGTTGGCAGCAGCATGGGTCCAAGATCCCAAACATTTCTCCATCTCCTTGTCGAACTCAGTATGTGTATGGTACTCTTTATTCGCTTCCTTAATGGAAAACTGGAGGGAGTAGATTTCCTTGATCTTTTCCTTCGTGATGGAGTCCTTTTTGAACAAATTTTCTTTGACAAAATCTCTGAATTGAGATTTTATTTCTTACAAGGAGAAAGGTACACCTGAGGTCTCATCATGTAGATGACAGTGAATATCCTTAAAAGTGGATATCACCAGAGTTTTGAAAGCTTCTCCCTTCTGCCAGTTGTTCCTCAGTTCTCCCAAAGCCTCCTCTAGCACTCAGATCTTCCATTCTACGTTGAATACCCATGATTGTGACAAATTATCCTTCACATCATCAAAGACCTTACTCACCACCAAAATATTTTCATCAGTCTTCCCCATCAGGCGAAGGTCTACTATGCAACTGCTCCAAATTTTGAGCTCCTTATCCATGTTTCCAATTGTGGAGGAGAGCTTCTGTTGCAGATTATTTACCTTCTCATTGAGCTTGAAGGCTTCACCAATGAAATTTAACCCTGCAACAAGCATGTCATCCACCATGGCCTCCATATCCCTTCCATAGATGGAATACCTGTGTATATCTTTGATTCTCTGGACTTCATCTTGACTGAGAATCACAGGTGGTGGGAGTGCAGTCAATGGGGTAGGGTCTATAACCTTATCTTTAGATAGCAATAACTTGATGAAACTAGAAAGTACTTGAGCCTGCTCCTCCACCTGCTCTATAGTCTGTTATCCTTTCTCTACCCTCCCAATGACCCTAGTGATTGTTTCTTGGAGGTTGTGGATTTCACCCTCAGGAGTAGACTCTCCCATTGAGATCCTTGAAAGTTCCAAATTAGAGTTCTACAAATCCTACTCTGGCTTATCAACCTAGGGCTTAGCTATCTCAAGGAATTGTTGACCTTGAGCATCAGATACTATTCTTGAATTGGTCATGGCTTTCTTGGTAGGAGCAGAAGGAGTAGTGCCCAACAAGTCCGCCACAGCATCAAAGTTGGGTCCTGTCAACTGAGAAGAAGGCTTCCTCTTCCTACTATCAACAAAAGGTTGCACCCATGTAAAAGAGGAGGAGGAAGAAGAAGGGGGGGCAAGAGGACCAAGAGAAAGGGAACCCGTGGCACTTAGAGTATGTACCTCTTTTGCCTCCAGTTGAGATGTGAGTGGGGCAGCTGAGGCTTCTAGAACAGAGGAGCCAATGGTGCTTGGAAGCTCAGTGCTTTGAAATTCTTTATCTATATCCATTGGGGTTTCTGAGGCATTTGCAGGAATTGGTATTTCATTATCTTCGCTCTCACTAAGAACAATTATGTTCTCTGGCCCAGAAGGTAGTTCTGAATGCCTTGGTAGAGGTTTTTCTTTAATAAGATCCTTCTTAACCTCCTTCATCTTCTTTTGATAGACTTTAGTAGAGGAGGAGGGAGTAGAGGATGCAGGGACTTTACTCGATGAGGCAGGAGGAGTCTGTGCAGGTATCTGAGAACTGGGTGTTTTTTCCTCCTTCCTTGGTGCCAAGGTGTCTTTGGAAGAGGATTCTCCTACGTTCTTCCTCATCTCACGAACCTTTCTATCAATCTAGACTTTAGTCCTTACCAGGACAGGGGCAAGGATTTCAGCCAAATCATCCTTTTCTTTTTTTAAACCAATCCATGTCTTCTATGGGAGTATGCTTAATCACAGTTTCATACTCATATGACAACAAGTCTATGTTGTCATCCTGAAGTCCTTCAGCAATTTAATACAAGTTAAGCTCTTGAACTAACTGAAGAGGAATCCTACCATAATGCCTCCTTCTGGCCTCCAATTCATCTATCCATTCAACCCAATAATCCTCAGTGTCTACCCTATGATGGTAATTGATTCTGAGATTTTTCTCAATGAATTTCTTCAAGTTGAAGTAGGTTCTAGGCCTGAAGAAATGGATGGTGATGGCAGCTATGGCTCTCTCTATGTTTTGGGCATCCAGATCCATCTTGCATGTGTAGCTCCCCAAAGATATGGGGAAGTGTAGACCAATGATTTTCTTATCTCTACAAGTTATGTGCAGTTTTTCCAACTTCCTGCACACCTCAATCAGGGCCATCTTATCATTACAGAACATGGGGAGCTTGAGAGGGGTGCTCTCATAACCTGCTAGCCTGATATAAGAGAACCTTCTGCACTAAATGAAGTAGGCTCTATACTTCACTATCAGGCTCATGGCTTCATCTGAGAACCTCCTAGTAGTGTCACTTTCTAGGAGCCTTACAATATACATGGTGAAATCATCATTCACCCTCCTGAAATTATGATTGCTAGTGTTTAGGGTAAATTGAGGACAGTAATCATATATGGGATCATCTTTCTGAGCATCAATGTAGGTGAAGCCAAACCACTGCCTTGAAGCTACAAGGGTATACATCAAGTAGGAAGTCATGTAGAACTTTTTTGCTTGTTGTACATGGGACAACTACTCTGTCATATTTATGCAAATAATTTCTACCTAGTTGATGTTTTGGGTACCTTCACACACTATGTTGATAAGTGGGCACATCCAAAAGTGAAACTTGTTAATAGAAGGCAAGCCGATGACCCGAGCCAACAAAATTATGAAGTCTAATAACTCCTCATTGAAATCAGACCTAAACAGGGCCTTGGGTAGTCGTGACGCCCCTTTCTTAGGGTTCTTCAGCCAAGACTTCACAACTCTAGCTTTGTATCTCTCACTATCCTGATCAAAAAGTGCTTGTGCTTGATTATGGGAGATTACCATTGAGTTGTCCATTTCTGGGATTCTTAGGGCAGCGGCGATGGTGGCAGCGTCAAGCTTGGTGATGAGCTCCCCATGTACATTTGTTAATTCACACGAACCAAGGTTGAAGTGAGCCGCGCAAGAGAGTACCATGTCTGCACATTACATCGAGATAGGAAAACTAGCAGAAAATTCCAAGCCACTATCATTAATCATTTGTGTCATTGGAGAGGGGTTCGAGTCTGTCAACCTGGTCCAAAAATCAGCAAAGTCCAGGTAATGAACTTCACTTTCCCTGATATCGAGAACGGTAGACTCAAGTGGAGAAACCTGCTCCTAACCTTAGAATTTAATCTTCATGTTGATATGACTTAGAAAAATGAATGCACAGCTTGAATTCATGATGAAATTACAGGGGGAAATGGGGACGCGAGCAAATGGTTTCAATTGCAATGGTATGAGCAAATGTTAATGAGAAGCAGTGTGTAAAAATGTGTAGAGGGGTAGTCTATTAAATAGTCATTTAGGAGAGAGAGGATTATAAATGTGCATTAAATTCATATCTACCAAATAAAAAATCAAGCATTAGGAAAAGCGGGAAAAATTATCCCGGATGGCCTTTGGTACATTTGGGAAATGCGGGATGCGAAAACATGATTCGGCCAATGCAGGTGACGTAGGTGATGCGGGGATAGACTGGACAAATGTATTAGGGACATGAGGGACAAAACTACACGAAGTGCGTGAGGCGGCCGCCACGGGTGAACGGGGAACAGGGAGCCCGGGTGAACTTGGGATAGTTGGAACAAAAATTTCTGACGGGCCCGCAAGTTAACAAATTCCAGAAAAAGTGGCCGATCGGCGAACAGTGAGCCCGATGAACTTGGGACACGTGGGACAAAAATGTCTGACAGACCCATAAATCACACAAATGAACCAACAAATGCAAAATTTTCCAAACTTTTCAACTTCCCTCTCTACCAGAACATAAGAAAAAGGTGTCAAAATCCAAATTTTCAATATTTGAATTTTGAAAGAGCAGAAATTTTGAGAAGACAATAGCTAGCTCCTTCTGGGGATGACTTGGTTGGATTCAAAGAAAGAGACAAGGAAAGAATTCTTAGAAAACTTAGGGGAAACAGACCAGTGCCTTATCCATTGAGCCACAAAGTCAAAATTAACCAATATAGAAAACAACACCCCAAACAAAGAAGGAGAACACACCAAAAAGCAAGGAAAGGAACCACACACAAGCAAGAAAGGAGACACCTATACATAATATAAAGAGGACTTCATATTCACCTAGGACTTAAACAATTTCAGGTACTGCCCACTATAAGGAAGTGGGAGAGAAGAACCATCCATGTAATCAAGGTAGAAATAATTCTCACCAGTGAAGTGCCTGATCTTGAAAGGTCCAAGCCAAAGAGAATCAAACTTGTTAGGGCTACCACGAGGTTCATGTCTTTTATCCCATAGTAAAACGATATCTCCAACTTTAAAATCCCTGGCCTAGCCCTCTTGTCAAACAAGGCTTTCACCTTCTGTTGGTGAGCAGATATTCTATCAGCAACCTTCAATCTGTCCTCATTTAATTTGTAAAGATACATGATCCTTTTATCCAAAGAATCATTAAAGCTAGTGTCTTCAATGGCCTTCATTAGATGCAAGGCTGGTAGCTCCACTATTACTAGCAATTGAGCTTCCACTCCATATACCACCTGAAAAGGGGACATCCCAATAGCTCTTTTAGGTGTAATCATGTCTGCCCAAAGAGCATCATAGAGCTTCTTGTGCCAATTCCTCTTAGACTCATTAACCAATTTCCTTATTATGGTTACCAGATTTTTGTTTGCTGATTCAGCTTGCCCATTCCCCTAAGGATAATAGTCTGAAGAGTGAGCCAGAGAGATGCCATATCCATAACAAAAATCCATCATCTCAGTTGAAGAAAAATTTGAAGCATTATCCGTCACAATCTTGTTTGGCACACCAAACCTTACCAAGATGTTTTCTTTGATAAAATTGCATACTACTTCAGAAGTAGTACTCTTTACTAGAATGGATTCTACCCACTTAGTAAAATAATATGTGGCTGTCAACACGTGGGTATGTCTGGCACTTGAGGAGGGATTAAGTGTTCCAATGAAATCCAAACCCCATTGCTGAAAAGGTTCTTCAATCATGACCGACTTAAGAGGCAAGGCAGCCAACTTGGGTCTACCTACAAAGGTTTGACAGGCTTCACATTTATCAATCCACTTTGATGCATCCTTGAATAGGGTAGGCCAATAATATCCTGCATGAAGAATCTTATGAGCAGTGACAGTAGACGAGTAATGGCCTCCACATGCTTGATCATGAAAAGCTGAAAGAAGCTTCCTCTATTGCTCTTTATCCACGCATTTTAGAAATCTTCCATCCATCCCACATTTGAACAAAGCATTCTCCCATAATACATATTGGGCTGATCTTAATTTAACAGCTCTTCTCTCCTTGGCAGTCAAATGGGAGGGACACTCCCCATAGGTGAGAAAATGTGTGATATCAGCATACCATTCATCAATTGCGCTGAGCAAAAAAAATAGGAACATCAACTTCATCTTTAGGTAACTCATGTCCAGCTCCCTCGGCGATGAGTTCACACAAGCCCTTTCCACGGACTAGTTTGGTTGGTCTGATGTCAATATCATATTCTTGTACCTTGGCCACCCAATTCCCTCTCTTGGACCCAAACTCTTGTTGCATGAGAATAGACTTGATGGTTGTGTCAGGCACAAGTACTGTGGAGTGAGAGTTAAGAATATAAAAACAAAACTGCTTGACAGCTTTAACCACTGCAAAAGCATGTTTCTCCATCATTGTGTATTTTAACTCATGATTTTTAAGAATGTAGCTCATAAATGCAATTGGGAGCTCATCATCATTAGAGTCTTCCTGAGTCAAAACAGCAGCTAGGGTGTTATCTGTGGCATAGCAATAGATAATAAAATCTTTGCTAAAATCTAGACATGCTAGGATGGGATTCCTAACAATAGCCTTTTTAATACCCTCAAAGGCTTCTTTCCCTTCAGAAGACCAGCCAAATGTTTTCTTTCCCTTCATCATTTGAGAGATGTTCAAAGTTAGTTCTACAAAATCAGGGATAAATCTTCTCAGAAAGTTGATCTTACCGAAGAAATAATGCACTCCCTTCTTACTGGTTGGAAGAGGAATCTACTAAATAGCTTGAACTCGTTCAGGATCAATTTTAATACCATCTTTAGAGACGACATGCCCTAAAAATTTTCCCTCTGTGACACAAAAGATAGATTTTTTAGGATTCAAAGAGATCCCATGCTCTCTGCACTTCAATAGGACTGTTTCCAAATGTTGAAAATGATCTGCTCTAGTTTTGGAAAACACAATTAAGTCATCTAGATATATAACAATACATTTCCCTTTCAAATTTCCAAAGGCCAAGTCCATAGCTCTTTGAAAAGGGGCACCAGCATTAAAGATCCCAAAAGGCATCCTCTTGTAGGCAAAATTATCCCAAGGAGTGGTGAAAGCCGTCTTGTGTTGATCTACGGTATTGACTTCTACCTGATTATACCCCAAGAAGCCATCAAGCATGGACATTATTTTAGATCTCGTAACCGCTTGCAAGACTTGATCCATCATGGGAAAAGGATAGTTGTCCTTCAAAGAAGCTTGATTCATATTTCTTAAGTCAACACAGATATGGATCTCACCATTCTTTTTCCTGACAAGCACAATGTTGGCAATCCATGTTGAATGGTGGATGGGAAAAATGATTTTGTCTTTCAGCATCTTTTGTATTTCCTAAAAAATAGCGTCAGCTATCTTAGGATTGTATTGCCTTTGTTTTTGCTTGAAAGGTTTAATCCCAGGTTTGAGGGGAATGAAATGTTGCATCTCCTTTGGTTGAAAATATTTGAGATCCTCATAGGAATACGTGAGAACATCCTTATACTTCCTTAAAAGGTTGATTACTTTCTTCTTTTCTTCTAGTGTGTACAACATTTTCCAATCATACTGGCATCCAGTGTGATTGCACAACATGGAATCCTTTCTCCAAGTGTGGGACTTGCAAAAATGAGAAAGGAATCTCTAGAGAAGGCTGGTTCCTATTCCTCTATTCAGATGCACACGAAAAATGCAGAGGGTTTACTCAAAACCTAATCTAATCTTGCTAAGGAGACAAGGTAAGAAGATGCATAAAAAATAAACCTAAGCTAACAGAGGTGATGCACCAAGGAATGAAGAACACCTATCTTGCCAATAAACACAAACCGTTCAAATGTGATGCAAGATCATGCACAGATAACAAAATTTGTAGTGAATGACCAGGAGGATGCAAATGACCGTAGAGAGGGTTGAGAATCATCCAAAAACATGCATTACTTGCTCCAAAATCGATACAATAAACTACAAAATGCCAAGAGGCAAAGTTGCATTACAGTTTTAAATGGGAGGTTTGAACTCCACAAATTCACCTGCCAAAGAGAAGAAGGGAGGGGCAAAACAAGAATGTTCCACCTTTAGAAAGAAGCCCCTCCTTACAATTTATAGGAAGAATGAGAGAGGGAAGAGAGAGGAAATCCAGATCTACCCCAACCACTTCTAGGTTGTATTTAATTCATCTAATTATAGTAGTAGGTGAGAACCCTAGCAAAAGCGGCGAGTTGTATTTTGCATTTAAGCTGGTTGTTGAAACGTCATTTCTGGCCATTATCACGTGCTAGAGGCATTTTTTGATTTTCTCTCTCCAAACTGAACCAAAATGCAAGATTGACCCTAGAATCATGTAGATAATTTCACCATCTTTCCATTGATATAAATAATGCAAAAATCTGAATTCATATCTACTACCCGGATGACACATGTCAGGCTATGAATCCACAGGCTCATCCTTTGCAAATTTCTTTCGGGCCCTTCCTTAATTTCTTGCCACTTGGACATGTGGCACTATTTTTTTGGCTCGGGCCTGAGGGGCGCACTTTGTCCTTCGAAAATTTGGTATTTTTCACTTTGGGAAAATTTTCCCATTTCTCCCCTGCGCTCCGCCACTCAAGTGCCACATGGCACGATTTCATTGGATGTGGGCCCTTCCTGACCATTTCCCTTTTGTTTTTTCCTTTGGAAAAATTTTCAAAATTTTCCCGTCGGGCCGATGAGGTGAAGACACGTGGCGAGATTTGATTTGTTGGCAGCTCTTTCAGCTTTTCGCGTCCCACGCATCCCTCGCATACCTTTGGCCCTGCTGTCCCAAACTGTCTGGGACAAATATCTCTTAACCACCCGATTCAGGCTTCCATGTTCTTGTTTGAGCTGAAGACACGTGGCAAGATTCCATTGGCTCTCAGCTCTTTCAGCTTTTCGCGTCCTTCGCGTACTTTTGGCCCAAATGTCTTAGACAACGAATCAGCCGGTTCGCGTCCTCCGCGTACTTTTGGCCTGGATGTCCCTGACTGCGTAAAAAAAGACTTAGACATTTTTTCCTTGCTTTCGGCTGATTCGGATTTTCTCGCCCCGCGCCTCCCGACGTCCCAACTGTCCTAAATGCTGCACAGACCACCTGGCGGCTTTTCGGCCGATTCATGCCCCGACGTCCCAAGGACCACCTAGGACAAGACTTAGCGATTTTCTCCATTTTTTTGGCCTCAAGTTTGGTACGACGAACCTCAGTTCAACCCGAACTGGTATGACCCGAGCCCTTCAGACCTGAAATGCCTTAAAACACTCCTACAACCATATTTTTACATTTTTTCCATTCTTTCTAACTTGTTGGGATTTCTTCTTGGATGGGAGAGTTAGAAAAAGGCCGAGGGGACCTCGAAAAACATGATTTTGGGCTTTGAATCGATCTACTTGCTTGGGACTGAATAATTTGATGCATGTTATCAAAATTACCTTGAGGGGTGAATTTTGGATAACACTTCCAATATTAGTTTTTTCATACTCAGCAAATTGTTTTGGCCCACTGGAAGCCTTAGACTTCACATACCTGTCATACTTATCAAACAATTCTTCTAAGCTCACCAGTCCTTTTGGAATCTTATTTCCTTTGAGTCTGATACACCCATCTTCATCCATTTCTTGAGGATTATAAATGCGCATTAAATTCATATCTACTAACTCAAAAAGCAAGCATCGAGAAGAGCGGGAAAAATTAGCCTGGATGGCCTTTGGTACATTTAGGACACGCGGGACATGAAAATGTGATTTGGTCGATGCGGAAAACGTGGGTGATGTGGGGACATACTACACAAATGTATTAGGTACATGAGGGACAAAAGTACGTGAAGTGTGCTAGGCGGAAGCCGCAGGAAAACGGGGAACAAGGAGCCCGGGTGAACTTGGGATAGTTGGAACAAAAAGTTCCGATGAGCCCGCAAGTTAACAAATTCCAGAAAAAAATGTCCGAAAAACCCGTAAATCACACAAATGAACCAACAAACGCAAAATTTTCCAAACTTTTCGACTTCCCTCTCTACCAGAACATAAGAAAAAGGTGTCAAGCTCAAAATTTTCAATATTTGACTTTCGAAAGAGGGGAAATTTTGAGAAGACAACAGCGTGCATAGAATTAGTACAATGATATTGATTGTGAGGCATATTACAAGGGAAGCACCATTCTGAATCCTATGCCAAATTTTTCTGAACTGGAACAAGTTCTTGACTTACATTGGGTGCAGTAAGAGGAGGCGTGGGAGGAATGACTTGCAAAGGTAGATGTGCATTATCATGTCATTTTTCATTCTATTGGATAGATGTGTATCTTTGGTTTCTATATTGATTCCACCAAGGCTGATTATTTTGGATATATGCCTGATTAGAATTGCCTCTATAGGCTTGTGCCTATTTCTTTTCTAATGATATGACTTTATTTGATAAATTTATGATCAGAGCCTTTAATTCTTCATCCTACTTTAGTTTTTTTGGGGAGTAGGATGTAGATGCAACTGGTTGCACGCTTTGTTCAGGAATAGGAATAGGGGCTATAGAAGGTTTAAGCAGTTGTGACATTTCTGGGAACAAGGCCATAAGTGGTCTAAGAGCTATCTTTCCCACCTGAATAAGACTATTTTCTGAGCTTAAAGCAATATTATAAGTAGTTGGTAAGGTCCTACCTCCCATGGATTGAATCATGACTGGGATATTGTTGTTTATCACCTTTAGATAATATAGAAAAGCATGTTGGGCTATAGATCTTACCACAAGAGGGATTTTGTCCCAAGTATTTTGAAATCTGATGTTACAATCAATCATCTACTTGTTGGGTGCCCTTCTTGTTGTTGTCAATTGCTCCACCAGAGATAGGTGATCTGACTTATCTTCAAAGTAATTGCAAAGAGTTGTTCCTAGCTCATCCCAACTGGAAATGGATCTAAGTCTTAAGCCTCAGTACCATTGAAGCACTTTACCTTTAAGAGAGAGTGCAAGTAACCTTTCTGCTACATCATCAGCTGTCATCAAATAGAGTGAACACGTGTTTGCTACGTCCTCGATATGCTCCTGAGGGGTGACTTGATTCTCACCAGTGAAGTATGGAATACTTTTGAGTGCTTCGTTTAACATATCATGTTGTATGGCCAAAAATAGGGGACTTCCCCTGACGAAGTTATCAAAGTTCCTTAGTGGAGGAGGTGGTTGATAAGCCATTGAAGGGTGCTCTGGTTGTCTTATTTGAGGAGGAGTTGAATGGGTGTGGCACACGGGAGATAGAGATGCATGCACAAGACTTCTGGAACAAAATCTTCTTGGGGATCGCTGGAGGTACTTGAAATAATCTTCAACTACTACACTTCTTCTTGTATGCACTCTTCTCATGAAAGGCACTCAGGGCTGATAAAACAAGGACCTATAATTGTTGGGAGTTGTCAGATGTGTTGAAATGAGTCTCCAAATCTGAAAGAATAAATCCACACACCAAAACTTAGCAATATCAAATTTAATCTTTCATTACTAGTCCCACCAAGCATGCTAGAAACTTTTGATCTTCAAACTTGCACCCACGTCTTGGATCTATAAGAAACAAGTTGTTTGTGACAAAAATGGAACTATCCCCAAGTTGTGGGACCTTGCACTCTTTGGATGGATCTCTAGAGAAGGCCAGTTCCTTGATCTATTTCTACTATTACTGCTACTCCTAGTGTTGAAAGGGGAAACTAAGCTAATACATGCCAAGGGACCAGGGATAGAATCATGAAAATAAATTACACTATAAAAGGTGATAGCACCAGGAAAAGAGGGATGGACATTATTTGTTCTAAACGGGAATAAAAAGGGAATGCGTGAAAGGAGGCTAAGCACGATTAGCACAACTGAAAACATGTTTACCATATCATTCTCGTGGAACACAACTAAATAAGGAACCACAAGGGACGTGAAGTGGCATAATAAGCACACAATGCAAAAGAAAAGGTAATAAGAAGGAATGTAAACACGTTAGGATAGATAATAGTCACAAAATGGTGCTTCTATTGCTTCCAGAAACACACAGAGTTGTTATAATGGTGAAAGAGTCCAATATCCACATGCGTTAGCTAGATCTAGAGGTCTGCAACTCAGAATGTAGAAAATATGAAGTTCTTAGAAAAATACATAAGGATCCAAAGTATCCAACATTAATAATGAGCCCAAATCTTACATTTATAGATGAATCCATGAAAGAAGAAGAAGAGGAGGGAAAAACTGAATTTAAAATGGAAACACCAACAAGAAGCATTGAATTCCTACAAATCCGCCTAGAATGAATTAAATTAGGTGGTTGGAGCAATCAAATATGCTTCATTAATGCTTAGAAAGATGTTTTCCCATTTCTCACCTACCAAGTCCGCCAAAATTTGAATTTTGAATGTCTATTATTCTAGCTGATGTTAGCATATTTCTAACAAGTCTAGACACACATGGATCAGAGCTCTATAGCAAAAGATATAGCTATTAGAAGTTTTTCATAGTCATCGGCACATGCATGATACATAGCACACATGGATCGGCTGAAAAGATGGCCAACTATGCAAAAAAAATTTCATTTCTATCGTGTTTCACTCATTGATTTGTTGCAAGGATCTAGCACCCTGTTGGCATGCTTTGACTAATTGCACTTGGCACACTTAAGCATATCAGCGAATGATGTGGCATGAAATGGCACAGAGGAGGGTGTAAAGGTATGCGTGTGGAAGAATGAGGCACAGGGAGAAAGCAGGAGGGAGGCACGTGTAATGCACATAAGGAAATGAGGTAAATTAGTGAGCAGAGAACACATGGTCAAGGCACAACCATTACAAGATGATGTGCGGACGCGCGCGAGGGCCAGGGACTTAGTTGATTGAAGCACATGCAAGGCGCACGCGTAGGGTGAATGGATTCTAGGAAGAAGGAAAATGCGTAGAAGAATCACGCAAGGGGAAGATGGAACAAAGAGGAGAAGGAAAGGAAGGTAAGAAGGGGAAGTGTGCAAGGGTGCGTGAGGAAAAGAAGGGAATGTGCCAAGGGAACTTAAGCACGCATAATCTTGTAATGAAGAGCTCAAAACTAGAAGATGTATATAAGTTGTCCAAATAACTAGGACGGTTATTTGGATAACAGTTAGCATAGTAATATTTTCCCTCAACAATCAAAGTTTGAACCTTAGGCTGTAAATCTCCTACTACATGAATAAGAGAGATGACCTCTAGAGGAAGTATGGTGTAAGTCTCTAAAGGATCATTCAAGGGTTTCACTTTACCATTAATAGTATCCATGGGGACACTATTTATTTTTTTTAAAATGTGAGGTAGTGTCTTATGTGCCACTTCCTCTAGTAATATTTGGGGTTCTATGGGCTTGATCTCATGTTGTGGATATGAAGGGATACGAGCATTATTCGTAGGAAAATTATGCACACTATGAGAAGATGTTAAATAATTGTATCAATATATGCATTAAAATAAATAGGAACCCCATCATGAATTTTATCATTGAAAAATGAAAGATATATACAATTATTACCTGTTATTTCAAGGGAGAAAGTAAAAACATGAGCTAAATGAATTATATCATGTGCAAGTGGGGTAGAATAAATTTTATCATTATTGCATTCAAGAGTAGTAATAGGAACATCAGTAATGCAAGCAATATCATTTATTTTGAATTCAATGGAAGAAGGAACGACATTATTATAATTATGTTCAATACTCTTATAAATGGTACAATGACTATCGTTATTTTTGTATTCAAGAGGAAGAGTATAAACACCAATATAACCATGTTCATCATTTATATATTCACTAGGTCATTCACTATGGTTTGATTCTGAATCACTGTCATAAACACATGGAATACCATCAATCAATGTAAATATGGAATGTATATCATCCTCATTTGTGAGAGACATACTTTTATCATCACTAGATTCTATAGGATATATGGCCTAAAGTGAGATAGCAATGGGTGGAGGGGGAGGTGGTTGTTCACCATCACTTTCCCAAGCATCTATATTATCTTTAGGGCTAGGGATAACATTACAATCTTGTTCAAATATATCCAAAAAAGTTTCAGGTGGTGTTTCAGGTGAATTAAAAGGAAGGTTTTGGGGTGTATTAGTAAAGTGAGTTGGTTTATCTTAAAATTCAATGGGATTATTCTATTTATCATAGTTAAATACAATATCATCCTATGTGGGATAAATGTAAAGAAGGATACCAATAACACCATTAATAGATACAACATTACTATGGATATCCATTGAATGTGGGATGGAATCATAGAAATAAATCTGGCTTGTAGAACAAATAGTATAACCATCAGCTAAAGTATGACAGATAGGAACTAGTTTAAAAATGTTAGGAGATTTTACAAAACCGTAAGTAGTATGGACCTTGTTAGAGGAATTCTAACCCTTACAGATTTGTAAAGCCATATAGCAAAGCATGGCCACAAAAAATATGAGTAATACTCCTAGAAAAAATACACACATGCCCTAACACATCCCTAGGGTTTTGATATCAGCAAGCCTAATGCACAAGTAACTAAGAAGATCCTAGATTACGTGAAGGGTTCGATCAAAAGTGGGTTCATCAAAATGTTTACCCTAATTAATTTTTAGATCAATTTAATTAGGTTTGATATGAATGAATGATATAGATACTACACTAATTAATGTATAAAACATTATATTTCAAATCAAATCATAATAATATACAACATAGCAATCAACCATATCATTCAAGTACTTGTAATTGAAAGTGCAAACAAGATGGAAAGAGGCACTTAGTTGGTTCAAAAATTAATCAATATGTGTTGATGAGTGATCTAGCACAAGAGAAGAATATGTGAACTAGAACAATCACTTTCTATAGTTTTAGAGCTCCTGGCTAGGACTATATGCCATGGTTCTAACCTAACCATATGTTTTTACACTTGTATATGGTTAGGATCTGTAACTTGTAGTATCTTTGTGTGTCATTATTTATCACTCTTTGATATATTTCACTTCACATGAAACCCTATATATCAAACCTAAAATCCATAGAATAAACCCTAGATATCTTGTAACACACTCAAGCAATCATTAGCTCTAAAAATAAAAATGCAAATTCTTGAGTCAGACATACCTCGGTGGTCACCCCACAAATGAGTCACCAAGCACTACACTACATTTTAGACTCAATATAGTTCTCCTAGTGCTTTGTGAAAAGGTGCATGAAGCTATCCCTTGACCTAGATTGACCCTCACACCTCAACATTGATAGTGAGGTATGCTACTTTGTCCCAATAATAACCCTTGTGTACATATGAAAAATTTAGAATTATTCCCTTCTCTCTTGTGTATACAATATATATGTGAAGTCCTTGCTCTTTCAACTCAGTATGTGGTAGATAGAGAGGTGATTTCCAGATAATAAATGCTTAGGTTATACTTATATATGAGTTCTTAATTTGAAATTATTAAATTAGTGGTGAGAAATGTCAACCCAAAAGATTTAATCTAAAATACAAAAGAGTGAAAATGGATCCATGAAGAGAAAGTAAGTGGAAAACAAAACGGACAAGAACATGCATGATGGTCAAGACCGTACGTACAATCTTGACCTTTTTATATGATCTTGTACTGAGATTAGATAAAATATAACTATGAAAGCATACTACTAGAAATCTTTGTAATGTGACTCAGAATCAAATCAACAGAAAGAGATGGGGTTCAATCAAGTCACAAAGTGCAATAAAAAATAATATCGTTTCCACTAAGATCTTGCTCCATTTTTGAAAACCCATGTATATAACAACCTAACAAAAACATGATGTAATAATTATTTTATAGTAAATTTTGGTGTCTACAAACACATTTTCATACTATAAATAATATTACTTGTTAACATATAAATTTTCTCTAGAAAAGATAATAACTTCGAGATTATACCTTGATGACCAAGTCGGTCCTCCACGACTACCTAATCATCATTTCCACCTAACATGAAATCATTAAGACATCCCTATATCCTCACAAAAACTAACTTTTTCCATATCTCTCAGCATAACAACGTCATAGGTGACTTCCTATATGCTCTATATGCTCTCACCATATCCCTATTGAGAATGGCCCTAATCTTTGTACCTCAAGGATAAAATTATGCTCCTCCTAGTCTCCTCAACCTCCACACCTATTCCCATCCATATGACCATTTTATATCCTCTTCATGACTTGGGACATCCTCTCAGGGTTAACCCTCACCTCTATAATGTTCACCTACCCTGTAATTCTCTTTTCTCTCCTACAATGTCATCTCCTCAAGACTCACCTATGCTGGTATGATCTCAATGGTAGGATGAAATCCTTTATTCCTTCACCTTCTCAACCTCATGGCTTCATGGCATGCCACAATCAATAATGGGTATTAGCAATGGTATAAAAATAATGCTACCTCCCAAACCATTCTAATAATCTATCCACATGATGTGTCTCTACCCACCAATGATACTAAATTGTAGTCTTTATAATGTCATGTGTTTCTTGAACTATGGGCCATAAAGGCCACCCATTAAATGATCCCACATATAGAGTCCATATAACCCGATATCATAATACTATTTGTAGAGTTGGGTACCCAAATTTGGATCTCATTACTTCTCATCTCTTCCCTTATAGCATTATGGGGGAATCTGATATGTTTTCTATAATAAAGTACCAATGAACTTGTATATCAAAAACCTCTCATAGTTCCAAGATAAGTTAAAATAATAGGCCCAATCACCCATTTTATTTCAATCACACCCTAAATAAATCATGGTCCAGTTTTATACAAATGGATGTGCCCTAGCTAAATTTAATACCCTTCTCTAGAGCCTATTTGTAAGTACCAAGGAAAATAAATGGTACTCCATCTAATTTATGACCACCTCTATCATGGTCTTTTGTATATATAAAATCCTTGAAGCATAAATGGTACTAAGTTGGATAATAATTGATTTCTGTTGATACTCGTCTACACATGTGTCCCATCATGCCAACTCTCTCCTCTTGTCTATGCTCTCAGGTGCATTGCAAAACATGTATTCCCCTTGGATCAAAAGTCCTATTATAGCATGGAAATCCTCTAGTGTAATGGTAATTTCATTTGTGTCTCCACTAGACTACCATCTAAATGTTTTGGCATGATACTCCCACACACCAATAAACATCAATACCAAATATAGATCCAAAAGAATTTGCACCATCTACATAATCCCTCCAAATCCCAAAGCCTCTAATTAGGTCTTATTTGAGGCTATTAATCTCTTCAAAAAATATGGAAACCATTTTCCATCAACTATACTCAAAATTTGAGTCCTTCGTGGGATCTACAAAATATCATACAAGAAGTACTGGTTAGTCTTAGCCAAAGAAAGACATCACAAACTATCAATAATAATTACAAAAGAAACCAGTATTCCCACTGTATCATCCATGTTGATAGATTGTATTGGCCCGTGAAACAAATTTTAGGCTCTCAAAATGGAATTGGTCATCTTTTCAGATGGCATCTACCATGCATTCCTTCTATTATGTGTGCAAATCTAATGATGCTCAAAATCAAAAAACACTCAAACCCATCTAAATTTTAAACCTCTTCTTGTGATACCTTAATTTATTCAAATTGTGATAACTTTCTAATCATAAATCAAATTTTAATTCTAGAAGAAGCATCCTGATTATATTCTCAAAATGAATCTAATGATATATTACACATGTTTTCTTTAAATTTTCAAAAATTGCCACTTTTTTAGGCCTGTGATCCTTACTCATTTGAGTTACAATTACATCTCTCACCACTATGGATTATTTTATCTCCCATCCTCCCATGAGCGTCCCCTTATCCTATGGCTTATTTCTTATTTATTTAATTTATATTCTAGTATTTATTTTTAGTTGTATTTGGGTTCACATAGCAGCTCTTCCTACACTCCAGTGATTCACTATGTGGACACACTCATGGGAAGGTAATTATACAAGTAGGTATGTTTTATTTGAGTCCATGCTTTTGTTTCTTTCCATTCTACAAATATTTTCTGGTATTTTAATTTTAGTGTTGTATTTTCTTTTCATCAATACCATCTCAAGTACATTATGATGCAATACTCTTTGGTTTGGGCATATGTATATACCTAATTTTTCACTTTACTTATTTTTATTCTTTGCATACATAATTGGTGCATTATCTTCCCTAGATTAGTTCCTAATAGATATTGTTAGGAGTAGGGAGTAACTAAAAATGGTTACATGTATCCTTCAGGGATTGTATTGGGATGGTGAATAGTGGTATTTGTGAGAGAGGTTTGATGTGTAGCCTAATTATATTAAATTTTGCATGTCACACCCCATCAATCATTTTCTACAACCTCATTGGGATATCACCTTATCATCCTCTTATGATCACCCTCACACCTATTTTCTACACATACATACCTTCATAATTTTCCCCTCTAATCACCTTTGAGTTCCTCCCATCCATTATTGACTTGATTCCCTGACCTCCCCATGCTTGCACCTGTAACAGCATTTACTATGTTTAATGTTATTTGGTGATAATATTTCCTTATTCAATGACATTAACCATTTTGAATGTTGTTGAGTTTTAAAATTTACGTAGTTAATGGTATCAATCATGGCCAATATTATCATTTAGCAAAAACTATTAATATTATTTCTTAGCTATTTATACTCAGAAATCGATAACTCATTCCACATCATCATTTGTAACTCATTCAAATTTTTGGTGCTCACCAACTTTCCCTTAAATATTAAAATGTATTAAGATTAGTCATATTGGTTTTCTTTACATTGGGTACTTATGATCTTTAAGCATAGGATTTTTCACTTATCATGGTCTATACAACCTTTGGAGTCTTTAAGTAGAGGTGTTCCTAGCTCTTCTTCTATTCATTTTTGATCCCCCACATCAAATCCCTCATAAGGTGTTTTCGAACCTGAGAGGAATTTAATGAAACAATGGTGTCTAAAAACATGTAAGTATTTCTAAACTCTCATTTCCTTTATTTCATTTCATATTTGGATGTTTTTTGAGGTATTCATACATAGATTAGGATATTAAAGAATATATTTATCTATTCCATTATTTATCTATCATTGATTACCTTACACAACCCTTAATCCTTGTGAATATTTCTTTACAAAATCTTGGATCTCCTACATTATTACTACCTTGATCAAAATTTGATTCATAACCATATTATCATCACATTACTATCGTGACCTATTTACACGTCACTACCCTATTCTAGATATATGCTTTGGAACCTTATATCTATAATAGAGTGTGTATACCACCTTTCTAGATTTGCATCCCCATATATTTACAATCTAATGTGTGCATATTTTTCATGTCCCCCTTTATCCTAATATAAATTACCCTATATATAGATTAAAAAAATAGCATCTTTAATTGGGTCATGCTTTATTTTCATATAGTGAGGAAAACTTGTTTTTAACATTAACATTTGGGGAGAAAGTAGTGAACATATCTTCTAGACAATAATTATTGAGTAGAAGGTGTGGTGGTGATAAAAAAATGTGAGATCCTATGAAGAGAGTGTTTTATGAGTGTAGGATAAATCCTACATTGGTTTACATGTAGAGAGTGTAACTGTGGATTTTGAAAATAAATGCCTCCAAGAAAAATACATGTGTAATCTAGAGTAGTGAACGTTGGAATTGTGAGAAGATTGGAGGAGATCATGGAGAACCTAATGTTAGTGTAATAGATGCTAGCTATATTGGAAGAGTATTAAAGAAGATAATTCATCTTGAGGGATGTTGGTAGTAATGTGGGGATCAAATAGTTTTATGCAAAATAAGAGGTGGGCCAAAATATATGTAATTGAATGGAGGAGAAGAGAGGCTCATCAATTCCATCTTGAAGATGAGGAGAAGAACAAGGATGGAGCTTTTTTGCTTTTCAAACATGTAGATTGCAAAAAGAGATAATTGAGTGGCTCATGAAGATATAAGAATACTTTGAGTTTGATGAGGTGCTTGAGATGTGCAAGGTAAAGGTGGCATAGAGAAAGTTAAAAATTCATGTAACTTTGTGGTCGAATGAGGTTCCACTAGAGTATGATAAGAAGAGTAAATATAATATTACACATTAGGAGAGGATGGTTACAAAGATAAAGGGGAAGTTTTTGATTGGTGATTAATAGTTAGACTTATTATAGAGGTTACAAATCTTATGGTAGAGGAAAGTGATTGTGATGGAATATATGGAGTTCTAAAAAATCCCCATTACAGTTGGCCATAGTGAGTTGGATAAAGATAAGGTTGTGTGATACATTAACATATTGTGTTTGAATATCTAGGATGAGATCAGTATGGTGCAATTTCATATAATCAAGGAAGCATACCAATATGCTTTACAGGTTGAGGACAATCTTATGCACATAAATTAAATTTGTGTTTGAGGATAAGGGAAGCTAGTTGTGGGAAGGAGAAATCCAAACGTGAACTGGAGAGGAAGGAAAATACAATTTTTGTATAGGTACTGTATGAAATAAGAGTCTAATTTAGGGAGAGGAAGGAATATCTCTGAGAGAGGAAAAGGTAGATCCTTTAGAGGAACTTGATTTTGATGTGGATAGCTATGTAATCAAGTGTATAAATTCCCTCGTGTGTAGATTGCTAGAGAAGGAAGGATATGTGTAAGTGGTGAGAAAGATTTACAAGCATACATAATGTCCATTGCAATACCCACACACAAAAAATAACCTGAGGGTGGGGACAACCTACTTGAAGTTAAAAGATTCTTGAAGGTTGTAAGAAGTGGGCAGGATTTACACCAAAGGAAACACTTTTTTAGGAATAAGTGCAAGACTAGGGTTAAATGTTGTATGATGGTAGTTAACAGTGGGAGCACAAATAACTTATTGTTTACAGAGATGGTGGAGGAGTTGGGATTGGTGTGAAGAGTGCACCTAAATCCTAATAGAGTAATATGGTTGATAGAAGGCTAGGATGGCATTTTGTGGGAGTAATGTGAAGTGGATATGAATATTGGTAGATTCTTGGATAAGGTATGTGAATTTTTTTCAACAAATATGTTCTATGTTTTTTTAGGTAGATCCTAGTGGTTTGATCAATAAATATATTATGGTAGGGATAACATAGTACATGTGTTAAAAAGTGGACAAGAATTAATTCTAAGTCCGTTAAAAGATAAGGATGAAATTGTAAAACATATTTATTTGGTCTTGCACATAGGTGAGGAGTTCTTGCAGGACAAGGAGGATGTGTCATAAAGAAGAATGTATAAGACCGTGCACATGAATCATCTTATCTTGCACAAAGAAATGGATGCAATGGTCACATAGGAGAGAAGAGATTATGTCGTGACACCAAACAACACCATGATAAAAGTTAAGAAAAGCAGTGGACCGGAAGAGTCCCAATGTGATTTTTGTGTGCAAAAATGAAGTTTATAAGAATATAAATAAGGGGTGGAGAGTATGTAGATAAGTAAAGTTTTTGTGAACGTCAATGGCATGCAAAAGTAGATGTAGAACAAAGTGGATTGTGTGAGGATGGTACGTAGAGATGATACATAGAGGCAAGAGAGGAATAAAATACCCCACATAGATAGTAAAGGTTTACCCAAAGAGATAAGGTGTAGGGGTAAAGATACACAAGGGTAAGTGCACAAACATGTGGCCCACTTTTATATAGAGAAGGGACATGCATTTTCTTAAAAATGAGAGTTTATGCAAGTTTGAGTGATGATATGTGATACATCGATTTATAATGTAAATATGAGAAATGAAGGATTTTGAGTCTATAATACTATTATATTTTTAAAAAATTAACAAATATAAAAAATATTTTGTCTTTTTGCATTACACACTAGTTTATTTGTGAATATTAGCACATTGAGTGAAAATTTGCACACACATGTATGATAATGAGATATAATTATTAAAATAATATTTTTTGAAAGCATGTTATATTTTTAATATTGTAGCAAAAAAATTTAATTATTTTTTGATAAAACATAATTTTTATTTAATTACTTAAACAAAACTTATATTAAGTTAATTATTTTTTCTGCACACTCAATATCTAAAAATTAATAGTATAGTTAGAAAAAATGGTTGTGTCAAGCTCACTTTTTTATAACATGGGATTTTTTTCCAAAGTTTAACAATTTATATTTTTTAGTTGTGTGTCAAAAAATTAGAGTAAAAATGAAAAACAACACCTATGTCATTGCAAAAAAAATCAAAAAATAAAATTATTGTTTAAATTGTAAAAAAGAGATAGATATTGTGGAGTGATAGCTACAAACCCCGTATTTTTAAAAAAATGGTCTGAAACCCCTCTTTTGAACGGCCAAAATGGCATTAATGTGGCAGAAATTGGCATATAGGATTTGAGGCAAATTTTTAATGATGTGGGTGTGTCACTACGCTACCATTGGATAGTTACGATTGTAACCTTACCAAGTAAGCATCAAGAAAAATCTTACTTTGCACATTCTGGCACGAAATTCTATTTTTTTCTCTAATCCAATGTGTAAAGATCTAGTCTATAGTGTAAAGGTATATTTTATTATGTTCTTCAACTATATGTTTTCAGTGACTTGATTTTGTATTAAAATTAATATTTTTTCCACTTTATAATACAATTTATTTTTTTATACAAATTAATACCATTTCCTTGCAAATTATTGGTTTTTTATTACAAATCACTACCAAAATCATAGGTTTTTAACTACAAATCATTGCCAATAAAAACGTTTTATACACTATGAGGTGAAAAGTTCTATTACTTTTTCTTTCACTAAATTGAATTCAAAATTCATCAACCAGGGTTCATAGTTACTTTTTTATGTTAATTGTCTCATTAAACAAACAATTTTATGGATTTTCTTAGCATATTGTTTTATATTATCTTGCTATAATTTGTTTGGGATTTCAATATTGAAGAATTCACTCATTAGTTGTCCTCATGGCAAGTGTGTTGGAAAGTGAGAAACCTAGTTTAATATTCACAAGAAGCATATAGTTTTATATCTTATTTGATTACCCTTGGTTCACTTAGTTGATTATTTGGAAGAGGGGATGAAAAGGTCCTCAAGCACCTATAAATTTTATTTTGGATGAATAAGACTTATTCTCTTTTGATACCGAATTTGATAGATTGATCAAAATTGTGTTTGATGTTATAATTTCTTACCATTATCTAATTAAATATTATTTTTCACATGGAGGAAAAATATTCATAGTCTTCATAAAATAACTTTATCTCAAGGATTATCTTGTAGCACTTCACAAGACATATACCCACATATACAAATGTTTTAACCATGTTCCTAGACCTTCCTATGACAAGGGTTAGTTTTGTTGACCAAGTAAGATTCCATCAAACACACAAATTTATTCTTAAGGATATTTCGAAAGAAAAAATTTTACTTCCACTATCAATTTCAAATAACCTCTAGTAAAGAGTTATATGATGGCACATATGAGCTTAAATTACTACTTTTAACAATGTTATGTAAGTGCATTTATCTTCTATACTTTTACAAATAATGGTGCTGGTGTAATTGCATGAGGTTAGAGGATATTATTTACTCTACCTTATACACTGGATTAAAACAGGTGATAGAGTCTCCGAGGAGTTTGTTCAAAACCTTAAAGCCAAGTATCCAATTGACCAAATAAAATTCATCTAAGTTGCAACATAAGTTTTTTATGGATTGACTTGATATCCTTCAATATTGTATCACAAATTGTAGTTCTTCACATCCAATGAGCATACCCCACCTCAAGATCTTATTTTCTAAAAGTATGTTGACACCATGTCATGGAAGTCTCCCTGAATCAGATAATTGGCTATGACCAAATGTTTCCCATTTAATATTTTCTTAATGAGGTTCTTTGAATGTCCCATGAAAATTCACTAGTGTTAACTATATTTCCTTATAAATTATTTAAAAATTCATAGTATTTGGTGGGCCTTAACATCCACAAAGTTTGTTCAAAATCCTTTCACTATGGTTTTTTGGGTAATCATCAAGTCTAGGAGGTGGTTTATGGCCCAACTGAGTGAAATGATTAGAAGATAGGGAGAGCTTGTTTGGCACCAAGGCCTCAACAAGAAGTTAAAAGTTGGTACTACCTCCTATCCTAAATGTGTGAGCACCATGCTAGCACATTTTATCACCCAAGATGTATAATGCAAGAGCATCTAGGTTCATGTGCAATCATGTATTGTCCAAACTTTGATTAAATGTTTTTCAGCAACATTTTGTCTTGCACGATGTTCCTTTTGTTACACGATGTTCCTTTTGACTTGGGTCAAATAAATATTATTTTTTATTATTACAGAGGAATCATTACATATTATAATTAAGCACAGTCTCTCCAGCCTCGATAAACAATTTAGTTTGGCATGAGGGCAAGGACCACCAGGTGCATAAGTTTCATATTACCTCCATTCACCTAGTGCCCAGGTTTCATACCGCCTCTATATAGCTTGTGTACTCTTCATACCATCTTCATACAATTGGAAAACACTCAAGGACATTGGTTGGACTACTTCGGTGGCACGTAGGGACCTCCCTATAGTTTTTGCACACTCAAGGACTTCAGAAAGACTACTTTGGTAGCATGCAAAGACATTGGTCAAACTATTCCTCATGCAGGGACATGTCAATAATTATTGCTTTGTAGTAAACTTTTCTTTTACGTGATGTTTTTTGGGAATCTTGTAAAAAAGGAAAATGATGGAGCTATGTGCCAAGAGCTTGCGGATTTTTTTGTGAAGCCTTAATGAAATTTTTTTCCTTCCGTATGTTTTTGTTCAATCTATGAGATGGATGATCCATGTGTAAAAACTTAATTTAAAATTTTCCTAGAGAATATGCAAACTACATAATTTTTTGTATAATTAGAGAATATGACAACTAAATAATTTGTTGTATGATCTTAAGAGGGATGGTGGTGATCTACCAGTCAAGAAGGCACCAACTTACTTTAGGATTTCATATAAATACATATCTAAAATTTGAATTATGAGAGCTTGGAATCACAAAATAGAGGACTACAAAGGATTTGAGTCCTGAATCATGATTGGCGTGAATGAGAATAATATTGACGTGTGTATTCTGAGAGGAGAGTATAAGAGTAAATTTTTTCCTTATTGGGACTGAGGATTGTGTGTTGAGTGTTATAATTTTGTAAACAAATGTTAGGATGTGAAGGCGTTCTTAGATTGTATATATTTTGTTTTCTTATCAACCACTAAAATGGATATTTATTCTAAATGTTATGCATTGTGTGAGGTCTGATGTGTGGGTTGTGTGGTCTAAGTCGGTCCTATATTGGACACTATAACCATGATTACATCAAATTTGTAGGCAAATTATCTCCTCATGTTTCAGAATGTTATATGTTGTTAAATTCTTAGTTCTATTTGCATCTAATTTTTTTAATTGATTATCTCTATTGTTTTGGATTAGGATGTAATGCAATCATTTAGAAGGACATCATCTCAAATCACTGGAAAAATGAACCTTAAGGCGAAAACTTCTTTGGTAAACACATATCAATTAAAATGTGTTTACTTATTATTAGTTGTTGGGCTGATAGATTGTAGCCTAAATATTGAAGGTGTGTAAGGAGTAGTCGCACGGACATAGGGTGCATAAATGTGTGTGGAGATGTAGTGGAAAATGGGCACGCCCGGGGAAAAGTATGACTTCAGAACTTAGCCATTTTGGTGTGAGGCTAATTATGGACATGGAGTGTAGAGCAAGTTTTGTATGAAGAATTTCAGAGCATGCAAGACTATTTTGGGCAAGTGGAAAACCAATCTACATGCATGACTTGGGAGCTATTAATAGGATTAGAATTCAGTTTATTATTAGATAAACTATTATTAGTGAGCTTGCATGCTCTTGTATTTTTCTTGTAAAGATGCATGGTTATTATTAACATGCAGCCTATTTTGAGGATGCATAGGCGGTGAAGGGAAATTCCCCTTCCCTATAAATATGTATTGATTTGTATGGTTTAGGTATCATCATCCATGTGTTGTTAGAGTTATGTTGCTGATTTATGGGAGCGCATGACTGATGGTGACATTGTTAAGTATGTATGAAGCTTTTTTGTTTTACAACAATTAATATGATGGATATTTGTGGTTGGATATTGATTTTTGACACATTTGTTACTAGTTCATGCATGGTAAAGTTGATCTTGATTCTTATATAAGTAAATTTTGCACTTGGTTAAGATCTAGATCTAGTTTATGTTATGCAATACACTTGATTATCTACTATGGATCTAGAATATTTGTATGATCATGTTAACTTATTAAGAAAGATGCCATAAAAGAGGGACCTGGTACCCTTGCGTGCTTTGGGTGAACACTCATTTTTGGCTGAGTGATGTGTCAGCGTGCCTTGGGATTTTGTGGGTAAAATAAGACTACATTTTGGTTTCGTTGTCGGGACCTCTTCAGTTGTTTTCCAGGATGTTGCATGATGAATATGTACCGGTTGACTTTGGCCAGTATTGAAGAGTGGTTAGACAATTTAGAAGAAGCGTATGCTCATAGATTTAGCATTGGACCTGATTTTGATGCACGCGTGTGGGTTGAACAAAATCTGTATCACGAACTCTATGAGATGTTTTTTTTCCTTTTTTCCCATAGAGTTTTATGAGTGGCTGGTTGTTTATGCATTGAAAATGAATTGGAGGTTTTGAACACTTTTTTGGACGCAGGAAGAATTCCAAGATTTACATGATTCTAATCTAACTTGGACACACGTTATAGATCATAGGTGGAGTGGTGTTCTGAATAGCTATATTTTGGAGTATGCAATTTCTAATTATTCTTGTCTTGAGGTTGCTAAGTTTCATTTCTTGCGTGAACTCAGAGGATCATATTTGTGTGGCATCCCCTTCGCGATTAAGATCTTGATCGTGACCCTGGATTTAGAACAGTGTCCTATGGCTAGCTAAACCTCACCATACACGAGGGAAGGAGCAGGAGTGGTAAAATATGGTGGACCTGGCAGTAGAAAGGTAGAGAGAAGAAAGGCAGCTTAAATTTAATGAGGCACACAAGAGGGATTTAGAGAAGCAGAGTGAATTTGCAGAGTGAATGACGTTGTGGAGAGAGATAGCTTGCAAAGGATTTGGAGATCACACAGAGGATGTGGAGTTGGAGCATCTAGAACTCCCCATTTGAGTAAGCATGGTAAAGAACCCTCTTCGACCTCTACTGAGAGCGCACCAGTGGAAATTGCAAGGGTCTTGGGCACGCATTTGATCCCTCCTAGCGAGCTATCCCTTGCGCTTGGTTTTCCAGTTTCTACAACAATCTTTAGTAAGCAAGCTAGTGTGGGAAATAAAGTAGCAACAAATAAATTTAATTTGCATTCAAGTTCAGGAGTTAATCAGGTATTTTATTCATCTATGGTGACACAATCGTCGTCTATGTTATTTGGAGAACTAGTTGGAGGTATATTTTATGGCGCATCATCAGCATAGAACGTGGGGGCACAAAACGTTGGCATCACGTCTGGGAGTAGTGTAGACACAAAATTATGCACTTTACACATAATTTATCCCAATCTTATATTACTATTTAGAAGGGTCTCAAGTGGATAAAGTATTAATTAATCCCACCTTTTAGCCATCTCTATTTTATATTTTATTTCATAGTTCCTGTGTATTGTCTAGCACTTATCAGTCCATTTTGCAACTGTCGTGTCATTCTAGCCCAAAATTAGAGCACCCCGGTCTATGCACATCCATTCCCTCTTCTTTTTGGGGCCTTTCTAGTCATTTTTTGTCTTTATCTTTTTCCTAATAGGCCTTGTTAGGATTAATTACAAAATTAAGCTTGAGATCCCTATAAATATAAAGCTATAAGACCATAATGAGGGTCTTATGTCATAGTGTCACACACTACTATGACTCCATCTAGAGTTGCATACATTGCATCATTTGCATCCACATAGAGCCATGTATCAAGGCTAAGAGATCTATGTCACACACACTGCATAGGGGGGGTATTATATTCTATTATATGCACACATGCTATTTACATTTTATATAGTTATTATTTCTCGCTACTTCACAAAGTGTGACTGGCACGAGAACACCTAGGGTACAACATGCACACACACACACTAGAACTACATCCGGGTCTGAAATTTAGTGCATCGCTCAGTGATAAGACCACAAGTTTGGTGGTTGAGTTCATTCCAACCCATTCCTTTACATATTTTATTTTTCTAGGGTTTGATACTTCTCTTTGCATTGCAGGTCACTTTTCAGCTCATTCGGTGAATCTAGTGCAACAAATAGGCAAAGTTTGAGATCAACTTACAACCCTTCCAAAACTAGTTTTTGATCATTTACAAAGACCAAGGCACCTAAACTATAGACCAAGGCACCCTAGGGTGCCTCATTCATTTAAAAACCTCATGATCTACCCTTCATAGGACCTCTAAGTGGATGTTCTAGGTTCTAGAACCTGTTGTCAAACCTGTGACACTGTGTGACCATCTACAGCAATCAGCCAAGTTATTTCTCTTCCTTCTCTTGCACATTTAGGGTTTCATTTCACTTAGAATAGTTTACTTACATTTATTTCATATTGTTTTAGTCCATTTACTACAACGTTTTATTCCTCCTAATCAGATTAACTAGGGTTACTATTTCCCCATACATAGTTCTATTTTATTTAATCAAGTAGCACAACTTCACAGACTGTGGGAGTTCATTTTAGCACTGTGTGCATGAGTTGTTTTAAACTAATGCTAATATAAGTAAAGACTAACACCTAAATAGCCTTAATTAGCAAAAATTAAACAACATACTAAGCACCATCAAGATAAGAATTAAACAAGGTTAGATGCTAACATTCATCATATACAAAAACTTTGAAACTAACAATGTTAAGCATCTAAATCCTCTATTATCTAACAACAAATAAATGAATGGACCTAAGTAGGCTCCATGGCAATCAAAAATGGTTGTATTTGATATTCCAAGAACCTAGGAATGAGGGTTTGTTGAAGTTGGGCTACAAGACCCTTTTGACACCTCCCATATGACCTAAGCACTTAGGAAAGAGGCTTAAACTTATCAAGATTATTAACTCTCAAGAAAACAAAGGAAATCTTTTAGTCTATTTTGTTAAATGCTTTGCATTTTTCTTCTCAAGAAGTTTAGGTGTAGGTATAAAGGTAGAAGAAGGGCTCCTTATATAGCCCAATGGATAAAGGAAACACTTCATCCCTTTGCATGTGGGATAAAGGTAAAACATGATTAGGAATGGATAAGGTTGCTTTATAAAAGGTAACCTTACTTTAGAAGGGTTTAATTTATGCTTAGCAAGTCATGGGAGTTTGGGGGGTGTTTTAATTAATCAAAGGTGATTAACTAATAGGTAGATGTAAGCTTAAGAAGCTAATTACAAGAATATTAGTACAATTTAGGCTATTAGAAGGGGATTAAATCAATTAAATATTGATTTATTGCTTAAATGGAAGGGAAATCTAATTAATTAATAATAACTAATTATTCTAGGTAGAAGGGGTAATTAATTAATAGAAGGTCATTAATTAGGTTGTTAGTTGGATAGGCGACTTAATCAATTAGCGTATTAAAATTAATTGTTGACAATAAGGGGGAATATGAGTGCTTTTGACGATATGTCATCGATTTGCGAGAAAGGGGATAATTAGCGCAATTTAAGTATTTAAATTGCTTGGGCATAATTATAGGTATCTACATTTTCCCCTCTTTGGGTGGCATAAGTGACGTCACTTAAAAGATAGTAGATAGAAGAAAATTTTGAAGGGATAGAAGAAAAATTAGTAGGAGGGAGAGATGCCCCCTCAAGTGTCGATAGGGTGATGAAAGGAGACGATCAACGATCAAAAAAGGTGAGAGATAGAAAAATGGGAAGGGGCAGGATGCCACGGTGAGACAGAAGATTAGAGGTGAGAAAGAAAGTGATGCAGAAAAAATATGGAGGAGGGGAGAGAAGAGCGTATACCTCTAGCCATTGTGTATTGGAACAATTTTGATGTCATCATATTACCATAAGAGTTACGTCATCAGTCCTTATGAAAAATATAAGCATACGAAAAAGGTACAATGACATGAAAAGACATACTACGAACAATTTTCCATTGCTGAAAATATCAACTCCAGCAACATACAACAATGCAATGCAATACAAGAAGGAAACAAGCTCATCTAACAGGGAAAACAAGTACGGATGCACATATCTAACCAACAATAGTCAAGACAGTTGTACAAATGTTTTGTTATTAGTGCTGAAGAGATCCACAATTCATGATTCACAACAATGGTTAAAAATGATGCCCTGAGAAAGGATACATGTAAGGGGAAATGATAATGGACACAAGGTCCAAGAAAAGTGTTGTATGCAACGAAACAACACCAGGCAACAAACGTGCCCCAGATTACAAACGAACCAAGCAGCTAGCTTTGTGAATGGTTGTGAATCTAGTGATCCGTGAGTCATATTAATCGGGGAAAATGTGAAACAAACCAATAGGATATGGAGAGGATACCATGCGCAAGACACAAGTTTCAGCCGTAATAAGCAAGCTACCATTTTTGTAGGTTTTTTACTTTTTAGGATTTTATGAAAAAATTTGCCTTGTTTTTGGATTTTTTGACGTGATATATATATTGTTTTTGTTTTCTATTTTCTAAAATGCGGTGAACATTAGAAAAAAATAGAATAAATAGAACGAAGGGCCTAGGTGCAACAAAAAGTGCCCTAGGTGGAAGAAAGAAGAAACAAGCGATAAAAATGTCCTTGTTTAGTGGAAAAATTAATAAAGAATAATTTTTTTTTTTAAATAATTATTTACGAGTGTGAATAAGAAGAAAAATTGCCTAGGAGCAATAAAATTGTTCGAGGGAGAAGAAAGGGGTATCAGATAGCAAAAAATGCCCAAATACGGTGAAAAATAAGAGAAAAATAATTATTTAGTAAAATAATTATTCCACGGTGAATAGAGGAGAAAACAGCGATCGAAACGGGCCTTCAGGCCCTCCCGGTGGTGAAAAATGGGTTAATATACCCCACCTGGGGGGGTAAAATCATCGCGACCAATTCATTTTAACCAAGCCATATAGAATTTTTTAATGTGAGGCTTTGATAGTGACGAGGACAATGGTGATCGCATGAGACTGAGTGAGGCGCACAGATGTCATCCGAGGGTACCAGCGGCACGTAGACGACGGCCCCTTCATGAGTATTGAACCCTTGCTCATTAATTTTGGTCATTAATGCCCTAAATTTAGTGTTTAGCACTAGGAAGTCACATGAGCACGCATGCGTATAGGCACAGGTGTCAGGTCGGGGGCGCCCGCACCACAATACACACGTGCGCACGTGTAGGCATGAGTTGCACACACCCATGCACACACACACACAACACATGTGCGTGCACTCGTACATACTTGAAAAGGGGCGTATATGTGAAAATCAAGGTGCACACATGAAAGGGAGGGCGCACACACTTAGGGGTACATGCGCGCAAGTGTAGGTATAGAAATGATGGCGCATGCACCAAATGTGTGGCACACATGCCAAAAAGGGCACGCAGGCACCTGAATGAGGGTGAAATTTCTAGAAGACAAATGTTCACACGTGCACACGCCAAAAAGTAGGTGCACACGCCCAAAATGGCATGCATATGCCTAAAAGGGTGTGCAGGTGTCCCAGACTAGTGGAGGATAGATAGAAAAAATGTCAAAAAGATGACACTTAGAAGAAATTTTAGGATGTTTGGGTTAACCCTAAAATGATAGATAGATTTTTAGAAGAAATTTTAGTAACTGACGAGTGATTTCATATTTTACAGAGATGGTTGCCAGTTTTACAAACACAGGAGCGTCACTCCTAGATAGCAGAGCTAGACGGGAGTATGCGCCGGTGAGACCGGCGTGCCATGGCCATACTTCTTGAGGCGGTGGGACTAGGCCCCGTGTCTCAGATGCCCTCTATTACATTGGACCATGGCCTACTAACTGGGCTAGCCGAGCGATCGCATAGCAAGAGTCAGTGCTTCAGATTGCCTACAGGGGAGATGATCGTGACCCTTGAGGATGTATGGTGGATCCTTCGCGTACCGATCATATGCACCTTGATTGAGTACAACTTTGATGTAGGGCTGATTAGAGCATCTTGCAGTGCTCTTTTTGATGTAGATGATATACCACACGACCGTATGACCATAGCCTTGTACGAGTCCATTTCTGACCTGACACTGCATCAGGGGCCTCTCTACATTATGTCTCTTATCAGTGGGTTTTTACTCACTAATAAGACAGGCACGTCATTCCTGAGAGGACTATTACCTTTGGTACATGGCATCTTCAATGGTGAGAGATATTGTTGGGGACAGTGTATACTAGCCCACTTATACTGGGATTTGCATTTGATTACATACCACGGTCAAAAAACCATGGGTCCAACTTCTTTACTACAGATATGGTCGTGGGACCACATTGTGATCGGATTTCCTATGGGCACTTTATGCATCTGAGACCCAGAGGAGCCATCTTACATGGCATGGGTATTAGCAAGTGGTGATGTACACAGCCACCTCGGCAGCTTATTCAGATATAGGTGAGAGTTTGACGAGCTGTTAGAGATAGATATTTTCTGGTAGCCTTACAGACATTTCTAATGGCCAAAGGATGCCATCGAGCTCAGTGTGTGCTCAGTAGAGCACTATATCATCGGTAGTCACAGCTACGTTATAGAACTATATCGAGTTGACAGATGCCAGTGGCAGCTTGGCAGAGTACAGGGGGTCCCACAACTGGATAGTTGGTATGCACATAGAGATTCAAAGAGGCATACCATGGGGCCTCGCATACTGATGGCCCAAGCTAGGGAAAGTTTTACACAGGTGGTCCCACAGGCATGGGACCCAGCACGAAAGGTGTGGGACCCGGGGACTACAGTAGATTATGTAGCTTGGTATGCCACTGTGTTACCCTGACGTCTCACTATCCCGGAGGAGGCCTGGGCAGCAAGTGTTCATCCACCTATAGAGATCTAGCATGGTTCATAGCGTAGAGAGAGAGCAGTGGGGCCGGATCTAGAGGATCTTTTTGATGGCATTCCGCATGATGGGTAGGGTGCCTCACAGGCACAGGGACCAAGGCCACAGGGCCCAGTACATGCACCAGTTTAGCCTCCCAAAGTGAGGGTCCTAGAGTAGGGCCAGTCATTGAGAGCACCCCAAGGACCAGTCCTGGTGGCATAGATAGCCACACAACCAGTGGCACAGATAGCCATAGTATAGCAACAACTACAACAGGCCTTAGCCAAGAGAGACACAGTGAGAGTAGAGAGAGATGAGGCCCGAGGTTGGTGTGTGACTGTGATAGTTGAGCGTGATCAGGCCCGGACCCATATTGTCACATTACTATCAGAGTGAGATCAGGCTCGGGCCCAGGCTAGCCCAGGAGGTGACAGTGTGGCATGGCAAAGTCATATGTGAGAGACAGACACACAGGGGGCTCAGATATTGAGCCTCATACACCAGTCCTAGACTCAGGTGCAGATGGTCATTGCTTAGAGGGATCATGTATACACATGGTCACAGGGCCTTCTTACCTAGAGGGATCAGGCATGAGCCAAGGTGCAGACTGTTACTACAGAGAGAGATCGAGAGGCTTACCTCCTTGAGACAGGCTGAGGCCAATTTAGGCAGAGTGATAGGTGATCGCAATGTTTTCCTACAGGTAGCCCTCACCTCTGGAGATGCCAACTTGATATGGGATGCTACAAGGCTCGGTGGCAAGGCTTTATTTTATAGGACTACCTACTTTAGGGTAGTTCCCCCAGAGTAGTGAGTGGTACTATCTTGATAGTCAGAGACGAGCATGATAGGTTCTAGGTCACAGAGATCAAGCCACTCGATGAGATCAGTTAGGCAGCCTATGCTAGAGGAGATGGCTAGACAGGGGCCATCTAGTCAGTTCAGTGGTCCACCTAGTGCAGGTCCTTCTCAGCCACCATTGTTCCATCAACCAGGTGACAGACCTGGGAGTCCCAGCGAGGGTGAGAGCTGTGGTTGAGCTCTACATTATTTTTTTGTACAGATTGTTTGTATACATGCCTCTTATGAAGGCTGGATTCTGATGTATAGCTTTGTATACCATTATTTTGATGATGCCTTGTGATGAAGGCTTGATTCTTTCTGATGCATGCCCCTTTTTTATGGCACATTGTATTCGATGATGTATTATTTTGAGTACCGACCTGGCACAGTTTATACATGTATATATATATATGGGCATTTTTATGTATCATCTTTGTACGCCTCAGCTGAAGGCTTTTTTGATATAAAGTAGTTTTTATACATGCCTCTTGAAGGATTTTATTCTGTTATAGATGTATCACTCTTTTGTATGCCTTGATGAAGGATTTTATCATGCACTTTTGATGTATATCCATTTTTGACATATTACACATGTATGATTTGGACATTTTTTACATGACATATGTATATATGAGATGGACATTTGTTTATTGTTTCTCATGGATAGATAACTGTGTTTATGATGCATTCGGATTTGATTTGACATGTATATGTATCATGATCTTGTTGATGTATCACATGTGTTTTGATTTCTAGATGATGTGATCTTGTAGAATATATCAAATGTGTTTTGTTTATGAGATGTATCATACTTAGTGGATGGGATGATATGATGATAAGGGTGTGGGGGGGATAGATTTTGATATTTGCAATCCCTCTTGCCCCCATTTGATGATACGATATGTGATGATTAGCTTAGCATTCATGTATGATGTATACTTAGCCTTTCCTTGATATATGATGTATAGATGATGTTAGATGTGATGATAATGATGGTAATGTGATGTTGTGATAACAAAACAATGCACATGCAATAAACACAATCAAATGCTAACAAAGAACACAATGAAATAACATAATAACGCACCAGGATTCACTAGCATGCAAAAACACACCTCAATATGCACAAGAAAGAATAAATCTAATCTAAGCAAGAAAATATGAATCCTAACAAAGTACGCCCAAGAAACAAACAACCCAAAAGCAAAAACATAAAACAACTATACAAGCAACAAGCAAAGCAAGAAACAAGACAATGCAAGTAAATGTAAGTAAATGTTTTTGTAAGATTTGTTTTCATGCAACAATTTTCTATTGTTTTTGGTGTTTTGAAACAATTTTATATTGTTTAGGTTTATGTGAAACAATTTTCTATTGTTTAGGTTTTTGTGAAACAATTTTCTATTGTTTTTGTGTTTGTGAAACAATTTTCTATTGTTCAGGTTTTTGTGAAATAATTTTCTATTGTTTTTGCATTGTTTTCTAATGGTTTTCCAGAGTTATGCACAGGTAACCAAGAAAGCGTGGATGCCCCTAGCATTAGAAGGGGAATATACAAGGGAAAAAGCCACACACTTATGAACAAGAAGGTGAAGTCGTTGAATTGCCCCTCAGCATAAGATGGGGAATAGCGAAAGACCATGCCCCTCACAGACGAATAAAAGAAGACAAAGCCGGATCAAGGCCTAACAGGACTAGGCTCACAGGGAATCTTGAAGGTAGAACTAGGGCCAGGCCAAGGAAAACTACCCTCCAGATGCAAGATGCTTGTGCACAACAAATCCTCCCAAGGTGCCAGAAACTGGTTTTCACCCAAGGACCTATCCAAAGTGCCACAATTGCGTGGTTTTCACTTGTGGATGACTTGTTTTCTCTTTTTCTTTTTCTCTTTTTGATTTTTTTGTATTTTTTATCATTTTACCATGTTTTTGAGTTATTTGCTTTTTTGACTTTTAGCGCCATGTTTAAGCATAGAACTGCTTAAGATGCATGGCATTCATGGGCTCACAGAGCTCATCACCATTGGGGTGAGCAAGTTTGTATGCCCCTGTGCCGTACTTGGCGACTATAACATAGGGTCCCAACCAATGTGGTTTGAACTTCCCTTTCTTTTCTCGTTCCACTCTGGTGTTGAACTGGTTCTCCTTCATGACTAAATCACCAACCTCAAACTGACGAGGGATGATTCTCTTGTTGTAGTTTCTGGAGACTCTTTTTTGATACACTTTCAAGGTGATTAAGAGTGTGAATGCGCCTCTCATATATGAGCTCCAATTCATCCAGTCTTGCTACCTGGTAATCCTCATCCTTATCCAGATAGTCCCTAAGATAAATTCTTAGGGAAGGAAGTTCGATCTCTAAGGGGATGATAGATTTTGTCCCAAACACTAGAGAATATGGTGTCACACCCATAGGAGTGCTGAATGGAGGTTCTATAAGCCCAAAGGGCTGGGTGGATTTGCAAGTGCCAATTACGACCTATTTTGCTGACCATCTTCTCCATTATTCTCACCAAATACTTGTTTGTGGCTTCGGCCTGTCCATTACCTTGAGGGTAATATGGTGTGGACCATTTTAACCTGATTTGGAACCACTGACAAAGACCTTTTACAGTTTTGTTCTTAAATGACTTCCCATTATCTGTAATGATGGCTACGGGAATGCCATATCGACAAATGATATGATTCATGATAAATTTAGAAATCTGAGCTCTTGTTACATAGGTTAAGGGAACAGCCTCCACCCATTTTGTAAAGTATTTTGTAGCCGTGATGATGTATGTATGACCATCAGATGAGGTAGGATTAAGTTTTCCTATCAAGTCAAGTCCCCACTTAGAGAATGGCCATGGGGTAGTGATAGGTTGCAATGGTTGTGATGGAGCATGGATGAAGTTTCCATACTTCTGGAAAAGTACACACTTCTTGACATAATTACAACAAGCAGTTTCCATTGTAGGCCAATAGTAGCCCACTCTTAGCAATTTCTTGGTGAAAACCATTCCATTTGTATGTGCTCCACACACCCATTCATGTGCTTCTTTTATTGCTTGGATCAACTCTGTCACATCAAGACAATGTAACAGATTCCCATCGTAGCCACGACGATAAAGTGTACCTCCTAAAAGGGTGTAATGGGCTATTTGGCAAATCAGGATTTGCTTTTCAGAATGGGAGATATTGGGAGGGAACGTGTTGTCCTTAAGATAGGAAAAATGGGTTCATACCATGGGGAATTGGGACCAACAACCTCACAAGCTAGACAAGATTCTAGCATATCATACGCAGGCTGGCATAAATTTTCTACAAAGAACGGCATGTCATTATTCCCTGGTGGAATACGAAGCATAGAACCCACTATCACCATGGCATCTACCGATCTATTTTGCGCTCTTGGGATTTGTTCAAATGTAATGCACATGAAGTACTCCTTTAGAGTTTCGACCAACTTTTTGTAAGGTATGAGCTTGTCATCCTTAACCTTATATTCATCATTAACCTGTTTGATAATTAATTGAGAATCACCCACAACCTTGACATGATGAAGGTTCCACTTGATAGCTAGCTTCATCCCTGCAATAAGTGCCTCATACTCTACAATATTGTTTGTGCAAGGGAAGCCTAGGTGAAAATCCTATGGTATAGGATCAAAAGCCTATGGTATATGATCACCAGAAAGAGTAATAAGGACTACCCCTGTACTTGAACCATGAAATGTAAAGGACCCATCAAAATGTATCTACCATATGATAGATTCTTCAATGTAGAGCAAGGAGGCATCTAGCAAATCTAGATTCAAAGGTTCAGTGCCTTACAAAGGTGCTTCTGCTAGCTGGTCAGCAAGTACTTGTCCTTTAACCGACTTCTAATGTAAAAATTCTATGTCAAACTCACTGAGTAGAATTATCCAATTAGCCATTCTACCTATGAGGACGTGTTTTAGACAGTAAGTACTTGAGTGGGTCAACCTTGGATATTAGCTTGGTTTTGGTAATCAATAGATGATGGAAAAGTTTTTGAAAAGTAAAAACAACAGCTAAGAAAGCTTTTTCAATTTGAGGATAGTTGAGCTCATAGGCGATAAGGGTGCGACTGAGATAATACACCGCTTTTTCCTTATGACCAAGGTCGTATTGGGTGAGCAGCGCACCAATAGCAAATTGCGTAGCAGAGATATAGAGCAAGAGTGGTTCTCCAGGAGTTGGAGGCATGAGGACAGGCAAATTAGCCAAGTATTGTTTAAGCAAAGCAAAGGCTTGTTATTTCTCAGGTCCCCAGATGAAGGTGACATCCTTTTTAAGCAAGTGGGTGAATGAGTGACACTTATCTGTGAACTGGGAGATGAAGCAGTGAATGGCCTAGATTTTCCCCTGTAAGTTGCGCAGTTGCTTAATATTCTTAGGTGGAGGCATTTCAGTAATAGTAGACACTTTAGCAGGGTCTACCTCAATACCTCGTCTTGATACAATGAAGCCCAACATTTTTCCTGATAGCACACCGAATACACACTTCTTTGGATTCATCCTAACCTTGTAATATCGTAGGCACTTAAAGATCCACCTCAAAATGACAGGGTGATCTTCTCTTGTCTTAGACTTCCTGAGGATGTCATCCACATAGTCCTCCATGATATCATGAATCATATCATAAAAAATTACTGTCATCACCCGTTGATAAGTAGCTCCTACATTTTTGAGACCAAATGGCATCACTTGATAAGAGAAGGTACCCCAAGGAGTCATGAAAGCCATTTTGTGCTGATCTTCTTCAGCTATCTTGATTTGGTTGTATCATGAAATGCCATCCATGAGAGATAGCATCTCATACCCTATTGTTGAGTCAACAATCATGTCAATATTTGGCAGCAAAAAATCATCTTTAGGGAAAGCCTTATTAATGTCTCTAAAATCCGTGCAGATTCGTATACCGACAGGATTTTTCTGGATAGGAACAATGTTTGATATCCATTCAGAATAATCAATAGGCCGGATGAATCCTACCGCAATCAATCTTTCCAACTCTTCTTTAACCAGTAAAGCCACTCTTGGGTGCATCTTTCTGAGCTTCTGTTTGATAGGCTTAGCGTCTACGTGCACAACTAGGTTGTGCACGACCAAAGTTGGATCTAAGCCTGACATGTCTTTGTAAGACCATGCGAACATGTCTATAAACTCTCACAGCAGCATAGTGAATGTCTTTTGTTCTCTAGCAAAGAGTGATGCTCCCAACTTTACTATCTTGGGATCTTCTTCTGTACCAATATTTACATCAATGGTTTCCTCGACTAGTAATTTTGATAAGTCCTCCATACGCGTAGGATCAGGAGGAAGGTTGAGATCTTCATCCAAGGATGTCTCCACGAGATTTTCATCCTTGGCATGGTCACTTTGTTTGTCCTTTGATTTTTTTACTTGTTTTTTGGCCAGTGCCTCAAAGAGGTTTTCACTGTGTGACTTGGACTTTGATTTTTGCCGAGGCTTTACATTGGAACTTTTTCCCTCACTTTTCTTTAATTTTTTTTGACCACGAAGCTCAGCCTCCTCACCGAAGTAGGCAGGTATCCAAGTCAATAAAGAAACCCTTCTTATGGTCTCCAATGGGAATTGTATCCCTTATGCCCATGAACTATGCGATAGCTTCGTCATTCTTGAATAAATCTAGCAACATGTGACGTTGTTGGTCCCATTCAACAAGCGAAGGGTAAAATAGGTTAAGGGTTGGTTCCGTAGGGGTTATGGTTAGGACAGCATTGTTCATGAATAGGTTTGTGGAGGAAATATCCTCATATTGGCTATAATGGGAATCTGTATCATTGTCTAAATAGTCAGAGCTATCCTCACATTCAGAACAAGTTGCATCTTGATCATTAGGGTGTGCTCCATAAGGGTGAATCCCAATGATGTATATTTTTGTTTTAAAATGTGGAAGAGGTACTGGTTCTCTCTTTCCTTGTTCGTTTCTTCCACATCCTAGACCATTTTAGCCCATGGAGTACATCATTTTACAAGATGTCTCGTATTCAGGGGTTTGATAACAGGATGGCTGAGTATCCTCTAGGACCCAAGTTGTAGGTGGATCAAGAAATTTTTCCTTAGCTAACAAGCCTCCAAGTAAGAATGACCCAATAGTGTGTTCATTTCTAGATCTTCTAAAGTGATAGTTGGGTCGAACTCTAGTCTTGGGTGACAATGAGAGGTCTGAAACCAAGAGGGCTTACTACACATTATATTCTCCGCAGCCATATTCAAGGATTTTCATCTCCCAAGAATCAAAAGGAGATGTTGAAGTAGATGCACCATGGGCACAAGAACTGAGAGAATCTGAATCTATCTGGGATTCCATGGCCTCAAATTGGAGAGGAACAACTATATCGGTGGAGGGACATGCATATGTGACTCTTTGCACAAAGCTATTAAGAGCTCTACAGTGAGCGAAGGGCTTTGAATCTCCTTGTATTGCAATGGTGTGTCCCTCATGCTTCAATTTAATGCATTGATGGAATGTCGATGGCACAGCTTGCATGGCATCAATCCATGGTCGGCCTAGAAGCATATTATACGGAAGTTTCCAAGTCCAGGACATGAAACTTTGTCTGATGGCAAGTGGGACCCACCTCCATGGGCAGCGTGATTGTGCCCACTGACTCCCTTTCTGCATTGTCGTATGTGGTGATAGTGATGATATTGGACTCAAGATCTGCCTCAATATGTCCTAACTGTTTAACCAACTTGAGTGTGTAAATGTTCAACCCTAGATCCGTTATCCACAAGCACCTGTTTGATCTTCCTATGGGTAACAACTACCTCAATATATAAAGGAATATTATGTGTTGGATTCTCAGTAGGGATCTCCCTATGGTTGAAGGCAATATGTTCATTTGGTATGATGTTTGCTGCAACTGCAGCTTGAAGGTGTGTAGGATCGACCTCTAATGGCACTCCCGACCCCTGAAGAGTTTGGTATAGAATGTCTTTATGCACATTGGATATCTTAAGAAGATCTAAGATTGAAATCTTAGTAGACGTCTTCTCAAGTTGCTCTAAAAGGTTATATTTACCAGTTTGTGGGGTTGATGGAGAAGGTTCCAGAATCACGAGGTGGGCACGCCTTGTTACCATGGCACAATCCTTTCCCTTGATTTAGATGGTGTTGACATGGTCAGTAGGAGAGCTAATACATCCAATAAGTGAATCATAATAATTGTTGTCTTTTTTGGTGTACAAGTAATTCGTTGCTTTATAACCTTGGGATGACTCTCCCTGATCCGGCTTTGACTTTTCTGATTTATCATGATTGGGGAATGGCTCTTTATATATCCCCATTTTCTTGTTAGGTGTCTGGGTTTTTCTTGGGTTTGTCCACCTCTATCTCCCCATTTTCGATGAGATCTTGGTCTTTAATGACGAATTTGCAAACATTTTCTTTGTCTTATGCCCCTTGACATGATGCATTTCACAATATTCATGCTCCTTGTACCATGAAGGTTTTGGAGCATTGTCATCAAATGGTTGTGTCATAGGATATGTCATCATGTGGGCCACATCCAATTGTTCTAATATAACTGAAAAAGGTTCATTAAGAGAGGTGAACGTTCTTCACTTTTGTGGTGGTTGAATTGGTCCTTTGGTCAGTTTAAAAGGTTGACCGGTTTGGACCATTTGTACATGTTTGGAATCAGTGATCCCATCTCCCACCACATTTTTGTTTTTGTTAAAGACCTTCATCTTTTCCGTGGGTTTAGTATTTTCATTATCTCTAGATTGGGTTTTGAGGGTTCCTTTGGCAATGAGAGCTTTCTCTATCTGAACCCCTTTTTCAATGACCTCCTCAAAAGTGCGAACACAATGCATTTGGAGGTGGAAAGCTATATCCGGGTTTAGGTTGGGAATGAAAATACTAACCAGTTATTTTTTGGGAAAGCGCAAGGGAAGCAGCTAGCTATCCCTCTCCACCGTTGGAGGAAGCTGGAAAAAGTCTCATTAGGGCATTGTTTGGCACCACATAAATCTGCCATGGTGACATCACTCCCTATGTTGTATGAAAAGTGACGCACGAACCTTTCTGCCAATTTTGGCCAAGTGAAAATTGATCCCCTAGGTAAACATGTGACCTACTCCAAGGCTTGACCTCCGAGACTTTTGGGAAATAGTCATATGAGATAATCATCACTATAAGACACCTCTTGACATGCCATATAGAAATATTTGACATGATCCCTGTGGATCCCCCTTCCCTTTATATTTTTCAAATTTTGGCATATCAAATTTCTTAGGAAAGGGTTGAAAGGTCATGGTCTTGTCAAAAGGATAGGGGAATAATTCTTCATATTAGTACTTTCTAATGTTCCCTATATTTCTCTCTTGTAAGTTTGTGAATGTCACTTCATAGACTGTACCTCTTGTGTGAGCAATTGTTCTTTAGTAGGAGAAGCGGGGATATATACGCGATGATACCCATGTATCATCTTCTCCTTGGTTTTCTCTATGGAGTTCATTGATCTTTAACCTTAGGCCTTGAATTTTGAACATTTTTTTCTTGCTTCCTTTTGTACATGGGAGGGAGGTTAAAGCAGGGATTAAAGCTAATTGTTCTGCTTAGGTTACTAATCTATTGTTGAATTCATGGTTTCTTCTTCTAAAGGTTCTTCTCCTCTTCCTCGTATTATGGAGGTTCTTCACCAGTCTCATGTTCACTGATCTTGTTTCTACATGGCACTTTGATAAAGGGTATTCTATGTCCCACCACTTTATCATTTCTTGTGTTGGAGGTAGAAGCATGTCCATGCATCAAAATATCCTCCATATTGATAAGGGGTCATTCTTCCTCATTAGCGTTATTCGCAGGTGGGATTGTTTCATTTTCAGTGGGCAATTTGGCCCCTAATTCTACGACCCATGCTAGCACTCTATCCTTATTTCTGAAAAGAAACTCATCTAATAAAGTAGGGTCAAAATTGAATTCTGCGTGTGGGGATTCTAATTCATTTCCACTATGATTGACCATATCTTCTATCTCTTTTTTCCACAGAAAACAGAGGTCCTAGATCATGTCCAATGAAGGGGTTTGACCCTTGTCTGTTAGAGGCTTCCCAAGCTTGCGCTTGTTGTTCCTCGTATGTTTGTTTCTTGAGTCCTAATCATGTTTTAGGAGCCATGTTTTTGTGATAGTTTCACTAAGGTAAGTTGTAAATGTTTTCAAAACTTTGTGACCACACCTAAGTGAAATGCAATATGTATTGCCAAGAATGTGAATAAAAAACAATGCGAGAATACCAATGTGATGGAGTGATAAATAACCAGTGACACAAATTTTTGGTATCTAAACCTGTCAAATGAAGTACTTCCTAGACTATGTTCTCAAAAAGAGTTTCGCATCGCAAGATAATTAACAAGATGTTCTTACTTATGCTAAGTTCACGAGAATGAACAAAACGTAAGTAAATACAAAAAGTTCAATGTGACCTCCTAACAAGATATACTAAGAGCAAGCTCAAACTTGATTAAGACCTATATCTCAAAAAGTTCCAATTAAAATTTGTGAGTGACACAACAATATCACCAAGATATGTTAACCAAACTTTACGAGAAAGTAAGGTATTGATATCAAGGTGCTATTGATATAACACGCACAAGTGGTAACACGTAGCACTCTTCAAAATCAAGGTAATAATAGAATCTAACTAAAGAGCTCAAAGTATAGCTAGGAATAGTTAAAAATGTGTGTAGCATAACCTTACAATATAGATATTTAGGTCGAGTTTACAAGAAACAAGACGTAAATATCAAAATTGTAGTGATACGATACAAACAAGGTAACCCTTCTAAGGAAGTTCAAGATGATGAACCACACCTAACTACAATGACAATCTTGACATGGGTATCAAGATCACAATGGCCACCAATGATATGAATACATCTTCACACACTTTAGACATTTAACTTACCCAGCCGTAAACATGGATGGGCGTAAATGGACAAAAAAGTGGTAGAAACAATTAATTGGTAACACAAAGGTAGTCACTCTCCTTCTGATCAACAAAGTGTCAAAAGAATGTGAAGGAAGTAAATCAAAAATGGGATGAAAAATGCTAGGCTTCACTTCAACAGAGTTTCACCTCACCCTAAGGCAAGTAAAAACTAAGTGAAAGTAACGTGTCACATGTTTCGCAATAAAAATATGGTTCACAACTCAACACTTTTTTAGAATGGTCAAAGTGGGCTCCAGGCCAAAGTATATTTTTCTAGGTGGTTCTCTCATCCTAGGTGTTACAAAGATTATCCACGAGCGAGATGATTTACCCAAATAGTCCTGACTATCTTGGGAGTATCTCGACGTTTCCCCCTTCAAGAAAAGTGGGCAGTAAATGCATCCATTGTGTACTTAAAAGGGACGCATAGGGACAACTTATAACGCTAACTCACAAAAGAATCACTAGTCAGGTAGGTAGTGTGGAGCACTTCCCATTTCTTCCACAAGGTTCCCTCTTGTGTGGAATACTTTGGGGTTCCTGGAACCACCCCCATTGTTGTAGCTTAAGGCGTTATGCCAAAGGGGTTATGTTCCAGTTGAGCGGAGAGGGACATACCCTTTTCTGAAACCTGCAATACAGTGTTTTGAATATGTTGTTCTTTTTATCTTGTTTAATTAGGTGTGGTTTTCTTGAACACCTTTTAGTAAACCTGTATAACAACTGCACTAGTAGTTTTTGACTTCGTTTTGATTCCTCCTTTCTTTGACAATCATTTTTAGGTCCTACACTCAAGTGTTAGTAGTTCTCCAAGAAAATCACATTATTTAAAAGAGGATTAAGAGTTGCTTTTGATTCTCAAGATCATCCAAGGATGCAAGAGAAGAGCATACACAACAAATAATCTAAATAAAAATTAAATAAAAACTTTGCAATCAATGAACCATATAAAAAGTTTGATAAATACTCATTCCCTTAAACCAAAAGTGAAAGATAAAAGTTCCAATTTACCAAATGTTATAAAATGAAGACTAAAGTTATTTTTGATTCTCAACATCACCCTAAGGTGACAAGAGGGAAGAGCATACACAAACTTTATTCCAACTATATAGTAAATGGAAAACTTTAAATCTAATGACCAGTGAAAAATGTTTTGTAAAAGGTTCATTCCCTTAAGAAAAATGAGTAATCAAATTTCCAAGATAAAACCCAATGTTAAAAAGTTAGAGATCAACACATTTTTTTTATTCTCAAGATCACCAAAAGGTGCAAGACAATAGCATACACATGCTTTTGGCAAACTAGTAAGCATGAAATAGGGCATATCATCAAAACATTAAACATGTTAGAAAATGACCAGTTTTAAACTAACAGAAAAAATCTATAATTTTTGTAAGTATAAATCCTAAATTTATGTTTTCATTGCATATTTAAGTTCAATACCTTTCCAATGCAAAAAAAATGGAGTCATTTCGAGTTTGGGATCAAAAGTTATTGCCTTCGCAAGATGGGTTATGCATATGCTCTTATGCTCACAGGTATGCACTTGACATTCACTCAAAAAAGTCAAAAAAAAATGCCCTTAATCTGCAAAATGGGCAAATTTTTCAAACCAAGATTCAATTAGGTTGGCAACAACCCATCACATTAATATATGTAGTAGAGACTCAACAGCTATCAAACATTAACATACATGCTCAAGAATTTAAGATTTTCAATAAATTAGCAAAACTAGCATGTTAGGGTATGATGAAAAAGTAAGGGTCTAAAAATGCAAACATGATGAAATCTTGAAATTTTCTCACCAAGTTTTAATTTTGACAGTGTGTACCCACCACATTAATAGGTAAATAGAAGACTCAACACTATCAAACACTAACCTACATGCTCAAGAATTTAAAATGTTCCTGAAATTGACAAAACTAGCATGTAAAATGTTGCAAAAAACACTCTAAAAATGAAAACATGGAGAAATCTTGAAATTTTCCCATCAAGTTCCAGTTTTAAAATGCACAATCACCTCATCTAAAATGATGGCTATGAAGGAAGAAGTTAACACATGCAAAATTAGACAAAACAAGTTAAGAAAAATGGACAGTTAGATTACTACATGTGCATATCAAAGAGGGTTAGTAACCAAAACAATGAAACTTAACTACAAAAACTTGAAATTAAGTGCAAAGGAAAATGGAGTAAGTCCCACCGGGTGTGCCAAATTTATGCATGATTTTTTTAAAACTAATGCTAATATAAGTAAATACTAACACCTAAATAGCCTTAATTAGCCTTAATTAGCAAAAATTAAACAACATACTAAGTACCATCAAGATAAGAATTAAACAAGGTTAGATGTTAACATTCATCATATACAAAAACTTTGAAACTAACAATGTTAAGCATCTAAATCCTCTATTCTCTAACAACAAATAAATGAATGGACCTAAGTAGGCTCCATGGTAATAAAAAATGGTTGTCTTTGATATTCCAAGAACCTAGGAATGAGGGCTTATCAAAGTTGGGCTACAAGACCCTTTTGACACCTCCCATATGACCTAAGCACTTAGGAAAGAGGCTTAAACTCTTCAAGATGATGAACTCTCAAGAAAACAAAGGAAATCTTTTAGTCTATTTTGCTATATGCTTTGCATTTGTCTTCTCAAGAAGTTTAGGTGTAGGTATAAAGGTAGAAGGAGGGCTCCTTATATAGCCCAATGGATAAAGGAAACACTTCATCCCTTTGCATGTGGGATAAAGGTAAAACATGATTAGGAATGGATAAGGTTGCTTTATAAAAGGTAACCTTACTTTAGAAGGGTTTAATTTATGCTTAGCAAGTCATGGGAGTTTGGGGGGTGTTTTAATTAATCAAAGGTGATTAACTAATAGGTAGATGTAAGCTTAAGAAGCTAATTAGAGGAATATTAGTACAATTTAGGCTATTAGAAGGAAATTAAATCAATTAAATATTGATTTATTGGTTAAATGGAAGGGAAAACTAATTAATTAATAATAATTCATTATTCTAGGTGAAAGGGGTGATTAATTAATGGAAGGTCGTTAATTAGGTTGTTAGTTGGATAGGTGACTTAATCAATTAGCGTATTGTAATTAATTAATGACAATAAGGGGGAATATGAGTGTTTTTGATGATATGTCGTCGATTTACGAGAAAGGGGATAATTAGCGCAATTTAAGTATTTAAATTGCTTGGGCGTAATTATAGGTGTCTACAAGCACAACTGTTTGAACACAAGTAAGTGCATCCTCTGGTCTATTTCCTGCTATAGGGGGAGGATCAGGAGGATCATGTGGTTTAGGATCTAGCGGATCTAGTGGTTTTGGAGGTAGAGGAAACACAGGAGGAAATACAGGTACTAGATCTAGTGGGCATGGTCCACACCAACCCCAGAAATTATATTTTTTAGATGTCTTTTCGTCTCCCAGAATACAAAGGAATTAAAGATGTGGCTGAGCATGTGCATATGTGTGAAATACTATGGCGAGTTAAGGGAATTACAGCTCCAGAGCGTAAGACAAGCCAGTTTGCAACTACTTTGGAAGGGCATGCATATACTTGTTACATGAAATATGATCCAAACCAGACTTGTGTGGATTATACCACATTGCGTGATGCTTTCTTAGCAGAGTTTCATATACCTGAGTTTGAGCAGAAGAGAAACAACACGCTGAAGGACATCAAGCAAGGCATGGCTGAGAATGTAAGGGAGTATGATGTTCACTTTAAAAATTTATTATCAAAGTTACCTTATGATATTCACCCAAGTCGGCATGCTCAATGGTTCTTCAGAGGTCTGATCATACCTTTCAGAAGGGCGCTCTCACATAAGACATTTACAGACCCGCATGAGGCTTTGGAAGCTCTTATGCGCGTTGAGGTAGTTGGGAGTGTAGACACCAGAGTTTGCCTATTTCTGGTGGCTCATATTGCATCTATGAAAAAATATTTGGAGATGTTGTTAGCTAATTCAGTTTATGAGACACGCAGTTGTATTTGGTGCACGGGTTGTGAAGTAGAAGGACATACTAATGGTATTTGTCCCCATAAATTAGTGTGCATCATATTGTTGGACTACAAGATATGTCACTTGGACCATGATTCAAGTAGGTGCCTATTGCTGCAACGTGCGATAAGGAAGAACGTGTCTTTTTATTGCAATATTTTTAGGTCTACCACGCATGATACTGAGAATTGCAGGTTGATAAATAAGGTTCATGATGCCATTAATACTGGTGTACGTCAGACCAGTGTTACAAATAATTATAAGGAACAAGGTGAGCCTCATGATTACAATCACAATGAAGGGTGCTCTTGTGGAGGTCGAGGTAGAGATAGAGCATATCAGGGAGGATTCAGAGGCCGAGGTCGTGGTAGGTGGAAGAAGTGAATTTCCAAGAAGAACATGTTATACATGTCAATCCCCTTATCATTACATATGTAAATACCCTTAGAATATTATTTGTTCTTTTTGCGGAAAGAACCACAATTATAAGGAATTCCTAGACTTGTATGAACATTTGAGCAAGAAGCACAAGCAGGAAAATGGCGCAGAAATTTTTAGAGTACAACTCATTGTGGAAGATCAGTGGATGCCGAAGTTAGCACCAGATCCTGGGATGGTACCTGTATTAGTCACTACACACATTGAGGCTACGTGCGTAAGGGAAGTTCCAAAGCAGGAGCCTATTATTATAAAGGAGGTGGTATTGCATGGAAAGTAACCAAACCCCATGCATCAGAAGGAAGTTTATCAAGAAACCATGGAGGTGATTAGAAACCTGCAGGGTGAGATACAATGCTTAAATGAGCAGTCGCGGAAGCTGGAACAAGCAAAGGCAGTTGAGCTTCATCAGGAGGATGATGATGATTTATAGGAGGTTTGAAAAATGCTACGACATGAAAACATCATTTCTTTATTGTGGGAATGGCTAAGAGGTAAGATTTCGCTTGCCATATTTGAGCGCGTGATATAGAATTTACATGATGACTTACCTCCTCACAGTCTAGATTATGATAAAGAGATCACTCTGAATGCAGTTGTTGAAAGATGCCTTCTGAGTAATTTTTTTATTGATACAAGTGTAGAAGTAAATGTACTCACTTTGGATGCATGGAATCAAATGGGGAGGCCACCATTACAGCCATCTTCCAACATTTTGTTTATGGAAAACAAGACTAAAGCCATGCCCATTGGAGTCTTGAAAGATGCTACTATTACTATACAAGGGGCCAAGTTTACTGGGGAATTTGAGGTCTTGGTGCTTATAGAAGCAGATAGTTTTCCCGCATTGCTTGGGCACCCTTGGTGTTATGTAAATAATGTTTATTTGTGCTTCAATAAAGGATACATCATTTTTGAGAACAAGGAAGAGCGTGTCATCATTCCTTTAACGGACGGGAAAGCTGCACCTTATGTAGAACCTTTGAGTGAAGATGATTTGAACAGAATTTATGTGCGCACCATTAGAGATCCTACGGTACTTAAGTCATCAAAGGAAGGAGTTATTCAATGGGATGATGCATAGTCTATGAGTAATACGACCAGCATTGCTTGCGATAATTGGGCACATGGCACTTATGAAATGCTTGGCTGCGAGATGACAAGTGCAGTTACGTGCGTGACTCACCCGCGCAGTGTTAGGCATTTGGGCAGTAACCAGGTACTAAGATACACTAGTGTGGGGAATCCTAAAGTTTTTTTTGTGCATTATGGAAGTTGATTGGATAGATCAAGTTGAAAGAAGGAATATGCTGGTGTATACCTTGCATGGGACAGCAATGTACTGGTGGATGGTTCACAAAGAGAAAATTTTAGAGTGGCGGGAAGTTAGAGTCTCCTTCTTTGCTAGATTCCTTCAAAGAAATATGCCTACCAAGACATGTGAATTTCATGGAAAGGATGCTCAGCACCATGTTCAACAGTGTGAGAAACTCTAGATAGAGGGGTGGGAAGCCTTACCACCTTCATTATGGGTGTAAAATTTATACTACACCTTGCAAGGTTGCGCGCGCACATGGTATGTTTATGTAGAGTTGAATAGAGAAACGGGAAATTGGCAAGAAATGACTACAGGTATGATTTAGACCTTTGACTATTTTTCCACTAAACCTCCAATGAATGAGGCATTACAGGTTATGAAGCACTTGACCTTGGGAGATAGTACAAAGGCTAAGGAACTTATTTAGGAGTTACTAGGTGATTCAGATCTGGGGGTGCGTTATGAGGAAGAAAAATCATACGTAAAACAACTTGGGTGCGCCTACCTAGAAAAGGAAAAAGGTAAGATGGTCTACGTAATTGATGATGAAGAAGTGGAAAATCTAGATTTTGAGCATACTAATGGTACACACAAGGTATTAGACTATGTAAATGAGAAGGCACGCATGTATCATGAGCCTGTGAAAACAAATAAGGTCAACATTGGGATAGATGTTGAACCTAAAGAGGCCATCATTAGAGATTATTGGTCTAACTCAGAGGTTACAAAGATAATTGAGTTGTTGCACGACTTCCAAGACTTATTTCCTAGAGGCTATCATGAGTTGAAAGGAGTACATCACTCTTTGGATGAGATGAGGATCAAGCTAAAGGAAGGTGCATGTCTAGTTAGGAAGAGGCCTTATAGGATGAATCCTAATCTACGCATCAAGGTGAAGGAAGAAATTGATAAGATGTTGAATTATGGAATCATTGAGCCCATTGAGGAGTCAGAGTTGGTTAGCCCTATGGTCATAAGTATAAAGAAATATGGCATGATAAGAATTTACGTGGATTATAGGGATTTGAATGCTACATGTGTGACAGATCCCTTTCCCACACCATTACTGAAGAAATATTGGAAGGCATTGCATGGCATGAGATGTACTCCTTCACTGATGGATTTTCTAGATATCATCAGGTAAGGATAGCTAGAGAGGATCAAGAGAAGACAACTTTCACCACTAAGTGGCGAAGTTTTTTAGACACAGTTATGCCATTTGGATTGAAAAATACACCTGCATTCTTTTCGTGCATTGTTGTACAAGCATTCCAGAACTTTATTCATAAGTTCTTGCAAGTTTACTTGGATGATTGGACAATTTATGGACTAGTGAAAGATCATTGTGATAACTTAAGACTTATGTTTGAGAGGTGCCGGTAGTTGAGCATCTCCTTAAACATTAAGAAGTGTATTTTTGCTACATCCTTTAGGACTTTGATGGGACACATTATTTGTAAAGAAGCCTTGTTAGTGGATCCTGCTAAGGTTGTTATTATTTTGGGATTAAAGGAACCTACTAACCAGAGTGAGGTGCACGAATTCTTGGGGCACATAGAATATTACAGGAAGTTTAGCAAAGGCTATGCTAAGATCGTCGCACCCTTGGAAGAACTATTAAAAAGTAAAGGCAAGTTTCATTGGGGTGAAGTGCAACAACACGCGTTTGAGACATTGAAGGGAAGGCTTATTACGGCTCCTATTTTGTGCTTTCCTTCATGGACCAAACATTTTCATGTGTATGTGGATGCCTTAGCATGGTCATTGGCATGGTATTATCCTAACCTAAAGAAGGTATTGTTGACGATATTATTTGTTTCCCAAGCAAGAAGTTAACGCCAACTGAACATAATTATACAACTACGGAGCGCGAGGCCTTGTCCATGATTTACGCATTGCATAAGTTTCGACAATACTTGTTGGAAACACCCTTTATATTCTATAAAGATCACATCGCACTAAAGTACTTGGTGAACAAGCCAATTTTGCAAGGGTGCATATGCCAGTGGATTCTATTGTTTCAAGAATTTGACTTTACAGTGGTGGTTAAGGAAAACAAGAGAAATTTTGGACCATATCATTTATCAAGGATTAATTCAGGTAAGGATGTGTAGAGCATTGAGGATACAATGTTAGATGTATGACTATTTAGATTGAACCATGTTCCCTCTGACTTAGCAACTATTGTTGTAATTTTACATACTAGTGTGGCGCCTGAAGGGATGAAGAGTTTGGAGAAGAAGAAACTTGTCATACGTGTCACACCTTACATTTCGATCAATAGAGATTTATACAAACTAGGTCGGGATGAATTTTTGCGCCAGTGTGTAGTAGAGCATGAGCACAAAGCAATTATGGAGGAGGCTCATGGTGGGATTGTAGGTGGACATTATGTAGGAGATGCTACCGTGCGTAAGATTTTATTGGTTGGGCTATGGTGGGAAACATTGTATAAGGATTGTAAAGAGTATTGTAAGGCATGTGACCATTGGTAGCACCTTAGAAAGCCTTGGAATAGAGATGAAATGCCTTTGAGGCCTATTTCTAGTGCAGAACCTTTTGAAAAATGGGCAATTGACTTTGTGGGTCCTATTTCCCTACCCATGTGTAGGACTAGATCATGCTATATTATAACTTGTATAGATTATCTTACAAGGTGGGAAGAAGCAGTGCCTACAAAGGATTACATGGTAGCTATAGTAGCAAAGTTTCTATGGTAGAACATTATCAGCATGTATGGATGCCCATCGAGTTTAACAAGTGATGGGGGCACTCATTTCCTTAATGAGACTATCAGGATATTGTTAGTAGAATTTATGGTGGCACACCATAAGACGACGCCCTATCACCCAAAAACTATAGGAGTTGTTGAGGCTTTCAACAAGATATTGAACAACACATTGACTAAATTTTGTGATGTTGGAAGGAAAGACTGGGATGATAAAGTATTTGTTGTGCTTTGGGCATACAGGACAACTTATAAAATATTAAACAAGACCACACCCTTTCAGTTAGTGTTTAGCACAGAGGTTATTTTACCAGTGGAATTCATGTTACCCTCCCTATGTATTATGCATGTAAGAGGATTGGATGATGAGAAAGCACTTGAATAATGCATAGAAAAACTGATGTAGTTGGATGAAAGGCACGTTATAGTTACAATGGAGAAAGAAGACAAAAAAGGCTAGGCAGAAGGCTTGGCATGATAGGAATATCAAGGATACGAAGATTGAAGTTGGACAGATGATTCTTTTGTATGATTCAAAGTTTTTGTGCCACCCTGGAAAGCTAAAATTACATTGGTTGGGACTGTATGTTGTGACTTACATACTTGATTCAGGCACCTACCAGTTACAGGTGCTGGATGGGACACATTTTCCTGGTTACTTCAACAGAAGTAGGCTAAAGCCCTACTATAAATAAGTCTCCTAGGTGTTTGTAATAAGGCAATATTTCCATTAGATTAAATTTCCTTTAATGTGTTTTCCTTTATATGTGTTTCCTTTCAATGTTGTTATGCTTTGTCAATTTAGTTTGGTGTTGTGTGTAATAAGCGTGCTTACATGCCAGAAGTTGATTACTATCTATTGAACTCATGTGCAGAGGACCACAAATACTTTTAGTGTGGGGTGGATGAAGAAGGATTGATTGGTGCCTTGTTTCAGATCGTAGTGCATGGTAAAAACAAACTTACAAGTGCTCAAACAAGAGCTAATGTTCATTTCAACAAAATTTCTCGGATTGAAGACCACGCATAGGAGGATGGATGCTCAGTATAACGCAAGGTAGGTTGCAACATTAGGAACTACTGGGGAAGAGTCACATTGGATAGGTGGGTAAGTGCACCAAGTTGATGGACAAATATAGGGTCATCCGTGGACGTCATATTGCAAAAAACAGTGAAATCTCAACTTGTAGGGATTATTAGCTATACATGCACTCTAAATTAGAAAAATTTATATAAATATGAATCGTAGCATTCGGAATCTAGTTTCTAAAATACTAATTTTTGTAAAAAACGGACAAGTTTAGCTATATTAAACACTTAAAATTATATGACTTACTTTTTTTTTTCGAAAAAACTTATAAGATTGTAGTCCGTTTGCCCGCATTTTGGATGACCAAATCTTGTTATTTTTTTTTTTCCTTTGGTGAAAAGTTAGATGTAGTTGTCTATCTTGGGATGGATTTTATTTTGTATTTTTTTTAGCAATATTTTTTTTTTTATGATTTTTTCCGTGAAAGTGGTCTGAAAATATTTAGAAAATGGAGCGCTTTCCGTTTGCCCGCCATAACTATATCAAAAAATATCGAAATCAATTTTTTTTTTTTTTAAGGTGCATAGAATTTGTCCACGCTTGGGATGGTATAATTTTTATCATATTTTGATAAGCGAAACAAAAGTTACAGTCTTAAACGTAGACATGAACATTCACGGGAAAAAATGTCTTAAGGACCTATTGTTAGTAATAAATTATAAAATGATATTTATCTTATTCTATTCACTTTAAAAACAATATTTTTACAAAGCTAAGAGTCTACCCTACGTGATGGCACCATTTTTGTGAAATGTTTTCAGTTTTTTAGCATGGTTCAAGTCTTTGGAAGAGCAGATTTGAGGTTTTTTGATCTTTTGCACTTCATAATGACCTTCCATAGCTTTGGTTGGGGAAAAACAAAGATTTTCCGAGGCTAAGGTTCGGCAAATAGCTCTGCGATCGCGGTTTTTTTGTAAAAATACCGCGAACGCGGTTTATAAAGCGCGTTCGCGGTTTATAAAGAGCGCTCGCGGTTTATAAAGCGCGCGTTTATAAACCATATTTACACACATCCCAATGTCTGAATTACCATGTGATTTTTACTCTCTGACCTTACCGTACGAATTACTGCGAAATTCTGTCTTTTTCCAGGCACGTTTTTTATCACCGAAAGCAAAACATCATGGGAGACAAAAAACGAAGTCAAAAAAGGAAGTCATTAAGTAAAAAAACACCAGACGAATTAGAGGCCAACAAAATTGAAAATGCTGAGTGGATGCGGAAACTTCGTGAATCTAGAAGAGGTTCATCTTCAATCCCAACTACTGTAAGCAATGAAGAACTAGGTAATGTTTCTACTGTCAATGTTGAAGTTGAATTGAATACTCGTGATGAAGAAGTTTTTACTGTCAATGTCATGATCCCTATCGATTTGTTGTTGACGCTTCGCAGGGACAACAATAGACTCACGAGGGGTAAGCTACATACAAATAATTAATTTTCAAATTAAATAAACTCATATATATACCTACAAAATTTGATATTGTAGATTTAAGAGAAATAATGAACCTCCAAAAAACAAATTTAAAATGTGTACCTGAGTGGATTTGCAGATGCTATGGCGGAAAGCAGCCTCCATAGTCTGAATGTAGAGGAGTCTCTGTAGCAGTCATAAGCTTACAATCATGTACAAATCAATTTATTAAAATCTACTTAAGAGCTATACAAAAAACATGTACAAATCAATATTTAGTTACTCAAGAAAGAATAAAAATACATTATTAAATTTTATCTTCTATTTAGGCTAAATACATAGGATCTATAAATGTTAGCACGGAGGCCATCTATCTTCATATGTATTTGTGTCCAAAGGTTGGGATGGAGAATACTCGTTATCTAGTAGAAGCGAAGTGGATATAGAGTGAGACATTGGTCACATTGGGAGCTTTTTGTACAGGAATAACAACTTCAAAATCTGTGATCGACTGATATGTGTTGCTTGAACAAGGAGAATGAGGAGGAACATTCTCCTTTGCCGCTACATGCGGTTTTGATTTAGTGTTTCCGGTCCTCTATGTTTCACCCACGGATAACCCCTTGTTTACATGATCTGTGATCTCTCTCAAAGGGGTTGCTAGGAAAGATTTGACCATGTCTTCCTCCTTAGTGTTTGAATTAGGGATTTACTTAGATTTAAATACGATATGTTTAGGGAGGGCATTTATCCACCAATTATTATTCTCTTTTTTAATGTTTTACCATCTCACAATCAGGAGCAGAATGCCCCAAAAAAATACATCTCCTACATCTGAAAGGTAGGCCCTTATAGTCCAGAGGATGAGTGCAAGTTTGATTTTGCACTTTAAGATTAAGGTGGGTTGGAAGATTCTTTGAAGTATCAATCTCAACTAGGATTCTTGCATATACATTGTATGTGTGAAATCATAGGTTTGGGATTCGACGTTAATGATGTTTCCCAAGGTATTTCCTATGGATATCAGACAACTATGGTCCTAAAATTATAGGGGTAAGTGGGGTAATTTGATCTAGATTGGTTTGTGTGATAAAGATTCAGTGAGAGGGTTGAATGATGTGAACCATGGTTTTAAGATAAGGTACCTTTGTTGGAAAACCCAAAGTTGTTTAGAAATTTTGTCCTTGTCAGCTATAGAGGGGAAAAAATAATAAAAATTCCCTTAGCATAGGGGTAGAGGTCTAACCTACCCGCTAGAAGCGGGAACCAATTCTTGGAGATCTAATCATGGAGGATAGGGAGGCTAGGCTAAAGATGAGTGAATCTACAGATCAAGGCATGATCTTGGTAAAATGAATATATTTCGAGGACTTCATCGCCAAAGGTTACACTTGGGTTTCTCTTAGTAGGCCTCATGGTTTTGATCTATGTCTTCTTTTACAAAACCTCATTAAATGAGTGATTGACTAAAGCTTTAGTTGTAGCAGGAGTTTCCAAGCTATCAACAAGGGAGAAAACCCTAGTGTTTGCACCCCTAACAAAGATGTTAGGATTCACTCAACCTCCCAATGGGTTATTAGTGTCCCCAACAAAGATAACAGGATTTTCCATTCCTCCTTGCAAGTTCTTGGCAACATTGGTGCCAGTAGTGTCAGATCCAACCCCAACAATGGCTCCATTGCCACCTGCAGTTTGAGCAACTGAAGCCCCACACCCAGTGCCCAAGAATATTTCTAGAAACAAACCCTTAGGGGTCTACATGTTCTGCAGAGGGGGATGTAGTTTCTAAAATGAAAGGACACCTCCATCACGTAATTTCACACAACCCTACGTGTGCACATATATATGTCCGCCGCCTCCAAATCTATTAGGGTTCATATGAGTGGTGGAGTTAGGGTTCGCAGGAGTTGTCATAAATTGGAGGAGCTGTCTATTAAGGGTACAATGATGTTGTAAATTCTTAAATCTCAGTACACCAATCCATATAAAACTTATAATCATATGGAAAGGACGCATAGATTTTTTTAGATAAAGGGTACGAGAGGATTTAACCTTTTTTACATTTCTTCATCACTCTTATCATTCATTAAAGAGATTTGTAACTAACCTGCGTAAAACTCACGCGAGGCATGCCAGTAGCTTCAGTTCCCTGAGCAGATGATGACCCGCCAGGCTCCTGTGTATAAAAGAGAAAAATATTAATACATGTGCAACATACACGTGAAACAAATTATAATAATAATCTAGTGCAATTAAATGATTTATTAAAAATGTAAGTTTGTACAACTTGAAACTTACGTTTGAAACACGCCCAACCGCAGTAGCTAGCATGTCAACACCGGATGTTTCCTTCACCGGCTCTTGCTATTTAAAATAAAATAAAAAATTAGTTTTTTACATGTATGTACATGAAGTACAATCATATATATATTAATATCTCAAACATGTGAATTAAACTATTGTACATATATATATTATTTAAATTTATTTAAAATTTACCTGTGAAAGACCAATATCAGTGGCTCCAGTTCCAAAAACATTCCCCAGCATCTCATCTATAGAAAAAAAATCCTGTGAACCAGCAAATGATGTCTCGCCTGCAGTGCATACGGCACCACATGATCCACAGTGGTGTGGTGCACTAGAACTGGCACCTCCACCAACATCACCGGATGCAATCTGGGTGCTATGCTGGGTGAGAGTGTCAGTGAGCTCCCTCAATGCATGCAATGTATCAATCTCCACAACCTCCTTCACTGTAGGAGGGATAACTGAAGGCAATGGGGGTTTTGGGGCATGGGGGATCCTAGGCTGACCTACGCGTGCACCAGGTCTGCTCTGTGCAGAGCCACCTCCTCGACCAAAAAAGTCTGAAAAGTCAAAATAATTCGGGACCTCATTGAGCACAAACTCACAATATAATTTCTTCAAAAAATAAAGAGGAACCTCATTGTTGTTGCATGGTGGATAATCAAAAACCATCCACCATCGGTCCCAAAAATTGTTTTTGATTCTATCATCATGGCACCAATGGATTGGGAACCGTTTGCAAGTAACTGCAGGGGGGGCATTGGTTCTAGGGTCGGTAAATAATGCACAAATTAGGTCTTTTCCAATTTTTTTGTCTTTGACGGCCGCATGAGATAGTTTATCCGCATACCACCGCCTACAGTCACTTCTAAAGGTGTTCCATCTATGTATTTGGTTGGTTGCAGACTCGACTTCGCCAATCAATGTTTGCAATGTATTGGCTAAAGTCATGCGGGATGGATTTGTAGCATGGTTTTGTCTTATAGTTTGAATTAGGTTCTCAATGACAATTTTATTTTCTTGGATTCTTCCAATGATATTATCTTGCGTTCCTGTTGGCTCAGTGGGGACAGAAGGAGCCACAGGGGGCGGATCTATGTTTGGAGGAGGGTTTTGAGGAATGTTCGGAGGGTTTTGAGGAATGTTCGGTGGGTTTTGAGGAATGTTTTGACGGTTTGCACGAGCCCGAGCTTGCCGACCAACTGATAAAACAATAAAATTGTATACATAAACAAACAATTCACAAAACCCATGAAAATGCCAAAAAAAACCTAAAATGCAAAAAAAACAACCTAAAATGCAAAAAAATGATTACAATCGGGGACTTACCTCCTCGTCTTGGCGGCATGGTTGAATCTATCGCTATCCAGAAGTCCGATGAGCAATTTTGAGATAGTATTGAAAGTGCGAGTGAAAAACGTTTAGGAAAAGTCGCGGTTTGAATTGAAAATTAGGAAAATAACGAGTCGCGGGACTGTTAAATTTTGTCTCAGAGTTCCGCGATCGCGGTTTATAACCGCGCTCGCGGTTATAAACCGCGATCGCGGAACTAGGTTCGGTAATTACCGAACCTAGAATTCAATAACCGCGATCGCGGTTTTAGGACCGCGCTCGCGGTTTTAAAACCGCGATCGCGGTACCTTTATTTCGGGTTTTTATGTCCACGGAATTGTCCACCAACTTCGTGCACTTACCCAGGTACTTTGACACAGGGAAGCATGCATAAAGGAAATATGTGACCAAGAAGTAATAGGCGCGATAGAAGGTTATGACTGAGGCACAGAAAAGATATGCATGGAAGATAGGGTACAACGCGTAGAAAATCACAAAGGTGAAGTTAATGTCACGTACAGTGGTGGTTGGGGAGCAATTAATGTGAAGATTTTTGAATTGGGCTATAAAGTCGGTGAGTGTAACATTGTTGTTACCTTGTATTTTTTGAGTTATCGAATTGTGAAGTGCGAAGAAGAGCTTAGTGTGATGAGAAATCTGTAGAGTGATGAACCAGGTGAGGTTGAGGCACATTGTTGGTAGCATTCCATGCAAAATTGTTATTGAGGTGGTTACACATGTGCTCAAAGGTGGGTTCGTGTAGCTAGGGTTTGAGGAAGACGGATTCACAACTAAGGTTTCACGGGATCAAAGAGTCTAGTTTGAATTTGATGCTTGCAAGGTAAGAAGATGACATATTTAAAGTTATAGAACATCCATGTAAGTGAAAAAGGAAATATGGCACCGAGGTGAGCCCTGGTCGTTGAAATGGAGGTCGATGAAGTGGCAGAGGAATGGTTGGTAGAGATGATGGATCCAGAGGGGGTGATTAAAGGGAGACCATGGGAAACAAAGATAACAAGGTGCAAAATTTTTAATTTCAATCAAAGGATCGATAAGACTATTAAGGATATCGTTGCAGAGACCGTCCAAAAGATAAACAAGAGGACAGCAGATTGAACAAGGGTTTTGGATGATTTAGTGAAGAGATTGTTGGAAAGTGTTGGGGGCATGTAGCTCCTTGAATTTCCATACTTTGGAAATCTTGACCAGTTGTACCAGTGGCTGATGTTGTGGGTACACAAAGATTTTTTCTTATTTTTCAGGAGGATGTGGATTACTGCCCAATTGGTTGGCAAGGTCACATGGTTACATGATTCTAGTTCAGAGATTTTTGGTGATCTAACAGATGATGAGGGAGTTGATGTGATGGACATTGCATTCAAGTATAAGAAGGGAGGCTAAGCATTTAAATTCACAAACATAAAGGATATGGTGACAAGGGTTACAGCGCGGCTCGTAGGTTGCAACTTAGGTGCCTCAGAGAGGTGGAAAGAGGTGACCAGTGCTGGCTACACATAATGCATAAAATGGCGAGCAAGACCTACTACAACATCGTCAATTATCTTGTGGAGAGCCTAGTAGTGGAGGCGTGCATACAAGGTGACAAAATAACATGGGGTGTTATTTTTCTTTTGATTGTATTTAGTGAAATTGGTGTGCCCGACAAGCTAAGGGAGAAATTTTAAGAGTATCCCATGGAAAATAAATCATCGGCGCAGAAAATTTTGAAGTATACATGTCACGGTTCCATCTCGAACACTTAAAAGGAACAGTAGGAGAATTGGTTTAGACGGATGCGTTGGTCATTTAAAGGGTAGTGGTGCATAATGCATGAGCTTCCTACAGTGTTGGATGGACAAGCTGAGTTCGCAGTGTACCAACATTTCAGCTTGGGGAGGTTCTTTATGAAGACGGGTGAAAAGAGCCCTTGGTGTAAGTTACCCTTTGCTTTCACCGCATGCTATCTTAAGGATTCAGTGAACATATTGTATAATGCACGGAAGATTCAATTTGATGTTGACAAGGTAGACATGGATATACATATATTTCTTAAAACATATGCATGGTAGAACCGGGAAGCGTATGTAGAAACGTTGGAGACGGACAATATTGATATAACTCTGGAGACTTTGGCTGTGGGGAAAATTGATCTTGTGCAATTCTATGTGTATCTAAGGCCGCGTTTCAAGGATGGGAAGGTATTTTCAGGAGATGAATTAGCTTTTCCAAGTACTCTGAAGGGGAAACAAATAGTGGGCAAAAGGAAGCCAGTTGAACATACAGCCCCCAGAAAAGAAGAGTCGGTACCTGAAGGCTTACAGAATGTCCTTGAGCAGCAAGAAGGAGAACAAAAAGACAACGCTAGATTGGATCTTACTAAAAGAGTGTTGTGCTAGAGGCATATGGGCGTGGATGTTGGCGTTGGACCGTCACATCTAATTATAAGATCACCACATGTGAAACTGGTGAAGAATCTCAAGGAAGAAAAAAAGAATCACCAAAGGTATGTTCCTTTTAAGGATAGTGATGATGAGAAGTCTTCACACAAGAGTGCGCAGAATGATGTTGCTACCCCAAACCTGGAAGTGCGTAAAGATAAAGACATAGGTGGTGATCAGCCTATGTATGAGGAGTATGTACCTAGTATAGGTGTACAGGGACTAGAAGAAGAGAGTTCCGTTGGTGGTGATACAGAGTTCGTAGAACATTTTACACGCCAGGAAAATGAGACGGATGGGGAAGAAGTACAACAGAATGTGGGCGCCAAAGTGCAGGAGCATGTAAGAGAGTGCACCAATGAGCCCAAGGAAGATGAGGTGGTGAGAACATGAAACCTTGGCTATGCTGATGACGCGACCAAGATAATTTGCACTAGGTTCCATGGTACTTTTCCTAGGGAGCAGTTATATGGCTAGGACTTGATGGATCTAGACATGGCAACTACACGCACTCACAAACAATTGTCGTGAAGTATGCAGACTCACATGTATGAGCCTGACTTTGGTGTTTTGAGGAATCATGTGGGTCGTGAAGAATGAAGAGGGAGCCACATTCTCGCCATATCACCATCAAGCCAACTCAATTCTTGGATGAACATGTTAGTAATGCTTTAACTAAGGTGTTTGCAGAAGTTGCGCACTGGAATATTGATAAAGCAGTGACTATTCAGGCCTTATTAGAAGATAGAAAAGATAAGGATACTAAAATCAAGCGCCTGACAGAAGAGAAAGAAAAATTTGAGGCAAAGGCGTAGAAAGTCCTTCAAATGGTGGAACAGATTGGGGATGAGCTTTTAAAAGTGAGACCACAATATGAGGAAAAGGTGGTTGAGGAATTCCCCTTTGCACTACATTATTTGTGCACATTAGTTCACCTTGTATTAGATGAAGGACCAGTGTGCATGTCTAGACTGAAAGATGTTGCAACATAAATAGATAAGGATAGGGCAGTGGTTGCGCAAAAAATCACAAGTTATGAATCTATACTGCAGGCATTAAAGGATGAACTGAAGAAATCAGATATGGCATTAAACATATGGGCAGACCCTGACATAATAATAAATACAATGACCATTAAAGAAGAGAATGATGTCCTCAAGGCGGTAAAGAATGAGGCACTTGGGCGTGAGGAGAGGCTTACCTTGGCAGAAGAGAAGCGTGATGCACTTGCAGCAGCCCAAGAACCTCACAAGGAAAGGATCAAGGAGATTGGAAAATTGATCGCACAATGGATGGACTTTATGGAATGGATTATCTTGAGCATGGTGAATGTTCTCCGGGTACTGTAGAATGAAGGAAAAAACATAATGATGGATGAAATGGATGGGGACTGGTAGACATCCCCGATAAAACAAATAAGGTGTTGAATGATTGGAATGAACTTGAAGCAAAAATTAAATTTGAATATCTTGAATTGATACTACCTATAGAGGGATAGCACACCTGAGTATTCCTTTATTCTTTCTGTGCAGTATTCTTTCATTCTTTTTTCTTTATTGGTGGAGAGATAAGTTGTGATTATCCATTGTCGGGGGCAGAAATGAAACCAGTGTGGGGTAATGTTGGGCTGATAGATTGTAGCCTAAGTACTAAAGGTGCATAAGGAGTAGGCGTGTGGACATAGGGTTGCACGGAGATGTAGTGGAAAAGGGGCACGCTCGGGGAAAAGTATGACTTCAGGACTTAGCCATTTTTAATGTGAGGCTAATTATGGACATGGAGTGCAGAGTGCATTTTGTATGAAGACTTGCAGAGCACGCAAGACTATTTTGGGAAAGTGGAAGACCAATCTACATGCATGACATGGGAGTTATTAATAGGATTAGACTTCAGTTTATTATTAGATAAACTATTATTAGCGAGCTTGCATACTTTTGTATTTTTCTTGTAGCGGTGCATGGCTATTCTTAGCATGTAGCCTATTTTGAGGATGCATAGGTGGTGAAGGGAAAGTCCCCATCCCTATAAATATGTATTGATTTTCACAATTTAGGTAGTATCATCCATGTGTTGTTAGAGTTATGTTGTTGATTTATGGGTGCGCATGACTGATGGTGGCATTGTTAAGTATTTATGAAGCTTTTGTGTTTTACAATAATTAATATGATGGATCTTTGTGGTTGGATAATAGGATATTGATTGTTGACACATCTGTTACTAGTTCATGCATGATAAAGTTAATCTTGATTCTTGTATAAGTAAATCTTGCACTTGGTTAAGATCTAGATCTAGTTTATGTTATGCAATATACTTGATTATCTACTATGGATCTAGAATATTTGTATGATCATGTTAACTTCTTGAGCAAGCTGTAATAAAAGAGGAACCTGGTACCCTTGTGTGCTTCAAGTGAGCACTCAGTTCTAGCTGAGTGATGTGTCAGCGCACTTTGGGCTTTTGTGGGTAAAATAAAACTACAGTAGTAGGTGTGAATGAATCTTTGATTTTCATGAGTGGGTGTGCTTGGGCCATTGTGTCGTAATGTTATATGTTATTAAATTCTTAATTCCCTTTGCATATAATTATTTTTAATCAAATTTTTCTATTGTTTTGGAATGGTACGTAACATAGGTTTCATTTAGGAAGACCTCGTATCGAATCAAGATTGGACAGAACATTGATTTGATAACTTTTTCAATAAGAATATGTCAATTAAAATGTGTTTACTTTTTATTAGTGGGTGTAAATGAGTCAATGGTTTTTGTGAGTGGGTGTCCCTGAACCATAATTTCAAAATGTTATATGTTGCTAAAGTCTTGGCTCCCTTTTCATCTAACTATTTTTAACTGACTTGCTCTATTGTTTTCAAATAAGACGTAGTAGAGGACCTCATCTCAAATCAAGAGTGGGCTGAGCATCAAGGCGACAACTTCTTCATAAAGTGCATGTCAATTAAAATATGTTTACTTTTTATTAGTGGGTGTGAATTAGCCATTGACTTTTATGAGTGGGTGTGCTTGAGCCATTGTGTTATAATGTTATATGTTAAATTCTTAATTCCCTTTGCAAGTAACTATTTTTAAACCAATTTTTTCTATTATTTTGGAATAGGATGTAGCAAAGCAACCATATAGAAGGACCTTGTATCAAATCAAGAGCGGATTAAACATAAAGGTGACAGCTTCATAGGTAAGTACACATCAGTTGAAATAGGTTTACTTTTTATTAGTGGGCATGAATTGAGCCATTGATTTTTATGATTAGGTGTGCTTGATCCATTGTTTTTTTAAAAGTGGGTGTGAGTGAGCCATTGATTTTTATGAGTGGGTGTTCTTGAGCCTTTTAATTCTATGTGGTATGCTTATAGCCTTTCAATCATAAAAGTGGAAGTGCCTTTACGATTGATTTTAGTGACCTCCTTGTCTTGTACCATATAATTTGGATCTTGAATGCCCTAATCCAGAGGCAGAGATAATGGTTTCTAATTGGTATGGCTGCTAAAAATATATTTCTATATTGTTTGTATTAATTATTGCTTACATAATCGTCGTGGTCCCAATTTAGACATTTTATAAGGTTGCTAATGGTTTTATATTCAAGTAGTGTAATTGTGGATTATATGTTTAAAGTCACATATGAGCTTGTAGAAAAAACTACCAAGAATAATGTCATCTTTTATAATTCTAATTCTAGAGCCACTGTAGATAACTTGTAGAAAAAACTACAAGAATAATGTCATCTTTTATAATTATAATTCTAGAGCCATTGTAGATATCAGGAACTATTTGTAATCACAATTGTAAGGTCTCAATCTAGTTTTGTGGAGTTTAAAACACTTCAAGTTTTATTTCCTTAAATTCTTCTTCACATATAGTTGTTTAGATTTTTTACATACTTTAGAGATAAATTTATTTTATAGGATACAATGTCGAATTGCGTGTATTGAACCCCATGCTTCATACCATCCCCCTAATTCACTATTTTGTTTTGATATCGTATGTTATTTTGATCCTAGGAGATTTATCCCCCTTATTCTTGTGAGAAAAATGAGGATCTTGAGTGGGATTTGTTTGATGATGAGGAAGAGATTGATGTTATGCCCAAAGTTAACATGAATATTTCAAAAAAAAAAATTTAATTGTCATTCTTTAAATGTTGTAGTTAGTGCATTTTTTGTGTATCTTACATTTTGTTTGTAATAGTTTGAAGAGGACTCTCTTCACTATAGAGCTACACAAGCCGCCAATCGATTATTTTTTGTGAATATGGTTTGTATGGTGATATCAAGGGGGGTCAAATTATGGGACCTATAAAGACTCGACATCCAAAGGTTGGAAATCCACAATTTTCCTTTCGCTTTGCCCAAAAAGTGCAGCATAAATATACTGGAAAACACTCGCCAGTTTCTCCAGAGAGAATGAAAATTTATAGCGAATTGAGGCATAGTAAAATAGACCACATGTTGAAAATGATGTCTAATTGCAAAGAATGTGTGTTATTATGAAGCTTCGCACAAAGATGGGAAAGAATGTTTTGAAGATTTGAACAAGAAAGCAAAGAGAGATGTGGTTGTTGACATGCGATCATATGATACTCGGGAGAAGCAAGCGGAAAGAAGGGGAAGTTTGAAGATTTGAGTACAAAAGTGAAGAGAGAAATGGATGTTGAAGCAAACCTATCGTATTGAGGAGAAGTTGGCAAAAAGAAGGGATAAAGAATTGAAGCAAATAATGCATAGTTGACAAAATGGTACTTCTCAATTCTATTTTGTGAGGGTATTGATTTTTTATATATTTATGCAAATTCCATCTAAGTTTAGTATGTATGTCATCAAAGGGTAAGGGGTAATATGTGAGTTGTGAGGATAAGGAGGGCCATGAGGATGTGGGAGAGGAAGATGTTTGTTCTCCTTTCTTCATTTGATATTATGGTAAAAAGTGTATGGTCAAATATTAAATGATTTGAATTTGTTGATATAAATATTTTGTGGAGGCAAGATGACACTACTCTCAAAGAGTTGTTGACAAAATGAAAGGGGTGGAAGAGGAAAAAATGAGGAAGGTGGTGCAGGTTGAGAGGTATGTCTTTGAAAATGCAATTTTCAATTGAAATGTTTGCTTATATTGAAATACTTATTAAAAATCGTCATGACTTTTTTTGTAGAGAAAAGGAATTGAAAGGGAAAAAACAAGAAGTGTTGCATTTGTTGACGAATCTATGACTTGTGAATATGCATCCGAGCTTGACCTTATTGGTGAGATAGCATACAAGGAAATGGAAAAGGTCAATGAGGAGAGGGGTGGGGATGACATAGGAGAAGATATTGGAATGGTATGATTTGTAAGGAAAATATCTATTTGATATCCAATGTCTTATAGTTTGTTTTGTTATTTTCTCGACTTCTTATTCATGTGTTTGTGTTTCTATAAGTTGCACATGTAGTCAAACCTTTAACCTTTCAATTGTTGACTTGCAGATTTCTTGTGAGGAGGGTGAGAGGATGGTGGGAAGGTCAATGAGGGCAGCCATCTTATTGTTGGGAGAGAGGTGGACCTCTATGTGGATGACGAACTGGTAAGAAAATGCAAATTGCATGACATGGGCAAAGATACAATTTTTCATAGCAAGAAAGTCTTGCCAAATTGCATTGTAGTGAAAGTCCTCAAGGCCATCATGTATGATTGCACATTGCCTTATCATGGAACTCTTTCAAACATTTTGTCAGAATGCATGAAAAGGTTTATCATATGGCCTGTGCCAAAGGTGAAACATATTGTCTTGTCAATTCGAGCAAACATTTTATCCCTCTCTAGGTTTTTTAACTTGTTAAGGGATGTGTTTGTTGAGTTGTTTAAATTATAAATGTTGATTTGTTGAGAATGGAATAATATTGATGTCGTTGTTTTAGACAACATCATCTTTCACACAACATGCAAGTATGTTGTTTGTTAAATAAAACAATGTTTACAAGAGAATCAAGTAACTCTCCTAATTATTTTCAAAATGTTTGAATAAAAAAATGATATCGTCTCTTCTTCTTCTAAAAGATTATGAAAATTGTGAGATGATATTGGGAAAAATACATTTTAATACCATCTCTAATGCCACTTTTTAGTTTTTCAAGCAAAATGCCATATAGAACCTCCACTTCAATCGTGTTGTCAATTTCACTTTCACATCATTTTCAGTTTTTGAAATAGAAGACAATTCCAAATTTCTTTTGTATTTTTTGTTCCATCTTGGAAGACTCGCATTTATAAAGCCAAAATGTGTGTTGAATCATGTTTCTCCCCGTGCTACTCCTACATCTATCTTCCTTAGTTGTTGAGTTTCCAAGGTCTTCGCCCTTGTACGCTTTTCACATTTGCATATTAACCGAAAAAAAGTTGAGAATTTTGACATTTGCAAGTCTCCACATATTAGCTTTCGGCATAAAGATACTAGGATAGTATTTGTATGGCTACTATCGTATAGATGATTATCTAACAATATTCAAGATGTTGCAAAGGAATAAATTTATTTTCGGTGTTTTTGTAAAATATAGTGTTTTTCAACATTGTTTTGTGTTTACATGGGATTGATTTGTTTCAGAACGAAAGAGTCGAGGAGGCCAAAAGAGATGATGGGCATTCACAAATGTGGTCCTTGCCAAACCCACCAACACTTGGAGTTAGCTCACCCTTTATACATTGTGACACCAAAAAGCGGAAGAGATGTTATGAAAATCTGCAGTCTCTTGCTATGAATAGGCAATGCAATAGACAATGACATTGCTGAACATTTCTTAATCATTAAGTTTGATTGCATTATAATAGTTTTGCCAACATTGCAGTATGAATTTTGAATTGTTTTATGGGAGCATAAAAATGAATGATCAATTAACATTATATGTTGCATTCTTAGCATTTAATGCCTTGTGGCAAATCATGGTTTTAAGTTTTTTATGTGATTACAATGAGATGATGATGAGACGATGCATTCTTAGCACGCAACTATGATATTGGATTCATAAATTTACATGAGACATGTTCGATGGGTGAATATAATGATATGATGATGGGATGATTCATTCTTGGCATGTAATTATGATGTTGCATTCATAGCTTTAGATGTGACATGTTTGAAGTTTGATGGGACTTTTAATTATGACGATGAGATGTTGAATGCATATAATTATGATGATGAGATATTGCACCCTTTGCATGTAATTATGATGATGGATTCTTAGCATTTAATTGATGTGGCATGTGACTTCTAAAATTGATGGTCACATACGTGTTATTCATGATGTCAATGCTCTCTAACTTCAATGCACTATGCAGCTTGTAAAGTCGATGATCACGTCTATAAATGAGGGTTACAGGCACTATCATGAAGGCTATACAAAAAAGCTCAACTTAATTAGGCAATACTTCATATTAAGGATATATTGGTCTTCAAATAGTTGTCTTTTTCTTCTTTATATATTAAGATTGCTTACCAGCACACATATGACCGGAAATGTTTTTTTGTCATGGATGCTAGAAGGCCGAGGCAATCAGGACAGAGTGCAGCAGAAACAAGTGTCCATGAATTTTGTACACAAGTTTTGGACTGTTGGTATGCTATATTGCATCAACATTGATTTCCTAATGCAAATCATCTTTCTGTAGAGATGTTTCACAACATATACGTGCACCTTTGAGTTGGAGGATCACCTTCCTTAATTGAAAAAAACTACAATTACATATGCCCTTCCAGCCATGACTTTGTTGCGAGGAAAAATAGATCTTGGCCTAGTAATTTCTTGTTCATGTTTATGTCTGCATTAGAATTTGTCTTTTTTCATTTGAATGGGCTTCATCAAATTTAAATTGCAATGAAGTGTGTTTTATTTTTTTTTAAATGGGTTTCATTTGTTTAGCCTTTCCTGAAAGGATTTCAAATATGTGGGTTGCATTTAGAACGGTTTCGTGCCGTTGGCTTGCATTAAAAGGAATTACATCTATTTAGGTTTCATTTGAATGGTTCTACTCAAAAGGATTTCCTGCAATTGGTTTGTGCTGATATTGAGTTCCTTTTAGTTAAGGTTTATGCCACATAGTTTTCGAACATTGAGATGGATTTTACTTATTTGGCTTGCATTAAAATGTGTTAAAATTTCATTCCAATTAGTTTCATGAATTTTAGATTGCATTTAATTTGGTCATGTCTTTATAATGGACTTCATTTGTTTGGCTGCATTTGCATGGTTTTCATGCTTCTCGGTTGCATTAAATGGTGGCTTATTCATTTAGTTTCTAGCATTTACATTGCATTGCGATTGAGATTAAAGATAAACTTAACAACAGTCCAAATTCTGAAGTTCAAGTATATTCATTAATGTTATACTTTCCTTCATCCCGTTGCCAGACTTCTTGAACTGAATTTCCATATGTAGAAAATCCTACAATGACCACAAAAAATGTTTTATTCAGTGTCTCATTAAGTTTTTTAAAATTATATTGAAATACAGTCAGGAAACTGGAATTGTTTCAGAAGATCAAATGGTTTGCAGAGGATGTAGATTGGATTTAAATGACATCTATTGAGGATTATCATGTGTTGAAGCAACAAATAGTTTATATGAAATCTATGCAATTGCAAATATTTTGTAGAAATATGTCTAGTATGGGTTATATGCCACTGAACACATACTCCCTTGAATCATAACTACTACATACAGAGGCTTATATTTGTTGGCAAAGAATTGTGTGCAGTTTCACAAATATGACAATTTTGTTCTGACACGTGCAGGGTAAGGATGAAACCTGGGCCACCTTCCATTAGCAGGCCACTATTACCAATGAGCTACTGCCCTCGTAGCCATTGACATATTTTGGTTATTCATGAACATTACCATGAAAAAATATCTTTGTTTCTTTTCTCTAAAATGCAGTTTGCCACTGCCGACACTTTCACTTAAGGCTTTGCTATAGAGAGGTATAACATGAACAATGTTGAAATTGAACCCACAACGACCATTCCTCCAGTCAGACACTCTACCACTAAGCCATTTGTCCCTCAATGTTGCTTGCTCTAAAAATGTATAATGCCATATCAAGCAAAATTTGCATGCAGAAACATATCTTTTTCTTATTAATGACCAAAAATAGGCATGGAGAAGAGATCATGGCCTTCCACATATTTCTCTGTCAAATTAATTTGGTGGTTAGATCTCGTAATACTTTTTTTCTCTGAAGAAAGGTCATACCAAATCTTCAAACACAGCTATTTCCACTAATTCATAATTACCTTCAATAAAAATTGTACACCGCCAACTTCCTTGATCACTTCTTCCAACACTATGAAATGCTAAGTCATATCAACTAACTTTACCAACGTATCCCTACAGCCAAATTGTGCCCTTGCCAACTTGCTTGTTGCTAACTTTACTAATGTTGGTGATAGACCTTTGAAGACTTAAATCTGCATGTTTATGGATTCACAGTCTAGCGCATTACCTTTCAATAAAGGCATCATCCTAAACTAATAATTACACCAAAATCAAGTCGTGGAGGAACAACAGAAATTTATGTGTTCTAACCATGCAGGTAGGGTTAAAGAATTGAAGCCTTGAAATAAACATATTCATATTACATACAATGCCCAGTGTTTTCTCGAGTGCTGTCCACAATACAAAGTTATTATTCCAAATTGCTAGAGAGAAGGTAGTCGCAATAGCTGATTTGCTAGTGGAGAAAGGTAGCTCCACCAAATGTTAGTCATTCTTGTGTATGCATGACCTTCCTCCACTTGTTTTAACCATGGCTTCTTCTCTCCATCAAAGTGAAAAATTTTAACTCCACTGGCAATCCCAGAAAATTTAGACTCCCTAATATTCCAAGCTGCATCAAGTCTCAGGTACTTCCCATAAAGAGCTAATAAAACTGCCTGATCTGATTGATCCTCTCTGCATGTAAGGATGCATGTATTAGAAAAGATTTAATCTAGAACACCATGTTTGAAAATCAAACCGAGAATACAAAATGATTAACAGCCTAAGCTTATAGATAAGAATGACCATTGCCTCATTTCCTAGTTGACAATGACAAGCACTATCTGGAAACTACTACATAAAACAATTGGTTTACTGTTTATGCAAGTTGTCAATGGAAAAAGGTTCTCTAATTTTGGACATTTGCCATCGTCTTCTGTAATTTTGGTTAGCAATAATAGATGCATACATTCATTTATAGAAAAAAAGATTAAAATGCACGTTGAGCAAATAGAGAATCTGAGAAGATTAGGAAGTCCATAGAAGACCAAATACTTATATGCTAGCATGTTAACTATTCAAGTATACAGTTTGTTAGGATAATGATATATCACTGACTCAACAGTCAACGCTAAATGTTAACATGTATAGTTTTAAATACCAACTTCAAATGGACATTTTAATCCAGTATTTTAATGTGTATCATTGTCTAGCTATTGCAACAAAGGAGTATCATTGTCTCTACTAGTGGTACAGAATTCTGACTAAACCGGATGGGGAAACCTGTATACCCTTGTGCATGTACACTCATTCCAATTATGATCAACTCAGGTCAGTGCCTTGCTTAGTTATGATAAAGTGTGCAACCATCATAAGTTTAACTGTTGAACTACTTTCAGTCTTTGTGCATTGATAATAATCAGATAGCACAGATTATTGGGACATCTATTTCTAAAGAAGGTTTAATAATGTTCAGAATAGCTGCCTAATGTTTCATGTTTCAGAATCAAGGCATAAAATCGATGATAGCATTCCGTTAGTGATTGAATAAGATTACATGTGTGTAAGATCTGATTCATGAATTGGTTATATATCTCTTTAAGAATGACAATATGGAGTTGCTACGAGTCTAAGTGCAGTACTTGCTATTATCCACTGTGACTAACAGAATAGACTTGTGACTAAAAACTAAGTATCTATCCGCAAGATGTGGCCTAGTTGTTGAGATAAGGCATTGAAATGCAAACAACCCAGGTTCAAACCTTGCAAGGCATAGAACCCCATGTTTGTTTATCATTCAATACCCAAAATTACTTACCATAAACTAGATGATAGCATTCCTTTAGTGATTGAATAAGATTACATGTGTGTAAGATCTGATTCATGAATTGATTATGTACCTCTTTAAGAATGAAAACATGGAGTTGCTACGAGTTTTAAGTGCACTACTTGATATTATCCACTGTGACTAACAGAATAGACTTGTGAATGAAAACAAAGTATCTATCCACAAGATGTGGCCTAGATGTTGAGATCACTTGATATTATTCACTGTGACTAACAAAATAGACTTGTGAGTAAAGACAAAGTATATGTCCGCAAGATGTGGCCTAGTTGTTGAGATGAGGCATCGCCATGCAAACAACCCAGGTTCAAACCTGCAAGACATAGAACCCTATTTTTGTGTATCATTGAATAAACCAAAAATTGCTTACCTTCATATTGTGTAAATTAGGACCTTAGGATCTTTAAATAATTCTGGTTATTATTAGTAAATCAAGTGGGGAAGATGTTCGGCAGTCGGCTTAAATTTGAACCTTGAAATTATATTGCAAATTGTATGCATACAATAAAGATAATATACAACGAACATATATATCAGAATGTATAAACAAAAGAACCTAACATAAAGAAAGAGACAGAAAATTGCACACACCAACAAGAAACAAAATACAGAGAGGAAAAGTCTAGAAAGCAAATCATACTTATAAAACTTCCAATACGAGATAACAAGATAATACCTTTCACCTTCTGCACGAAGCACTTTCCTCCACCATTTCATAGTCTCTATAATGTTTTCTTTTGCTAGGTTATCAGCATTAACTAATAGCACACTAAGATCAAGGATACATGTGTTCTTCTCATATGGCACTTGGGCCACCCAAGGCCTTGCACCCGATCTTTGAATTGCATTTATTACCTCAAAATTTTTGTAGGTGCCAAAATTTTGGGAACAATCTTCAACAGCAGCAAGAGAAAAGCTTTTGAAATCAACTTGAAAAAGGTCCTCAACTTTATCCTGAAGCAAAGATTAGAAATATTATTTTAGGCAATAAATGTGGCATGAAATGCAATATTTACCATAAGAATGTTATCCTCCAAGAATTTTAAAATTGATAAAACAAGGCACACACTATGAATTCATACATCAAGTTTAAACATAAATGACATTTCTTGAGAGTGAACATGCTATTTTCCATATGGCCATTACTTTCAATAAGATTTCAAACTAAAGCAATTAAAATGGTACTTCGACCTCCCACTAAAACAAAAAAATTGCACCTAAACCTCCCACTAAATATGGAGTGTATTCCATTTAGTAAATGTATTCAAGATGGCTTGAATTGAACAAATATAATAGAAAAAGAAAGTAAATTGAGTAAAACTTTCAAAGATGCCTTGCCAATAAGTACACAAAGGGGTCTTGTAATGCCCACTTTTGTTTTGGCATTTCCTGCACATATTGATTCTTGTCGTCCGGATTTCTATGTTTTGAGCTAGCTAGAGATACTAGTTTGACATGTTTTTAGTATTTAATGGACATGGTGGTTACACTGTATGATGCAAATGTAAATTTACATATGGATTATCATGTTGACATGTGCATAGATTGATATCCTTGATTCGTGATTTTAAAATGAAATGAATTTTATTCAACTTACTATTGCTTATGAGATGGATCCATATATGATTATGCTCATGGATTGTTAGTGAATAATTGACAAACCAATTATAGATACTGGCACGCAATGTTATGAGATGATTTTATATGTACTCATGCCCGTGATTTTAAATGAATTATAGGCTAAGTGATTAAAGAACTTGGATGGATATGTGATCTTGTATTATTGTGTGATGCATATGTGATGGACTAATTATGCTCATGGATTGTTAGTGAATAATTGACAAACCAATTATAGATACTAGGACGCAACGTTACAAGATGATTTTATATGTACTCGTGCCCATGGTTTATGAATGAATTATAGGATGATTAAAGAACCTGAATGGATATATGATCTTCTATTATTGTGTGATGCATATGTGATGCATATGTGATGGAGTGTGAATGTTACTTGGAGGAACAAGTATGACTTGTTTCTCTACGATAGTACTCTTTTAAATGTTTATTTAAAGTAAATGTAGTATTGTATAGGACATATTGAAAGGTGCAATGAGTATGCAAGGAATGACCAAGCGATGTGGATAACAATGGTCTAGACTCTAAGCAAACCACATAAAGTTAAGCATAGTTGGCCCAAACCCACTATGCAGCATTAAGCACGTTGATTAATTAATTTGTAAATGATCTCCAAAGTAGTTTTAGAACATTGAATTACATAAAATCCCTCCAAATGATAAATATAATGTCCCCTTTTTGGACATTAATTAATTTATAAAATATTGAAAAAACCTTTAATCCACTTTCCCTTGGATTAAAGGAAAATTAATCGATTTGTGCTCATACAATTAAAAATTAAAAATATTATTTATTTCGTGCAAGTCGAAAATTATAAAAGGGGAAAATCAATTTATTATGGGCTAATTAAATATCATTTGAGGTAAATCAATTTAATTAAGGCAAGATGAATTATTGAAAGGCAAGTCGATTTACTCTTGGAATTATTTAAATATTATTTAGGGGCAGATCGATTTAAGGGGCAAAAGTCGACTTCCATGTGAGCATTAATTTAATTAATTAATTCTTTTTTCTATTTATTTCAAATATTGTCTTTGAGGAATTAACATTTGCATTGGAGTTTGACTTTCAGGCCATTTTAAAATTAAAAGTTCTCCTCTCTAGAAGAAGGCGACAAAAAGGAGAAAAAGCATTGAATATTGCACAAGGACAAATCTATAAAAGGAGATAAGGGCAACCCTTTTTGCATGTTGACGGTTTTAGGAAACTTATCTTCATATTTGAAGAGGGATGTATGCCCACTCATGATCACAAAATAAAAAGTGTTTATTAACACCACCCAAGTGCGAAATGTGTGTTACCCTTTCAAGTTATTTTGATAAGTTTCTTGCATATTATTATCATAGTTAAAAGGAGTCTTGTTTAGGAGATGATTTGCATGTTTATGGAGCTCTAAATGATGAATATATGAAGTATATTTGTTGTTGGTTTTTCCTATATCAAATTGACTTGTTTGGGAGTGATATTTGCATCATTTGAAAATCTTATATGTGCCTAAAGTTTGTTGGTTATTTCCAGATTTATTACTGCCCAAATCAACTTGCTTAGAGGTTTATGTGGTATGATTTCATAATGTTTTGAATGAGCTTTCAAATCTGATTTGTTTCTACATCTATTTCCAAGTATTGATGCATGTTTTGATGGTGTTTTGGCCCATTTTAACTGTTGGAAATTATCCAAGTCAAGTTGACTTGATTGGGGGAGTTAAATAATATTTATGAGGGTTTATTGACAAGTTTCTGGGTTGTGCATGTTCAGAAATTTATTGTACATTGTTTAAGTGAAATTCCAAGGGTTTGAAAGAGGTTTAAGGCTGAGAAATAATTATTTGAATTTTATAACCCTAGTCGACTTGTACACAGATTTTCAGGGTTGTTTTGAAGTAGTATTTGTTGATAAAAAAATCATATTTATAATTTGTTTGAAAGATCTAATTTTTAGCTTTCATTTGCAAGTGGTTTTATTGAAGTGTGAAGGGTATTGTGCAAGTTATAAATTATTGAAGTTCTGTTGATTTTTCAAAGTTTTTAATTAATATGTTATTGTTGCAATTTATTATGGTTTATGAAGTGTCATCTCCAACTAGTTAGCCCATCTAAACCCACTATCTTGGCTCACTCGAACCCCATTTGGGTTGTATTGAAGCCGACATTGGGTTAGCTGAAGTGAACCTAGAAGGGTGCTCTCCTAAGTTTACTTTGCAAGTAGTAATTTTTCAGATTTTAATTAATATCCCAGAAGGGGATATTACAATAAAGCATACATATAACCCAATAGGAACTCTTACATCATTGTCATCCTAGATTTTAGTGTGGACCCTAAATCAATGCCACCTAAATTAGATGTGTCGCCTCTGAAATTAGTTCTCCCACCCTAAGTTAAAAAAGGGACTTCATAAATTACTCCCACTCTTAAATTAAATGTGCACGTTTAAATTAACTTCCCCATTCTCCTTATGCAACCTTCCACTAGAAGACAAAACAAGATTATGCCTGGAATACGTCTTGCATGCTTACCCTAAAACCTTACCTTCCTAACGAATCCACTAAAAGACAAATTTGAAGTGCTAAAAACATGTATTTAGGATAATAATTTACCCCACATGACTCTCCAAGAAGTTGGGGGTAGGATTTCAGCTTAAAGTGAAAATTAAAGAGGCTTGGAAAGAATGTAAATTTGTTTTAACAAGTTAAACCTAGTGGGACTCATAGGTATACGTGGGGGCTTAATTTGGAAGCATCTTTTAGCTTTTGGGGGGCTTGGAAAACTCTAAAAGGAGGTTGGAAGTTAGAAGTTTGGAGAACAAGCAAAGAAAAGAAAACCATGGGACAAATATCACTTGATGATTGACTAGGATTTTAGAAATCATTCTATATTATTCTTCCGATTAAGATGAGAGAAGTCTTTTTCCAAATTTAGAAAGGAATGAGCTTAACAGCATAGGAAGATAAATCAACCTTGAGAATCAAGAGGAGGAGCCAAGGTAACCATCCATATATGGAATTTCTTGTTGAAGCTTTGTTGATTCTTTATGATTGCGTCTTGTTGTTCTTTTGAAACTTAACCGTCCATCTATGGAATTTCTTGTTAAAGCTTTGTTGATTCTTTATGAAAATGGTTTTTGCCGAATCTTGTTGTTCTTTTGAAACTTACTTTTAAAGTTTGTTATTCTTATGGAAATAGCAATTTGGGTTCTTGTTGTTTTGGGTAAAATTTAACCAATTTGGCCATGGACCTTTATTTCCTTTTTTTGTGAATTTCTGCAAATCTCCCCTTAAGGGTTTGATCACTTGATAAATGGATTTAATACTTCTTTTATTTTGCTTAGCTCTCTGGAATTCTTCCATTTTGGAATTGGAAGTTTGTCTACTGTTATGCTACCAAAATTTGGCCAGAAAACGGATGTAATTGAGATAAGAGTGCACCATAGCCCCATCGTTCTTCACACTTGCAAGCCAAGTCTTGATGTGTTTGGAAGAATGAATTTGTTGGGCAAGCCACAAACATTCTTATCTCCCCATCTTCATCACCACTTTGGAAGTGGAGGCACTTTTCTTTTCTCAATTTGAAAGTGGAGATCACTACCTTGTAGGTTGTAGACACAAATTTGGCAATAACAACTTTGACTTCATCTACCCTATGGCTTGTGCACGAATCCTAAACCCAAGTGTCATGTTCCCATCCCCATTGCATGACTTGTTCTATTGCACACATTGTGTATGAGCCTGAACACTTTCTTTGTTGAATGGGAATCTGCAATCAATACATGACAGCTTGTTTGCTAAGCATATTCGAAAATGATTCTGTAATTTAGGCTTCTTGAGATTCTCTCCACAGTCCTCACACTGGAACCAGACCATTTTACTTTAGGTTAATATCCTTTCAGATTTATGTAGAGAGAATGACACCGCAGGAGAGCCAATCAACCTGAGAGTCATGTTGTAAATGATGCTGAGATTGTGTTCACTACTATTGCTAGTGATGGCCAGAAGTTATTCCAACGCCTTGCTTATTGACGAAGCTGCACAAGCTAGTAAAGTCAGCATGTTACCTCAACTTTCAATGGGTGATGCAAGGTGTGTTCTTGTCGGGGATCCACTGCAGCTGCCTGCAATGGTAATTAGTTAGGCAGCAGTCATTTTGCAGCATATTAGAAGCCTTGTTGAGTGTTTCCAACCAGCAGGTTGTCCAACCATGTTGTTGTTTGTGCAGTATCAAATGCATCCTTGAATTCATGATTTTCCTTCGAGATATTTTTATCAAAATTGATTACATGTGTTTTCAACTTTCAAGGAGACCTAATAAAATTTGTTATAAAGATCCTCTATTGAGACCTTACTTGTTTTATGATATAACTCATGGAAGAGAATCTCATAGAGGTGGATCTGTTTCTTATCAGAATATTCATGAAGCACGATTTTCTTTGCAACTATATGAGCATCTTCAAAGAGTCACTAAGTCGGCTGGCATAAACATTTCTGTTGGAATTATCACACCGTACAAGCTACAATTGAAATGTTGATAATGATAGTTGGACAGTGCCCTCAGATCCAATGAGGTGAAAGATTTATATGTCAATATAGTACATGCCTTTCAGGGTCAGAAGCATGATGTAATCATTATGTCTGGTGTCCAAGCTCCCAATCATGGGATTGACTTTGTAGCTGATGTCTGCCACAAGAATGTAGCACTAACACGAGTTCATGGAGCACTTTGGGTTATGGGCTAGGGCTGCTCCTAGGAGATGAACATCAAGGTTGAAGAGTCTCAAATCAAAGACAACCAGATGCATATGGAGATGGTGCAGGTGTTTAGATGAATGGTGATGGATCAAATTCAATTGCCAAAAGCGGGCTTATAGAAGTTTGAGGGCTGATTTGGAGCTTTGTTTGGAGGAATTGGGACCTGCTTCCGAGAAACCCAGGGATGCGTGGCAATAGTCTTTGGCAAGAGGAGATAGATTTGCACCAGAAGGACCATTGATCCGCACCATGGAGCCCAGGACCATGTGCAGGGGGACAGTCCTATGCTAGCTGGAGCAGCAAGGATTATAAGAGTGAGCGCGGATTAATGGATACAAAGAACCAAACACACAATGAGGTAGCAAACGACTTATTTGCAAGAAATGCAACTTCTATTCATTAATGATGAATAAAGAAATACATATGTGCACAAAACAGATAGCACGATTAAGCAAGCAGGCTCTTGTATTAGAAGGCATCCTTAATGATTGTCTAGACAATTGCGAGAGATTTCAAAACAGATGAACTGAAAGCTAGAGCATAACCAAGCAAACTCCTATCTGGTGGTCTCGAGTGAGTGCAAGCTCGTATCTCAATGTGTCTTTGTCGAGTGTCTATCACTGACCATAGTGATTACAATACATGTATACAATTGACGATGCTTGTTGGAGAGACGGTAACAAACATTCCATCTTCCCGGTTCACGAGGCAATTGGAATCCAACACGTGGCATGCTGCCAAGATGCTTTGACATGGTTGGTGTAGAAGTGCCATCTAGCGTGCCACTTGGCATCAAGGTGCTGGCAAGCGAATGCTGAAGTAAAATGTTCCTCTACAAATCCATGAAGACAAATGGCATGCGGAGAAGCAAGGCACAAGTGTGATGATGCTCAAAAGAGCTGCAAGGTATAATGCAGTGTTGAGGTAGGCTGCAGGCAATACTGAGATTCGTGCTGCATTGTAGAAGCTGTGGATGCAACATGGTGGCATGTGGTGATGTAGAAGGTGGAACACCGCAGTTTGGTCTGCACAAAATCGTGGAAGCCGCAAAGGTTGTTCGGTGCTAATAAGACCACAGAAGTTGCGTGGGTTGTGAAGCAAGTGTGTAGAACACATGGGATTATGCAGGGCAAAGCACCAAGGGATGGCGAGACTCCATGGAAAATTCTAAGGGTTGGGCAAGCTGTGGAAGAGATGGAAGGTGTGCAAAATGATGCAAGAAGATGCACTCAACACCGTGACGTTGTTTTCATGTTACAAGATGCCGTGAAGGTACGGCAAGCTGCTTGAAGGGGATAAGCCATGCAAAATGCTGCAAGGAGTTGTGTTTCGACGCGCAATGCAGCAAGGTTGTATCCTTACCTTGAGATGCCTAACATGCCACAAAGGAGTAGAGCCCAAGTTTCATAAGAGGAGTGAGGAGGCTTGCATGGCTGTGAGCTGCAGCAGGGGAAACTGCAGGGCTACACACGAATCATTTGCCCTTTCTTAAAAAGCAATGGTCTCCATTGCAATAGAGGATGGCTGCAGAAACTGAACCTGAAGCTATTGAAGGTTGTACCACTTGGCTTGATCAATATATTGTCCAACCTTGACTACTCAAAACAACTGGTCAGTGCCATGGCGGGTGCATGTATTTGTCACTACGATAATTTGTGTTAGAAGATGTAAACACAGAAAGAATGAAGAGAAATGAGAAAGGCACACGACACACTTTGAGATGTGTGTGGTGCTCGTATTTATTATGCTGAAAGAGGTTACAATATAGTCAGGGCAATTCATAACCTAACATTAGTTGGTTGATAACTAATAGTTCATAACTAAACTATTAACTAATATACTTTAATACCCCCCCTTAATGACTAAACCAGAGATGACATGTTTGTCCCAAAATTTTACAAATACAATAAAACCAAGGAGTTTAGACATCAAAAATTGTAGGCTGCTCCTTAGATATTACTCTGAAATCTGCAACAGTCATCTGATGTTTTTCTATCGTCCAATGTATGAGCTTTGACATACATAGACAACTGAAAAATGACAGCTAACAACAAAACATGATCCAGTCGTGTGGACATAACATATATAGGTGGTCCTGCCAATTGTTTGTAGAATGACTCATTGATCGGTGATGAATCATCAGTGGCTGATAACTTCCACCCGACCTCCATAATTCTGAAATCAAAATCTTGGAGATGATAAAAGAGAATGTACCAAGCTCATGGAGCCTGCACAAGTCCGCATAGGGGACTCAATCAACGTCTGCAACACAAATGAGCATGTTTAGGTACCCGAAAATCTTCAGCTATCATCATATAGACCTCCCCGTCCATATCTCCAAAGAGAAACAACTAAATTGTGGCCATTTTTGCGGTAATTGTAGAAGTAAAAACCAACTTTGTAAGGAGAAATAACCATCTACAATAGTAGGAGAAATAACCATCTCCTCCTGTTGCTCATCTATTCCCCTTGTTGTGAAAAGCCTTTCGCAACAAGATGAGCAAAGTGTCCATGCTCTACTGTCCTTTAAATTTTAAGCCAATGCCAGTGATTGAGTGGTGTGTCCTGCCATCTCATCATATGCCTCCGACACATCCTAGATAGTGGAGTTTCCCTCCACAATTAGCTATGCATCTAAGTGAGGAAGTCCATCCTCCCAAGGCATTTCAACCTCCCACACATTCTATATTGAGTGAGGAATTCCATCCTCCCAAGGCATTGCATCCTCCCGCACATTGTGTATAGTGGATATTCCCTCCACAACGAGTGCATGTAAGTTGACTGAAGTAGGGTCAACAAGCCTATGAGGAATTTCATCCTCCAGCACATCTTGAATGGTGGAGTCTCCCTCCACACGTGCTTTGAAGTTGATTGTATCATAGTCAACAAGATTATATTGGCCACCTTGCATAATGCCTAGGGCAATTACCCGTCCATGTTTCACATCCAACACAACACGCTTCTACCCAAAGAAATTTACAAAAATATTGGGATTTCCTTTAAACAAATAAGATATTTTTATGCATGCTAGGAACATACCTAACATTCCTTACTAATAGTTTTTGAGCATTATTCAACACAATGTATATCTCCTATCCCCTTAACTAAAGTGACATTACTAATCAAAATAATTTAATTGCAGTAAATGATGCATACCAATCTCTTCAACGTGAAAAATGTCTGGATGTGCCAAAGTCAATGATCCAACAACTGGTAGCACTATCAATTGAGCATGATACCATAAGACAATAGAGAGCATACTCTTCCTCGAAATCTTGTTCATCTGCAACTGCTGCCACATTTGCCTCATCCCGTGGCTTTTTGTTGTGTTGGGAAAGATCATATCTGTCGCTTCCAAAAAAATCCTTTTTGAGATGCCCAACCTCATGATAGTAATGACATTTCACTTGATATCTAGAAGATGATTCAACAGAAATTCATTTCCACTTTACCTTTGACTAAGCAAGTCAATGCACTCTCTTTGTCTAAAACTAGACTCAATTGCTTGTCTGTCTTGCTTTTCCTTTTGCAAAAAATAGGAATGATCTGAATCAAATGTTACAGGTCTAGCTTTCCGCCGTCAAATATAGAGCCTCCACAAATGTTTCATAGGAGGGAAAAACTATTCTTAGTAAGCATCGCCAAGTCGTCATCATCCACCTTCTTATTGATGGAACTGAGCTGGTCTTGGAGATTTTTCATTCAAAGAAGGTGTTTTGACAGGGATTCATCCTCCGTCATCCTTGATGAAAACAACAAAATTTTCAGGTATAAGACCCGACTCTTCTTTAAAGTCATGTACACTTGTTCTTTACTTGGTCCATAACACACTAGCCTCAATGGCATTTGGACCTCAAGTATCAAATCATTTGAACGCTGACAACTTCAACAACAAAGGCCTCTGTACGACACTTGTCATAATTTGCAATAATCCTTGCAAAGAATGATTTTATTGCAATCCTGATATTTTACGATCGTCAGAATCTTGTGACATTAGACATTATAGTTCTAGCTAGTCAATTTTTGCGCCTCTAGTAGAACAAGATTCTGAATATTAGCCATTTTCCACAATGCCTTATTTTTCAATGCACCAGAAAATCAATGCATCTAAAAAAGTATATTCTAAAATCCAAAGTACTTTCCTGCAAATTAACGCAATAAATGAAAGTACAATCTATATTCTGACTTTTGGCTTGCAAATCAATGCAAGCGGAAATAAATTATTACAGCACAAATTTCAAGAAAAAGCTTACAAAGTTCTGGTTTGTGATTTTTTTTTCTTTCACCAGAAGTTCTAGCAAGAGATTTTCTGTTTGTCCAGGCTGTGAAATTATGCCCTTAGCAAGAAATTGCTTTGGACTTCAACGAATGGAAAAAATGCCCTGACAACAATCACATTTTACTTTTCTGCAATTGGAATCCCTCTGGTGAAACTCGGGAAATGTGCCCTTGCAAATACATTGCTTATTAAATATACCCTTGTGTGCTGATTGTGCCCTCACGTTTTATTGTAACTCAACAAATTGTTCAGCAATGCTCGAAAAACGACGATAAAAGCCCACGATTTTCAAATGTCTCGTTTTACCCTCAAAATTAGTCGACAAATGTGAGACGATTGTAAGATGCCTTTTCTGTACCTGGAAATCAGATGGAATCAATTGCTATTATTCCCTCTCGTGATCCCGAAAAAAAGTTCACTGTCAAATCTGCATTTGTTGCTCGTATGGGTTTTGCCCTAGCAAATCCCTTCCTTTTCCACAATTGTGAAAGTGCGCTCATGATTTTCCGCAACAATCGCAAATTTTATTTTGTTTTGTCTGAGACTGCCCTAAATCTATTTAGATTCTGATTTTTCGATTACCATCATTGTGCTTCTAGAATGTGACTGAGAATAACTCAACTGCGAACTTTAAAAATTGTGACGTTTTTCTAAAACTTCCTTGAACCCTGCTGCTAGCCTCCAATTTCCAAACCTTTGCCTTCATAAATGTACCCTAACTCTGCCTCTGTAAATTTGGAACCGACTCTCTAATCTTGAAATCGCCGATTCGTCCAAGAAGTCCAGTTCTTCTTTGAACTTTGAACCTTTTTTTCTTCTTTCCCACAGTATACCCTTCTTCAAAGTTTCCTCGAACTTAAAACTCACCCTTGAGCACCAATGATTCTGATACTAATGTTAGAAGATGTGAACACAAAAAGAATGAAGAGAAATGAGAAAGGCACACACCACATTAGGAGTTGTGTGGTGCTCGTATTTGCTATGCTGAAATAGGTTACAATATAGTTGGGGAAGTTTATAACCAAACATTAGTTAGTTGATAGCTAATAGTTCATTAAACATTAACTAATATACTTCAATAATTTAGTCCTTAACTATTGGGCAAAAGTGTTCAAGGTCCTAATCAGAAAGATGTTGCGTCAATGTTAGATCAAAAAGCGATGGGAAAAGAGGCTTGAGAAGCTCCACGTTGAAGACTATGCTCATGGCCAAGTTTGGAGGCAAATCAAGAATGAAGGCGTTCTCACCATCTATGCAAAGAATGGTGTTAAAGACCATAGGGCAGAGGCTTGATCATCCAGTCTGGACCTGTGAAGCGTTCATTTTGAAGACATAACCAAACTTTATCACCAACTCGGAATGCATGAGGTGTGTCGTGTCCATCATGGCGCTCTTTGAGCTTCTGTTGGAGGCAAGAAAGAATTTGTTGAACCTGCTAATGAATAGATTGGATGTGACACAAAAACTTCTCATCTTTGTACGCTTCCTTTTCCTATGAGCACGACTCGGTGTTGGCTGGTGTGCGGTAGGAGATGTCTAGAGGTGATGTTGGTTGGAACCCAAAATATGTTTGTAACAAACTATGCACAGGAGAACTATGAGCAGCTTTGTTGTAGGCATGTTGGATGTAAAGCAAGTTATCATCCCAAGTGCAAGCATGCACACAATTGTACATATGCAAAAGATGAACTAGATTACAGTCAACTTTTGTTTGTTCATCTGTCTAAGGATGAAATGTCGTCGACCAATGCATCTACGTACCTATCAATTCCCATTATGTTTGCCAGGAATGACCAACAAAACAAGAATCGCAGTCAGATACGATGGATGTTGGGAGTCCAAAGTGGACCCATACATGGGTGAAGAATGCACAAACAGCGGCAACTACATTAATGTTTTTCCCACAAGGAACCATGATGTCTGTTTTCAAAATCTATCCATTACAAAAAATACCGCATTGTTTTGGTGCTTTGTCATAGGCAATCCAATCATGTAATCCATGTTCATGGATTCCCATGGCTAGGATGGAACCTGTAGAGATGTTAGAGCACTAGCTCCTTATTTGTGGGCTTGGCGATGCAACAAGGAATGCAGGACTTAATGTGGTGCTCCACGTCTGTGTGCATGTGCAGCCAGTAAAAATGTGACTACAATGCGGCAAGATTCTTTATAACACCGAAGTGTCTAGATGTCTTGGCATAGTGCGCATCTCAAATGAGTCTCTAGTGAGGTGCACCATCAAGTACACAGAGATGGCCAAGCTTCTAGAGAAGCATGTCGTCTAGATAGAACTTCTGAACATGTTCAGCCAATGTGAGAGTAGTATAGACATCTACGAAGTCTTCGTCAGTCGAGTAGAGGGATATCCAATCTAAAAAGTTATGGTCATGTGTGTGCACTATGACCAACGCGTGAGTAGGTAGTCACCTAAGGAAATTTGTTGCCTTGTCATCCTTTCCCTTGTGCTTTATCACGAGATGAACTTGTTGAAAGTAAGTCATTCACTTTATGTGTCGTGCATTCTCCAGCTTGTTTTGTGTTTGTAGAAACTAAAGTGGCTTATGGTCAAATTGAATAATTGTCTCCTTACCCAAGATGTAGTGATGCCATTGCTTAACTGCCACATCTTTACTCCTAGGTCATATATCACGATATGTATGGCCGACTTGTGGCTAACATAATATCTTAATATGGCATACCTCATTTATGTATGGTTTCATATGCTTAGTACGTAGGCCTAGGTGATTTACATAGCATAAGTAGTGTATATATAAGAGGTAGTAACTAGTAGATGATCATCATATTGAGCATTTGTGTCTTATTGTAAGGTGTGAAGATTGACCCCTTGAAGTGGCTAAGTCATTTATACTTGAAAATTTCGATCTTATCTCTCTATTTTGGTGCTATTTGGTGTTATATTGTTGCTATGATGCTGGTTTGTTTAAGTAATTTCCTTACAAGTTGTATCAAAGCCTTGATTTGGGTCAAAAACAGGTCGAATGGGGATCCACCTATATCTCGCAATCCATCGCGTTTTTTATGCAATTTTTTTACTCGGGTTGCAACATAGTTGAAAAAAGTTACCCTTCGAATTTCAGCTTATTTGGATTTGTTTTGTAGAAGTTATATTAATTTTGGGGTTTTCCACAAATTCACTCCACATGCCCACATATTGTAGAATTTCTCAAAATTATTTACATTTTAGGAAATCTCTTTGAATTTTAATCGGGATTTGTTCTTAAAGTTTGGTTTATCTGGTCGACATCATCCAAAAAACCTAAACCCTAATCGCCATGGCATGGAGATCTACTAGAGGCCAAGGAAAAGGATATGCTACTCCACAGAAAACTCCTAACAAAGAGGAAGGTTCAATCAGAGTTTGAATGGGGTGGAACTTCTTATGCTATGTCTTCTTTGGTGGATAACGAAATAAGACCCCTGATGGAGAGATGGAAAACCATGAAGGGAGATGTCGACCTAATGTGTCATAACATGCAAGGAGAGGTGGAGGTGCTGAAAGGTGATATGGAGAAGATGTGCAAAAGCATTGTGGGAGATATGGCTAAGATGTCTAAAAGCATTGGGAGAGATATGGCTAAGATTTCCAAAAAAATTGAGCTATTAGCCACTCAACGGACTCAAGGTGGATATAAGAACATTATCCTCGTGATTAAAATACAACACCATATTCCTCTGGGGCTGACATTAATTCTAGGCCACTGAACCTACTCTCAAAGGTGGACGTGTAAGTTTGATGGTAAGAATCCACTCAACTGGATCGACCAAATGGAGAATTTCTTTGATCTACATCAGATCCCATGTGAGTAGATGGTTATTATGGCATCTTTATATTTGGAACTTGAACAATTCAATTGGTATCGATGGTTGGGTGCTCAAAAGAATAAGGATCTCAGTGTCACCGATCAATTTTTACAAAGGAGCTACAAACACACCATAGTAGTGTGGCTAAGAACTACTTTAGCCAACTGTCCAAGCTACTGCAAATGGGGTCAGTCAACAATTATAATCAGCAATAACAAAGCTTGTCCTTATGCATGGAGACAATTACGTATGATAAAAAAAATTTAATTTATGATCCAAGGTTTTTTGATTGGGATCCTATCCAGGGTACAAAAGGCCAAAGCCCAGATGTTCAAGAAATAACAGCAAACAAAAAACTCCAAGCACAACGAAGGAAGAGCATTACAACCAGAAACAGGGGTGTTGAGGAACCACAACAACAGAGCAGCAAAACCCCAGCAAGACCTACGCAGAACTACAACAAAACATCAAAAAACATGATAATTACAAAGAGGAAAACAAAACAGAGAAGCCTAGATCATATCTAACCACTCCTTGGTTTTCTTAGTTAAGCTCTTCTTGAGGCTTCCCAGATTGTCTTTGATATCTTTGACAATAGTTCCATCCTCGGCCTTTTCCTTGCCTTTTGTGGATTCAAGAATGGAGATGAAGCTTGAGAAGATGTCTAGATTGCCCTTAAGAACAGAGAGAATGTCACATTGCATGTTTCTAATCTTTTCTTGTTCTTCAATGGCTTTAATTCTCTTTTCCATTTCACCCATCAAATGTTCATCTTTGCTCCCACTTTCCACTACAAGTTTACACCCACTGACATTATCTTTCAGAATCTTACATTCTTTCCTAATCCATGTGATCATATCAAAGTGCAGATCCAGCTCGGCCCTTAAACCTTTTGTCTTGGTGTTGTCCAGGTCCTTTTTTCTCCCATGGATAGAAGACTAGCAGCAACATCCACATCTCCAGATGAAGAAGGACGGGCAGACGAAGGCACATGGTCAAATTTTGCTCTTTTGCTCCTAAGGACACGGCCAGAATGAGGGGGTAGAGGGAGAGTGGCAGCGGGATGGCATTTGGAAGCATTAGGTATGATAATTTGAATGACTTGTTCCTTGGCGGTTTCAAGGATCACATCCAACATGAGGTATGAATGTTTGATCCAATCAATGCTTCTGATTCTATTATCATGGCACACGGGGCAAAGTATAAACTCCTTGCCATTAAGAAGCATACCTTCACTACCATCAAAGATAAGATAGTAGCATCTCAATACCATCATTCCCTCGACTAACTAGACTGACTCCTCAACAAATTGAAGAGAAATGATCAAAAGGGTTGTGTTTCAACTATGACAACAAATGGAGAAAAAGGCACAAATGTGTTGAGAGGAAATGGTTCGACATTGAAGGGTCCAGTGAGGAAGAACCAAATGATGAAGCATCCGATGAAGAAGAAGAGGTGCCCAAGATCGACGCTGAAGAATCTTAACCATCTCTTGCCATGCAATTTCAAGCATTAGAACCCCACAAACCCTCAAGGTTATCGGGTTCATGAAGAAACAAAGGGTGACAATATTAATTGTCTCTGGCAGTAATCGCAACTTCATTAATCATAAGTTGGCCTTGCGCTTAAATTGTTTTGTTTATCCAACCCCAAAGTTTCAGGTCGTGGTTGCCGATGGAGGCACAGTTAGCTATTTAACAAAATGCCATAATATTAAACTATCCATGGCAGATTACCTGTTGAATAGCCCCATGTATTCCATTTTCATGGGGGCACAAACATTGTGTTAGGGGTCCAATGGCTTACTACATTGGGAACTATTGAGATGAGCTTTCAGGATTTGTTCATGTGTTTCCATTATGAGGGGAAGACTTTTGAGTTGCATGAGATGTGCGCAAAAGCTCCACCATTGGTGAGCTCTCATCAAATGTAGAAGATGCTTAAGCAAGATGCCGATAGGTTTGTAGAACAACTATTTTCAATGGAAGCCCAACAATCACAAGGGCCTAAACCATCAGATTTGCAAGTAATTATTAATGAGCACTCAATTATTTGTAGGGCTATGCCAAAGGGGTTGCCTCCCAAAAGAGATCATGATCATGCCATTTAGCGAGTACCAAGATGCCAACCATCCAACATTTGACCTTATCGGCACTCATATTTACAAAAGAGAGATTGAAAAAATGGTACAAGAGATCCTAGAAGCAAGTATTATTCATCATAGTTAGAGTGGTTACTCTTCTCCAATAGTGATGGTACGAAAGGATGAAACTTGGCGCATGTGTCCAGACTACAGGGAGCTCAACAAACACATGGTAAAAGATGTTTCCTATTGTTGTGATTGATTATTTACTAGATGAGTTACATGGTGTTATTTATTTTACAACATTGGATCTTCGATTGGGATATCATCCAATCAGAATTTGAGGTGAGGATATTCCTAAAATAGCATTTAGGACATGTGAGGGCCATTATGAATTTCTGGCAATGCCTTTCGGCCTTATAAATATGCATCTACATTCCAAAGTTTGATAAATTCTATCTTTCGGCCATCTCAGTGAAAGTTTGTCCTGGTGTTCTTTGGTGATATCTTAATCTACAACAAGACATGGGATGAACACATACATCACATAAATCAAGTTTTGGAAACTATTGAACAGCAGCACCTTTATGCCAAGCCCTCCAAGTGTGCTTTTGGGATAAGGGAGGTAGATCACTTCGGTCATATCGTTTCCCATGAAGGTGTACAAGTAGATCCTCACAAGATCAAGACCATGGTGGCCTAGAAGATACTTAAAACCTTGAAAAGCCTCAAGGGCTTCTTTGGGCTCACGGGTTACTATCATAAATTTTTTATGCCAAAGTTCAATGAATTATATCTTTCGGCCATCTCTATGAAAGTTTGTCCTAGTGATCTTTGGTGATATCTTAATCTACAGCAAGACATGGGATGAACACATACATTGTTTCCTGTGAAGGTATACAAGAAGATCCTCACAAGATTAAGGCCATGGTGGACTAGAAGATACCTATAACCTTGAAAATCCTCAAGGGCTTCTTAGGGCTCATGGGTTACTATCATAGATTTTTGAAGAATTGTAGTAGTATTGCAGCACCACTCACAGCTTTAATGAAAAGAGACTCCTTTCATTTGAATGAGGAAGCAATACGGGTATTTGAGACTCTGAAGAAGGCCATGTGTACCACTCTAATTCTAGCTACCCCAGATTTCTTAAAAACCTTCATTATCGAATGTGATGCTTCAGGGTGTGGCATAAGTGCAATACTCATGCAAGAGGGTCGCCCCATCGCATTTGAGAGCCATTCACTTAAGAGTAAGAATTTATAGAAACCAACTTATGAGAAGGACATGATGGCTATTCTTTATACATTCAAACAATGGAGACCATATCTCATGGGTCATCACTTCAAGGTGAAGACAAATCATGATAGCTTGAAATAATTCTTGGAGCAACGACTATCATTTAAAGAACAACATAAATGGGTCACAAAGATGTTGAATTATGACTTTGAGATCATTTACAAGAAAGTAAAGGAAAATGTGGTGATTGATGCATTGTCCAGGAGGGATGAGTCCACAAAAGCATTGTTATATGCCATGTCCATATTACAGGCAGATTGGATCAATCAAGCAAGATCTGAGTGGCAGAATGATATAGATTCCCACACTCTCATTCAAAATCTTCAACAGGATATGATCGTTTCAGAAAAAATTGTATGGAAGGGAGATGCATTGTGGTATAAGGATAGGTTGCACTTATGCAAGAACTCTACCCTTAAAAGTCAGGGCCTTTCTAAGCTTTATGCTTCTCTAGTGGGTGGCCATTCTAGCTTCCTCAAAACTTAGCATATAATTAGGTAGGATTTCTTCTGGGAAGGGTTGAAAAGGGATGTCTAGAAATTTGTGGCAAAATTCTTAGTGTGTAGCGTAACAAGGACAAACTATGGATTTCTTCATAGGATTGCCCAAATCTGAGGGGAAACGTGTAATCATGGTGGTTGTGGACAGACTCACCAAATATGCTCATTTTTGTGCTTTCTCACATCCCTTTGCAACATGTACAGTTGCCATATATTTTAGGGATACAATTCAGAAGCTACATGGTACACCCAAAATTATAGTCAGTGATCGTGGCCCTATATTTACTAGCAATTTTTGGATTGATTTATTCTCATGTTTGGGTACTCAATTGGCTAGTAGTTCATCATATCGTCCCCAATCTGATGGACAAACGAAGGTAGTAAACCAATGTTTGGAGGGGTATCTTCGATGCCTTGTTTCAGATAAACAAGAGAGATGGATTCATTGGCTTCCACTTGCAAAATGGTGGTATAATACTTCATTTCATACCTCATCCAAAATGTCTCCATTTTTGGCATTGTAAGGGTATCATCCACCATCTCTCACCTCCACCTTGAGGGTCCAACCTAAAGTGAGAGCAGTTGAAGAGCACATTCAGCACTAAGAAGCGCTCTCTAGCCTTAGAGAGAATTTGGCAATGGCACAAAACTGCATAAAGCAACAAGCTGATCAACACCATAGTGAGCGACACTTTGAAGTTGGAAACTTTGTTTTTGTGCGATTGCAGCCATATAAGTAATTGTTCTTGAAACAAAAGAAGGATAACAAGCTTTCACCTGTATACTACGGCCCTTATGTACTATTGCAAAAAATTCGCAGTGTAGCATACAAATTGGAGCTTCCTCAATCAACCAAAATACAACCAATATTTCATGTTTCTTGCTTGAAGAAGGTCATTGCACATAAGGTGTCATCCCAATCAAAGTTACCCGAGCTTGACGAGGAGGGAAAAATCATCTTGGAACCTAAGGGAATCCTTCAAACACGCACTAAGAGGTTGAGGACAAGGGTCATTACAAAGAATCTAATCAAGTGGAAGAATTTGGACATTGAAGATGCAACATGGGAAGATCAAGCATTCCTACGGAAGCATCTAGGGATTGCCATCATTGGGGCCAATGTTGTTTCGAAGGGGAGGGGCGTGCTACGCTCTTAATCCTAAGTCATGTATAGAGATACGTATGGCTGACTTGTGGCTAACAAAATCTCTATTGTCCAAAATTGCACGCACATGCAATTTTGAACAACTCATCCAAGTTAAGACTTGGGCACTTTTTTCTCAAGAAAGTCGTGGAACACTAAGTCTTCCACGGAATGCATGAATATAGTGTTTTATGGGTTTTCCTAACCCGCGAAACAAAGGAATTGGAGCTCAAGTCTTAGGAAGGATTTTGGAGTTGGTGCTTCGCAGAGGTTGAGTTGGATGTTAGACCTTCGTGGCATTGAGGAAGTCAATCTTTCGCGGGCATAAAATCAATCTTTTGCGGGTTGAAGGCAAGTTAGAGCACCACAAGATTTACACACCCGCGAAGAGTTAGAAATTTGGCTAAGTTTTGAATCTGCGAGTCAAAGTTTAAGACAAGTGAAAATCAGCGGCGGAGGAAAAAATGTCAGTGTTTCACAGAATTTGTTTTCCGCGGAACAAAGAAATTCATTTTCTGCGGAATGAAGGATTAGGAAGTTCCGTAGGTATAGAGAAGAAGGCAGTTTCATGGAGTTTCCCAACTCCGCAGAAGGGAGCGTGTATTCGGTAAAGGCCGCGATGTAATAAGGAAGACGCCAAACCACGAAACACTAGTCTAGTGTTCCACAAGTTTTCCAAACGTAGTATTCCGCAGGTTTCTAAGTCCACGGAACGGAGAAAGGAGAAAAGCCTTACGCCTTCGCGGCTTTTGGTGCGAGCAATATAGTGCGAGTGCGATAGGGAGAAACATCTGTGAGGGGCCAAGCATGAGAGATCGGAGATCCGTGAATGTGCAAATAAAGAGTTCAGCGGATATGCGAAAGTTAGTGTCTTGCGGGTTCCTAAATCCGTGGGGACATGTCAATTCAAAAGCCGCGAGACAAGGAATAGCCGCGAAAGCTAAAGTGTGGCCACAGAGGTTAGCTATAGTATTAAGCGGGTTGGCAAAAGGTTAATATGCCACGGAACATTCAAATCCGCGCAGTAAAGGAACCCGCGGAAGCCTGGAAACCACAGAAAAAAACAAAATTACAAATTATAAAGACATTTCCGCCCCCGATTATACACTGGTTTTTTGGTCATATCTTTAGACTAGAAGCTCCAAATTACATGGGAATTGTTGTGTTTGGTTTGTCTCTCCAAAGGCTACATTTTGCAATGAAGAAACATTGAGAAAGATGTTATTTCGAGGGAGAACCATGAAAACACAAGATTACAGGGGAAAAACATAGTTTGCTCGTTTCAAGCGCCCAACCACCTCACCTACCTGCAATAAATGTTTGACGGTGCCCATGCTCTCGCCCACAAAATCTACTGGCGTGTATCAGAAGCAACGGCAGCCTGTCTACATGAGTAATAGCGTCAAATCTAGTGGGCAGCAGATTTCATTTCACTCATCTACCAATTCAAATTCAATTTCCATCCTATCTCTCTCTCTTATTCTCATGTTCTATAAATGTAAATGCAAAGGCACATTGTAAGGGTTCCCTTCTATCAAATTTGCAGGCTCTGCCTTGGAGCCACGCAATTTCTTGCCATCAAACCTCTGCAAGCTCGCATTTTGCAAGAGTTTCCCAACCTCTACTTTGTAAACGTATATGAATATATTCTTGGTGCGATACATCTGTGGTCTTTTCCCTTTGAACGTCTTGTATTCGTTGTGGATGTTTACCCTCTTGTTTTCCTTAAGTGTTATTCATTCACCTCTTTCTAGAGCTTTGTGTTTCTTTAAAACTCTTGCATGTGTGATTGTTTTGTGTCATTAAAGGTCAGATCCGAACCCTGTCTTAGTTTTGGTGCATCACCATTCTTTCATTTTGCAAATTTTTTCCCCTCTCAACCTAGGATCCTGTAGTTTTTTAGATTTAGTTTTAAACTTAGTTGCATTTTGAGTAGTTTAGGTTAGTTTGTGCTGAGCTAGGTGAGAAGGAACCAGCCTTCTCTGGAGGTTTGTCTCAAGGAGAAAGGTCCCCCACCTTGAAGACAATCCCATGTTGGCCAAAGTATTTGATTTTCCATGATCAACCCAAGGGTGCTACTTCTGGTCACTAACAGTCTCTTAATATGACATATCTCATTTATTTATGCTTTCATATGCTCAATAAGTCGGCCTAGGTGGTTTACGAAACATAAGTAGGGTAAATATAGGAGGTAGTAACTAGTAGATGATCATCATAATGAGTATTTGTGTCTTATTGTAAGGTGTGGAGGTTGCCCCCTCGAAGTGGCGAAGTCATTTATACTTGAATATTCTGATTCTATCTCTCTATTTTGGTGCTATTTAGTGTTATATTACTGCTATTATTCTGATTTGTCTAAGTAATTTCCTTACATTAACTACTTTACAATAACAATCAGCTCTTTTTGTAGGTGGAGTAGCTTTGCACCTTGTCGTTGATTATCTCTGAGTGTCTATGACCGAATGTCCATGCTACATAAGTCCCGCATCGAGTGCATGGTCAGATGCATCGATGTGATGTTCAAAGGACTGTGCAATGTTGGACATTGCGAGAACAGGTGCTGCATAGGGATGTTACTTGAGAACCTCAAAAGTGTGTTGTTGCACATAAGTCCATTCGAACTTGGCTTTGGCGCACGTTATATGGCTGAGGTGTGCACTAAACCAAGGAAGAACCTGTGGTAGAATTTTGCAAGACCAAGAAATATCTGCAATTCTGTGAGATTGCACTGAGTAAACTAATCCTAAATGACTTTGATTTTTTTTGGATCTACATGTATTTTCTGCACAGTCAATGATGTAGCCTAGGAATTGAACTTGCGCTGCACCAAATGTACACTTTGTTAAGTTTTCCTATAACTTGTGTTTGCGAAAGTGTCTAAGGTGCGCAAGATGTGCTCCACATGCTCCTCCCAAGTCTTGTTGAAGATGAAGCTGTCATCCAAGTAGACAATGAGGAAGAAGTGGAGGAAGAGCCAGGGCAACTCATCCTTCAAGCGCATGAATGTGCACTTTGCTCAAGCCAAAATGCACTACCAACCAATCGTATAATCTTCATGCATCTTATAAGTTGTCTTTTATACATCTTCAAGATGGACTAAGACTGGTGGTAACAAACTTTAGGTCAATCTTGGTGAAGTATTATGCACCTGAGATTTGATCCAGACGGTTGTTAATGTGTGGCAATAGATACCGATTCTTCACTATGATCTTGTTGCAAGAGCACCATAGTCTATGCAAAGACACCATGTCCTGCCTTTCTTGGGTGCTAGAACTATCAAGTTGCTACAAGAGGAAGAGCTAGGCCTGATCTTGCCTTGATTGCGGAGCTCTTGTATTTAAAGTCAGACTTCATAATTCTCCCGAAGTGATCTGCAATACAACAGGTTGTTTGGAAGAGGGGATCCAAGAACCAAATTGATATGTTGCTTTATTGCACAGTGCATTGGAAGGCCTTTCGGTTCTGTAAAGACTTCACTATGTTGCTTCAGTAACTTGTCGAGTTGTTGCTGCTGCGACAATGTTGGCACAGTGCGCGTTGCCAATGCTAACTTCCTCTCCCACGCACGTGTCTTTAGGAGGAACATGAGCAACATGAATTTCTACGTGTGCAAGATGAATTTGTGGCATTGTTTGGAAGAAACCAATGTGATTTTTGTTGTTGGGAAAGACTCAAAATGATTGAAAAATCAATCTTTGACCCAAACAGTCCATCTTTGTCGCTTCACATAATATGTAGCATCATGGTCATAGAAGCAGGGTCTTCCCATTAATATTAGAGACCTCAAGAGGTGCAATATCAGAAGTGGCATTGTCCTCCATTGGCTTGACTTTATTCTAAAAAGTACATTGTCATCCAGCCTAGATACATTTTCTTGACTAGAGCCATCCATGTGAGGATGCGCGAAAGTAGGAAGTACAAGGCATTGAGTTGCATCTTGAGAGATGATATTCTTTTGACTCTCATTGCCGATGTTGACACGGAGAGGTCTTGTGACCCAAAACTTCATGCTAAAGAGGTGAGGCACTCTCATTCCTCATAAGCATTGGCGGCAATGGTGTTGGTGCTCAGACAAGAACTATTTGTATCAATGTCATCTATTTGCACAAGACTTGATGTAAATTGCGCAAGCAGTGATAACTGCACGCAGTATTCACAATCATTGTAGGTGTGTGAGCAACGTCGATGACAAAGCACCCATCTTCTTCTAGCCATTTTTTGAGTTGGAAGGTGTAGAAACTTTTTGATTCTATTGCGCAAGCTTCTTAGGTTGCTCAATTTGGCACTATGAGTTCTACTTGTTTTTTGCAACGGCTTGAGATGGTGCATTGTGCACAGACTGACTCTTACGCAATCCATTGGATGAATATGCTAAGAGCGCAAGATTCTCTCTAAGAGGTTCTCATGCAAACGCAAAACATAATCGTGGAACTCGTTGGTGTAGTCTTTAGCGACTACTCTTGGTGTTGTCATAACTACTGGAACTTCATGTATTCGTCCTCATAATGTCTAATGGGGTAGTACTCCTGCATGGCACTAACAAAATCATCCCAAGTCTAAATGGGCTAGATATATTTGTCATGTTGTGTGTTGAATGTCTCCCCCCAATGGTACACTAAAATGGACATCTTCAATGCCACGAAGGTGATCTAAAAATGGACATTTTTTCCTTGTCAATGAAGTCGTTGATGGAGAAGTAGGCCTCAAGCTGGCATAAACACTTACCTAATGTCATAGCGTCAATCTTTCCTTCAAACACTGGGATATCAAGGTTTGTTTAGACCTTGAAAGGTGGCACTCCTGATGTCGAGAAACTGTGTGCATCAACTGGGAGAAAAAGGGTGCTCCCCTTGGGTTGAGTTAAACCATCAACTCGTGGAACTTGTGATATAACTTTTCCCCAATTAATAATCCTAATACTTTACCATATAAAAATCCTCCTAATGTATTTTAAACTTAAAAAAACAATAGTTCAAAGATTAAGCATAACACAATGGTGAGGACTATATGTGGCTCAGGTAACTCCTAGGTGATACCAGAGATTCAGCACCTCAAGCTATGGCCACATTATTAGGAGGAATATGTAACAAATAATCTTCTTGCCCTAGCCAGGAACCATCTTGGGTTATACTTTACGTACCACAGTTAGGACACCCCTCTAGAATGCCCCTCTCCAATGCCCACCACTTGCCTTCACTCAATATTAAATAACAATTACTTGATCACACATATTCCTATGGGTATTAAAACCTTGCAACACAATTTAAATAATTTCCACCAGGTAGGGTTTCAGCCAGCATACCCGTTCAAAACAATTTTTATTAATTACTTTACTAACATTTATATATTATTCAAATAGTACCCATTAATTACCCTTCTCAACACATTTGTGTTCGACAAGTTCTTTTTATTTTATTCACCCTATATTAAAGGGGTCTTCAAATATTTAGAATATTTCCATATAGGTATATCCAATCCCCATTCATCTTCGGGTTTAAATAATTTTTACTGGGTGGGTTTGGTAACCAACACACCTTTTCATAAAAATAAATTCACAATTAATTACATACACCCATAACGGGTCCATAATTATTAATTTTAATCCCTCCTTTTAAAAAGGAGTTCGAGAACTTATTTAACTCTTTATTCTTCCCCATTTTAAAGGGGATTCCATGTACAGAACTCCCCGTCCTATTTTAAAGGGAGTCTTCTTTTATTTATTACTTTATAATTTAATTCTTTCTTTTAATTATTTCTTTCCAACTTTAATATTGTCTTTTTCTCTTAATTAAATAACTTTAGAAATTAATTCATTTCATTTTAATTATTTAATAACTTCTAGAAATTTCAACGGGGAATTTGTTACATGACAGAACTAGCCAAAGAGTTTGTTGTGTCGTACTTCCAAATCGTCCTTAATGAGCTTTTACACATTTGGGGCTACCTCAAATTACAACCAGGTGTCAACCATCTTACTATTGCTACGACATTCTTCTAAGTGGAAACCAAACCAACATTGTGTCCTCCTTTCTCTCGTTGAGCTCATGTGTTTACAGGTGTAGAAAAGGTTAAGATGAGATAAGATAATTTTATTAATGTCCAACAAATGACCACAAAAGTAGGTCAATGGGACTGCAGAGTACAAAGCCAATGGACCCAGCAAAAGGAACCAAACGGGTCGCCGGAAACACAAAGAGAGAAAGGAGAAGAAGAGAAGAAAGCAGCAAGTGCCGAGAAACCAGAAATGAAGAAGACGAGGATGACGGTGTGGGGGGAAGATTAAGGAGCAACACCCCCAACAGCATCACCTAACATTCAAGGTCGGCTGGAAGTAATTCGCGATGCGCCGATGTCCAGTAACTGAAACTGTGGAATGTCTGGAAAGCCGATGTCTGGGAGAGAGACGGTGCCTCTACATAAGCCTGGTGGATCTTGTCTATATTGGGGGTGCCTGAGATGCGCCTGAGGCAGGGAGCCTCTGGTGAAGGAAATGGAGTTCCGAGTCCCGACAGATCTGAATTGGGGGTCCATACTCGTGTCAAGATACCGCTTGGTGCCACTCTCTCGGGGAGAACACCGAGAAGAATGAGGTGATCTGTCTAGTATCCATCCGTCTGGGAGGAGGGTGAAGGAGCATGTCCCAAAGCCTGAGGGCCTCCTGCAAATAAAGAGCAAGACATCTCTGATCATAGTATCTAAAGAAAGTTGCGAAGGAAGGATGCTCACAGAATAGGCAATAGAATCTCCCCCTAATCTCGTAGTAAGTAAGACACCGGAAAATGAAGTGTTCTTCAGTTTCAACCTCCTGGAGAGCAAAGTAGGTAAGTCTGCTCCGATCGGTCTAACTGATGGTCAGTCTTCACACGGAGTCGATGTGAGCCCACCTTGAACTGACCCAGAAAGATACGAAGGACCTATAATCAGTGTCGAGAGATGTACATGGGTCTGATGATGAGCCCGTCGCGGATCTTAAGAAAGTGTGCAACGTAGAAGGACATCTTCGGACGTAACCCCCCCGGAGGTCTGGTCCAAGTGTGTTGAATGAACTATTTGTAGATATCATCTCTGATAATTATGTGAAGGTCTTGATGGTTCGGGAGGAGATGGGCAGGGGCATCCAGGGAGTAGCTGAAAGGTGGGAGGCGGTCCATCTGGATGCCAATGGATCTAAGAAGGCATGAAACGCAGGCATACCAGCAACGACATCGACCATTATGATATGAGAAAGTAATAGCTTTGGAGGAGCAGTAAGGAAGATGTACCTATTCCTGTCTACGGAAGAACCAAATAAACCTTGGATGTGGTGCAACATCAACACAAGGCTGAAGATAGTCTTCAATCTAAAAGGGCAAGCCCCAAATTCAGCAAGAGTAATGTTATGAAGAACGATCTCTTTGCACCTGATGATACACCTAAGCATGAGGATCTGGACACGCTCAATAATAGCCCAATCCGGGTCCAAATGGGAGGGACCCCAAATTTCCGAACCGTACAGAATTGTGGGCCTAACTAGGGAGTCGGGGAGAGAAATCTTGGAAAGGATGTATTGAAAGTGATGGCGGAAGCACTATCTCTCAAGAATCGCCAAAGAACCATACCCCTTATTAACCCGAGGTTAGAGAGCGGGACGGAGGCTAAAACATGGTCTAGAGAACAAAAGCCCCAGGTATGTATAACAGGTGACCTTAATCTCCTCTCCCCGAAAGAAGAAGTGGAAGTCTGAAGTCTTCAGACAATTGAAAACCATAACTTTGGTTTTCCCAAGGTTCATTGTCAGTTGTTTGTGATCACAAAAGAGGGCTAACGTATGCAGTTGCCTCTAGAGTCCCTCCGCAGAAGAAGCAAGGAGGACTACGTCATCTGCAAAGAGGATGTAGATCAAACCATGGTGCAAACAACAACCATCCCCCTCTTGGATGTGTTCCCTAAGAAAATCCTCAAGCTCATGGATGTAGATACCAAACAGGGTAGGAGAGAGGGGGCTGCCCTGTTTGACTCCAATAGTACTCCTGATGAAGTCGGACAAGCCTGCAGAGGTGCAAAGACGGCCCAGGACCTCCACATGTAAGCGCATAATGGTTGTAAGAAGAATCTCAGAAATACCTATATCTTTGAGCCTGCGGAAAAGTGTTGCCCATGGTACCGAATCAAAAGCTTTCCAAAATCCACAAAACAGCAGAAAATTCTCGAGGAGCAGTGACAAGCCTCCTCGATAATAACCTGAAGAGTGAGGATGTGATCAATGGTCTAGTAGGTCGGTCGGAAACCCACTTGTCCCTTATCTCTGCAATGGTATTAATCGAGGAACTCGGAAAGCTGCAAATGAAGAACTGTGGCATAGAGCTTGGAGAACGTGTGGCCCACCATGATAGTCATGTAATTGTTAGAGTTGGAAGTAGGCCCCAATTTGTGGATGGGGTGGATAATGTGGTGGGACCAAGATTCTAGGAAACCTGTACAAACCACCTGATTGAAGAGGTCCACAAGGTGAGGAGCGTCTTTCGCCCCTGTTTGAAAAGTTCCGCTTGGAACCCTTCCTCATCCCCTGCTTTGTTGCAACTCATAGCTAGAATGGCATTCCTCACGTTAGTGTGGGTGAAAATATGGCAATATGAGGGAGGGGAAACAACCTAGATCCGAGGCTGGCCAAAGATGTCATAAAGAGTGGTGTGAGTAAACATGGAGTTAGGATCTAAGTCCAGGGGTAAAGGCAAATGACGGGGAAGAATGATGTGCCAGAAATGTTTGGGGGAGTGGATAAGTGACGGACGAAGCTCCCAGCATCTATGAGAGATAAAGGTGCGTATCTTATGACGATAGGCTGACTTCAGGGAAGGGAAGGAGGGAAGGGCATGCAGGAAGGCAAAACGGAGCTTCCGATGAAAGGCTTTGCATGCCTCATCATAGCATTTGTTCATAAGGCAGGTACCACGATGCAGGGTGGAAAGGGTGACGTGGGGAAAGGAGCTCGTGGCTGCCTCACGGATAACACAAGAGAGGGTATTAAACAATTGGTCTGAGGTAAGAGAGGTAAAATGGGGAATGGGGGGGAGAAGAACACGAAGGTAAAAGCAGAAAGTGTCGAGATCCCCTTTGTCAAATTTCCAAATAGTACGTGAGGGACTAGGGGAGGGGGTGAGGTTGTGGGGGGGGTAACCTGAAGGGAAAAGGAGAGGATCGCGTGATCAGCAAGAGGGATGGGGGAGACACATAAGTGGTGGATGTAGGGAATTAAGTCGGGAGTAGCCATGACGGAATCAACCACATTGGCCCACCACAAAAAGGTCTGCAGGTTAAGTACCGGAAGTCAGGAAAACGAGGAATGCCATTCACAATCAGCAAGTCATGAGATTCCCCCAACTGGAGAAGATGTTGACCGTATGATGTCAGGGGCCCTGACGTGTCCTCTGAATCTCGCTGGAAGCCAACCAACTTTGGATCCACCTTTGAAGTGCAAAGCGCATCGTCGATCTTGTCGTGCCTCGGAACCTAAAGATTTTTGGTACGTGCATTGAAGTCCCCCAAAAGGATGACCTCTCCCGAACCCAAGTACTGGGAGATACCAGCATAAAGGTCAAAGAAGGGATCTCTGTCTGGGCCGCTATGAATAGCAAATGAGGAAGAAACTAGAGGGAAATAGCAGACGGCAATAAAGATGTCCTTGAGGTGGGAGGAATTACATTTGATCCGAATCCATAGAAAACGGGCAAACTCATCCTCAGCAACAATAGAAATCCTGCTCCGAAGAGTGTCCCTAACCAAACAAGCCACCCCACCAAACCCTCTAACACCTCCAGAACTTCAAGTCTCTTGTCGGTAAATAGAAAGCCAGTAGTAACCACTGATATCCGAGAGATGGCAAACCGGGCTCGCGTGTGTCTCCATGACAAAGAGGAGGTTAGAGAATCCTAAAGCATCATGCAAGAGCTCTGGAAAAGACTAGAAGGACCCATTTCCATTCCAACATGCAATGGAGATACCCTTCTTCCAAACCCTCTCCCGCCGGAACCATCTTCTAGAACTGGAATTGGATCCGGAAGCCCAGCCAGGGAGGAAGGAATCTTGAACCACTGGCCTAAGGTTACGAATCACTGCTCATTTCCCTGCTTTTCTGGCTACCATGACAATTTCCCGAGATTTTTTGAGTTCGAGAACTTGCTCTTTGGTAAGATCTTCATCAAGGAAGACCCTATTGGGTAGAGAAAATAGCTTCCGATTGGCTCTGAGAGCCTTAAGCCGGTCATCAGCTGATTTGAAGCGGAGAAAAAGAGTAGAGTCCAGTCTGAACCAAGCTCTATCTAACTCCACCTCAGGCAGCCCCAAGTTTCCTATGAGGAACTCCAAAGCAATGGCCAAGGGATCAAAAGAGCTATTCTTTGACACCAAAGATCCGCACCACAGAACCCAGGACCATGTGCTACAGTAGCAAGGATTATAATGTTAGAAGATGTGAACAAAGAAACAATGAAGAAGGATTGGAATACACACATTATAGATTGTGTTTGTCATTTTATACAAGAGTTAGTTACAAAATGGTTGAAGTGGTAACAATCGTTCATTAGTTAATACATAACTAATAGTCAATTAATAATAAAGTTATATTCTTATACCCCCTCTTAAGGCTCATGCTACAGAAAGCGAAAACAAACATACTAACAAAATATTAATATAACAAAGTTAACTAGAGTCGCGCATTCTTAAGAAGCTTTCTATCGTGTCCCCTTCTCAAATATAATCCAGCTAGAAGACCATTAGCCTATTCTCCATTTCCCGTAGGCTAAAGTGGTGGTGCAAGGGAAATAATTTAACTTAAGTTGTCCAAAAAGTAACTTCAAGTTATATTCATAAAAAGGCAACTTATGTTGTATAATTAAAGGGTGATTATTATTAAAGCAACTCAACAATAAAAACAAGAGGGGAAGTTGCTTTATGAGTGTTTTTCCATGAAAAGTATGAAAGTGAAATTATAAAAGTGGAGTGATTGGGCTCGTTTGGGGATCACTTTTGAATCAGCTACTTTTATCTTGTGAGTTTGAGCTTCTACTTTAGCTTTCAACATCTAAGGACGAAAACCATCCAATGAATAAGACTTGGGGATAAAAACCCTCCAATCTTGTATGGTGGTTCCATTCACAAACTGCATTTGTACTTCAAGTCGGATCTACATCAGAGATCAGCAGTGATAAAGTAATCAAGGCGACATTGAGGAAGTTCCAGATTTACCAGATATCATCCAGGGCATCAAGTTTTGTATTGATATCATCCTTGGAGATTGACATCATCATCTTGAGGGCTGATGTCACCTCCCTAAGGGCTGACGTCATCGTTGGGAGCTGGTGTAGCATGTTTTCTGGCTGCCATGGTCAACTAGGGTTTACAAACAGTCATTTTCTGCCTGTAACACCATCATTAGTCAGTTGGGACATCTTTCGTGGGCAAAAATTTCATCTATATGGCAGCTGTAATTTTTCCAATTGCAGTCTTGAAAAATAAAATATAATTTATGTTTGTGGTATGTATTTGACTTCTGCAATTATTTTAATAAAATTTCTATTTTTAGAGGGATTATCAGAAGTTTCCAAATTTTATATTTCTCTATAAGGGTTTGCTGGAAAAATTCAGATTGTAATAATTTGCCCTTAAGGGGACATCACAGTAGTATCAAAACCAAATTCTCGTCAGCTTGTGAGATCTTGATGCCAGAGAAAGACACCAAGTATTACCAAAGAACTCCAAGGAAAAACGCGAAGGGAGACAGAAAACAGAGAGCTCCTTCATATGAGATGAGTTTTTTGCATGAAATACTTAGCCAGAATCATAGGGATATGGGAAGAACCCTCCAAAACACTTTGAGAAATCCAAGACAGAGCTAGTGCAAGCCTTGCAAAATATTAACCGGAACAAGGCAAATCAGGGAGATGGAAGCTCTTTAGCCCATGAAAGGACTTCAATTAATCCTCCTTCCAAGACTTTCAAGAAAAGTTTCTACAAAAGGAAGCGGAGCACCCAGATGAGGCAAAGACACAACCCTGCATAGGTTATGAATTTGCAACCTACCACGAAGGGTATGAAGAACTCAGCCATGCAATACAAGAGTCTATAACTTTCAGAGAATTTTGTGATCTAAGAATGAAGAAAAATCCAAGGAGAATTCACCCAGAGCAGCCCCGAAAAAATATACAACAGCGGTTGGGGAAAATAACTATTCCCACTTATGATGGATCAAATAAGCGCTCTGCCAGATCTTGGTTACAGAAGATTGATACATACTTGTCTTTGAACCCTATGTATGAGGAAGAAGCTATCAAATTTGTCACACTTCATTTGGAGGGGGTGACATTATGAGTGGTGGTACCATGGTTTGGTTACCCAAGGACACGGCTCTATCTCTACCTTGGAGAAAATCAGCCAAAGACTTGCATAAAGGTTTGATAGAAAAGATCCAAAAATCCATTTCAAGGAGTTAGCCCAACTCAAACAAAAAGGAACCATGGACAACTGCATTGCTGAATTTTAGAGATTATCAGTGATGGTACCAGATGTAACTGAAAAGAGATTGGTGGTTTTATTTGTTGAAGGGTTGGCTAAACCACTCGAGGGATTAGTGAAAGTTCTTGATCCTTTCTCTTCAGGAAGCAATTAAGAGAGCATTGAACCTGGAATCATCAGCTCCAAAGGGTACATTACTGCATGTAGAACAGCCCAAGGACAACACCTTTTGGGCAGCCAAGAATAGCACCTTTTGGGCAGAAAAAAAAGCCATTTCAACAAGGAGGGCATAATGTCCCCTTTTTCGGGACATTATTAATATTTATTTTTCATTTGCATTGTAACCCCTTGGCATGCCTAGCGCTACAAGTGAGTCTCTTTAGTTAGTTTAATGTGCACATAGGTTAGTTACTTTTATTTATTTAATTAAAAAATAAATATAGTGCACAATCTTAATATTAAATATTTTAATGAGAGTTTATGTTTTCCCTCCAAAAGGGAAAAGTCATTCTTTAGGATATTGCACCCCTTAGTTCTATAAAAGGGAGGTCGCATTTCCTTAGAGGGTTATGTTGGATGAATTATTGAATTCACTCCATGCTTGGAGTAATTGGGATGCATGCCCACTGATGATTTCCTTCTCTCTCTCTTGTGTGGAAGTTTATTGAGTTGATTATGAATTGAAGTATTTTCATGAGATTTGCAAATCTACTTGTTGGTGATTCCCTTTCTAACTTTGGCAACTTGGTCTTGTGTATGGGCATACTTGTTTGAAGCATAAATCTGCATTTTTGTGAAGGGTTTGATATACTTTGGTGATTATTATTGCTGCTGCAATTTATTTAGCAAATCAACTTGGTTTGGGGTTTGACCTATCATATTTTAAGATTGTTTATGCTAGATCTATTTGCTGCTATGTTTAATTAATTATTTTAGAGCAAGGGCTGATTATTTGAACATTTTGGAAGGGGCGTCTGAGCTGAAATTAATTTATCTGATTTACTCTAACCTTAGCGACTTGAAAGAAGATTTCTGAGGCTGTTTTGGCAAGGTTTTAATGCTCAAAAAATTTAGAATCATAGTGCATTGGAAAGAGATTGGTTTCTAATTTGTTTTGCATTTTATTTCATGGAAAAACACTGAGTATTGGATGAGTTATGAATTTTTGAATATTTCAACTGTCAGCAAGCTATCTGGACATTATTAATTAATATTATTTCATATCTGCAGTTTTTGGGTCAAGTTAATGTTGGATTTGGTTGTAGAAATTAGGAGGAAGTGATTTCATAATTTTTGGAGTGAATTTGATGCCCTAAATGTGTTGGGCGACCTAATTTTTAGGGTAAAATTAGGGTTTTATGTTGGCTGTGCAAAAACTGATTTTGGGACATTGTTCTTCATATTTTTGTGGCCCAAAATCCAAAGTTTGATAATTTTTGCTAGGATGGTTAAGCGGAAAATAATTTTGGAAGATTGCAACAGTTTGGGTATTTATTTAATTAATTAACTGCTGTTAAAAATCAAATCTAGGTGATATTAGCATTCTAATTAGTTTTCCCATCTAACCCACTACTTTGGCATACTCCAACCCCATATTGGGTTGTATTATTGCCGACATTGGGTTCTTTGAAGTCAAACTAAGAAAATCTAATCTTCCTAGGGTGATTGGGATAATTAATTTTTGCATATTTAAATAATATCCTAAAAGGGGATATTATAAAGGGCTTCAACAAAAGGAGCTGCCAAAAACAAGTAAAGAGATGGAAACAATGAATGAGCTCAAAAGAAAAAAACTATACTTCACTTGCAAGGATCCATGGGAACCCGGCCACAGATGTCTTGCACGCAAACAAGTACAATACATTGAGGTTACATCCGACGGTGAATCGGAATCAAAAGAAGCTGAGTTGGAGATTGCAGCCCATGAAACAGAACATGAGGAGAAGGAAGAGGTAGATACCAAAGAAGGCACCCTTGCCACATTATCAGGTGCTCTCGGATATCATCCTTTTAGAGTGAGGGGAGTCTTATTGATACAAAAGGTCACAGTGTTGATTGACAGCGGGGCAACCCATAATTTTATCGATGAAGGATTGGTAGCCAGAATGGGTTTAGAAGCAGTAGTATATTTCAAAGGCTTCAAAGTGACTATAGTTGATGGCTTCACCATCCAATGTACCAAGAGAATTCAGCAGCTTAATCTTACTTGGGAGAGGCAGAAAGTAAGTAATGACTTCTATGTTGTGAGCATAGAAGAAACGGACATACAGTACTTGGGGTACGATGGCTGCATTCTTTGGGGGAATTCACCCAAAATTATCAGACTATGGAGCTGAAGTTTAAATCAGATGGTAAAAAGGTTGTGCTTCAAGGCATGATCAATGGAGCTCCTAGAGTAATCACAACTAAGAGGATGGAGAGAACTTTTCATAGAAGGCAAGTGGCATGGGCAGCACATTGTTTGGTAAGTTCCAAAACCCTAATTCCAGGAAAGCAGTCATATCATATGAATACTCAGTCCATTATAGATAAGCATGCTCAAAGGGAAGATAGAGACAAGGATACAAGTTGCAGTATAGGGCATGAAGATTATTCTTGCATATGGGATCCGGGTGATCCTTTGAGTGTCAAAAATGATAGAGGCTTTGATATCACTATTGAATTCTTCATTTTTTGCATTTGGATAGAAGGAAAGTTCATGACAAATCATATAGGGTATGTTGTGCATTCTAACAAAGTTGTGAAGAATCATGGCTCGCGATTCGTAGATCACTCCTTGGACTTATGTCCCACACTTGAAGACAAGGTTATAGATGATGGCCTAACCGGGATAGTCACAACAGGGTACTTGATGCTAGATGATGGTAAGCAAAATGGGTGTCATTTTGATGTTCAAGATTTTTTATGACTAAGCATAGTAGGGTGTTTTTGGAATCAAGCTACATATAGGTTTACCACCCTTGGAACTATGAAGGAGAATTCATGAAGGATGAGATACCACAAGATGGCTTCACCATTCCTTGCATCACAAAGGCACAAAAACTTGTCAACACTTAGGGTAGACACAAAGTGTGCAATGACTCTTATGACATGGGCTTAGGTGAGATATCTTGTCATGATGGCATCTAGTCTACTTTGTATCAGCATTATGTGGTGTTTGATTTTGCACTTCCGAGATTGCCATTGAGTAAAGAGTACCGTCAAAAGTTAAGGAATTGTGTTGGATAGATCCTTCCTCTAGGGGAAGTTATGGGCACCATAAGAAGACTTCGAGGAATAGTTCACATGAATATCAGAGTAGTGCAGCATAAGCACGATGGAGTAACTTCAAATTTGGATGTTTGTGCAAAGGACCATCAACAAGATATGAAGGAAGCAAGTGGTGATAGTATCCTATCATCATATGTTAGAGAAAACACACTTAGAACAGCTATGAGTCTGATTTTCAGCCTTGATGTTGTTGTCATCACCATTATCAACCACCACATTACTTCATTTGCACCCATACAAGTGGAGTTGCAGGGATTTCCAATCATGGGAAAGGGTACTTTGCAGTTTTTGACCACTAATGTAGAGTTTTCAACCCTTGCATGGCTGCCCACATCTTCTACATTGATCACAATGCTGAATTTTGCACAAGTTTGTACATTTTAAGGGAGTTTCAATACTGGTTGAACTTGGTAGAAGGTTTCGGCTGAAGGGAACCATCATTTCAGCCATCGTAGTTCTAATGCAAATGAGATTCCAGTTGGTCTGTGGTTGTTGTAACTTGTTTCCAGCCCATATACAGTCTGATTTACACCATATTTTGGAAGGTACTACTTGCAACATTTTTGAAAGATCCTTTGGAAATCAAGGTTTTGGTTATGAAGCTCTAATGAGTGTTCTGGATTCTTCATCACATAGGAGAAGCCAAGTGGTGTGACAAAAACTTGGTGGTGAGTACATGTGCCATCTGTTGGCCTTGTAGGAGTTTATGGATATTTTAATGCCTCGTCAAATCAAAGAGGATCATCTTGAGAGAAAGTTGCATTCCTTGTCTAATACTATTTGGGATTGGAAGGAGACTCCAGGATCTCATCACGGAATTTTCAGAAGTTTGTGTTGTGGATCATGCACACTTGTTGGCCAAATTGTTTCCCAAGTTGCAAGGGTTGCCTACAATCGGTGTGGGTAATGAAGTTGGGGGATGTGGTACTTGTTCACCCAACTTGCTTCACTTGACAGGTATGGGATCCAAACTCTACAAGTGCTCCATCATGATCCAAAGTTTGGGCAATGTGTTGTTTGATCATCCTAATTTGTAATTGCTTAAGGGCAAGCAATTTTGGGAAGGTCAGATTGTCATGTCCCCTTGTCAAATCTAATCCAACTAGATGACCCTTAGCCTATTCTCCATTTCCCGTAGGCTAAAGTGGTGGTGCCAGGGAAATAATTTAATAATTTAACTTAAGTTGTCCAAAAAGTAACTATAAGTTATATTCATAAACTTATGTTTTATTATTAAAAGCGTGATTATTATTAAAGCAACTCAACATTAAAATAAAAGGAGGGGAAGTTGCTTTATGAGTGTTTTTCCTTGAAAAGCATGAAAGTGAAATTATAGAAGTGGGGCGATTGGGCTCATTTGGGGATCACTTTTCAATCATCTATTTTTATATGTGAGTTTGAGCTTATGATTCAAATTTTAACATCTGAGGACGAAAACCTCCGGTGAATAAGGCTTGGGGATGAAAACCCTTCGGTCTTGTATGGTGGTTCCATTCACGGACTGCATTTGTGCTTCAAGTCAAATCTACATCAGAAATCAGCGGTGATAAAATAATCAGGGCAGCATTAAAGAAGCTCCATATTTACCATATATCACACAAGGCATCAAATTTTGTATTGACATCATCCTTGGAGGCTGACATCATCATCTTGAGGGATGACGTTACATTTTTGGGCCATGGTTGAGGGATGACATCACCTTCCTAGGGGTCGACGTCGTCATTGGGAGTTGTTGCAGTGTGTCGTACAGCTACCATGGTCAACAAGGGTTTACAAACAGTCATTTTCTACCTGCGTGGGAATCATTTGTCAATTGGGACATCTTTTACAGGCAAAAAATCCATCTATACAGTCAACAATAATTTTGCCATTTGCAGTCTTGAAAAATAAAATATAATTTCTGTTTGTGGTGTGTATTTGACTTCTATAATTATTTTAATAAAATTTCTATTTTTAGAGGGATTATCAAAAGTTTCCAAAATTTAATATTTCTCTATAAGGATTTGCTTGAAAAAATTAGATTGTATTAATTTCCCATGAGGGAGCATGACACTTATCTGGGTATTGAAATCGGATCTGTTGACCATGTATTTTTCCATCAATTCTGATTGGAAACCCTTGAAAAAGGTGAATAGTATCCGAATTGAATGTCATAAGTGCTCTAATTCCAACTCTAGAAACTCCCAATGTTTAAAAAAATCCTAGAATCATAATCTGGGCATTTGCCATACATGTTGAGCTTGGAATCTACACTTAATCCCTGTCCTAGATTCAGAGTCTGGAATGAATTCTAATACTTAGAAGATGACAAATGGATCAATAGATCTTTCACAAACTTGATCTTGTGTTAGAAGATTTGCAAAGTGTTTAGAAGGCAAGTTGTTCAATCAGAATAACTTTACAGGCATGACTTCATGCCAACTATAGAATACAAATGAAATGAAAAATCTGAACCTAATATGATCGAAACAGTCTTCAATTAGACCTTATGTGGCTTAAGAAATGATTATAGAATCTTTCATCAATTAGGAAAAGGCAAAATTTCAGACATCTTGATTGTATAAAAACTAGTAATTTGGAATTGCAACATCAATCAAAATGAAAGTTGATACCCTCACATTATGACTGAACCTAAATTCAATCCAAGTGCAATAAATCCATGTCTGTTGACATTGTATTGAGAAAGAAATGCAACGTTGAATATCTGATGACAAAATTTTTATAAGTTAAAACACCATGTTCACATTTTAGAATCCTGTAAGAACACAAATCTGCAAAATAAAATACCCTTCAAACTTTATGCAAAATTAGAATTTTATGTCCTCTTTCTGTCAGAAAAGGCAAGGCTTTCAAACTGTGATCTTTGTCTCAAAAAGTCACTCGTTTTCACTATAATTTTGAGGTCCCTACTGTCAGAAAGTTGAGTGGCCTTCTGAAGTTTGTACTTTCCCGTGCCCTAATGACTTCAAAAAAAAATCTAACTGGTTGCAAATTTACCAGTGTAATCCGGAACAGATATTCTTGGGCGTGACCCGCGGGCTAAAAGCTTCCATTTTTTGCTTTTTTCTAAAATGACTCACAAATATTCTATGAAGTTTCCTGCCGCTCCGCTGACCCGCAAGCCTTCATTTTTGTCTAAAATGATCTAAGTCCAAAAAAAAAATATTTGGCAATTTTTCCTTTCGCGGCCTTCGCCGCCCGCAACCAATCCTTGACGCCTTCACTATGGCTTCGTTGGGTGCCGACAGACGCATTTGGTAAATCGATTTTAACCTAAACAGCACTTTTGCAAAAATAAATTTTTAAAAATTTGTAAGTTTTCCCCATGTGCCCCCGCTTCAACCTCATGAAAGCCAATCAGGTGCTGCCACATGGCTTCATGAGGCGTCGACGGAGGATTTTGATCATTTTTTACGCCTTACACACTTTCAAATAAAAAATTGGTAGAAATTCCTACTTTTCTCCATTTGCCCCACATCCCCACCCTTTCCTTTTAAAAAAAAATCACTTATACCACTGGCGTGCGAAGTCCTGTCGACACTAAATTTTCCTCCGTAATTACTATTTCAGGATAATGTATGTATTAGGAATACACAATGTTAGTTAGACGTGTACATTAGAAATAGTGAAGCATCTGAATAGACAGATAACGTTCGCCATCAGTACGGTGAATAGCCAAATAATGAATAGAGTATTGGTATACAGTCAAAGTTACAATAGGACATGTTGTAAAAAGTAAATATTTGAACGTAAGTGGTCCGGAATACACAATGTTAGAAGATGTCAACAGTTGGGATAATGTAGAGAAGTCAAAATACACACATGTATTCTAGGATCATTAGAAATTATTATATTGGTAATAAGGACTTATAGGAATGAGGTCATAAATATTTTGTGCTTCGCAATCTTCTATTTGGGATTCGCAAATCTTCTATTCAGGATGTGGCAAACCCATGTGAAATGCACCAAGGTTTGATACTTATCTTAAAAGATAAGCTTACATGTACAGATAATGAAGTTAAGGTATGGAATATCTAAAATTCGTATCAGAGCTTGGATGCTCGATAGGGTTTGCTAATCTTAGAGATAGAAGATTTGCGAATAATGACTGGAAGTTCTATAACTCATAGAAGAGGCCACCCCCCTCAAATTAGGGCATAGCAAGGAAGTTATTCTTATAGATAATATTGTGCATGAAGTGTGTATTGAAGGCAATGAACCAAACAGTTTACAATGAAGTAGTGTTGAAGAAGCCATTAAGTAGGTGTAATTGTAAATTTTCTCCCATAGTTATTGGTGGATAGAGCAAGTACAAAGGTGTACAATAACACTTAGCAAGTACCTCATGGGTGCAAGATCTTGTAACAATTTGGGAATGCGTCCTAATATTGATAATGTCTAAACTATTGCAAGAGATTACATATTGTCAAATCAGTTCCATCTTGGATCATAGTCGATGGTATTCTTGTGTTATGTTTGTTGTTTTGTTTCCAGATTACAGTCCAAGCTCAAATCTAAAGGCTGTGCATTAGTAAAGTAATCATAGCGCTGACTGTAGTTCCCGGTGACAATACATATATACATAGTGACAACAGATTGGTGATGATTAATGACGTGTTCTAAAACTTAGCTTTTACAAATTTTCGGGAAAATCTTCTAAAAGTTTCTGTGGTACCTCCCCGCAGCCAAGGCGATTGGCATGACACGATGATGCTTCACGAGACGATGGCGGAGTGAGCGAAGTGACATCTTCCATGTCACTTGGCAACAAGGTGTTGATGAGCGAACGCTTAAGTAAAGCTGCCCTAGACAAATCTGCGGTGACAAATGGCATACAAAGAAGTAAGGCGCAAGTGTGATGATGTGCGGAAGAGTTGCAAGGTACCGCGCATTGTTGAGGTAGACTATACGTGTTACAGAGGTTTGCGCGACATGCATAAGTTGCAGATGCAACACAATGATGCGTGATGATACAAAAGCTATGAACGTCGTGGATTAGTCTATGCAAGACTGCGGAAGCCGTGAAGGTTGTGGGGTGTCGATGCAAGACTGCAGGAGTTGCACGGGTTGTGAAGCAAGTGTGAAGAAGAATGCATGAGATTGTGTAGGGTAAAGCACTAAGGTACCGCGGGACTCAATAGACTATGCTAAGTGTTGGGCAAGTTGCGGAAGAGACTGAAGTTGCATGGAGTGATATGAAGAACTACACCTAACACCACAAGGTTGTATTTTTGCCACAAGGTGTCGTGAAGGTAAGGCAAGTTGCACAAAGGAGATGAGATGCATGAAATGCCACAAAGGAGTAAAGCCCAAGTTTCACAAGAGGAGTGAGGAGGCTTGTGAACTTTAATTAGGGATGAATGGAAATAAACCAAATATTATTTGCACTAATTAAGGTTGTTATTTAAATTGCCATCGTTTTATTGCGCCAATAAAGGGTACTTAGGTTTAATAATGGTTAATCCATAACATTGTTTGTGCAAATTACGTTAATTAAGTTTATTAGTTTATTACAATTAATCTGATTTCCCCACCAAAGGGTTCATCTTAGCAAAGTAAGGAATTAATTTAACTGAGTAAGATGGGACAATTGTTAAATAATTAAATAAAGTATTTAACATTTTTTTAAAAATTGCCACAAATTTTACGGGCTATATGGATGGTTATTGTTATCCAAAATTCACCCCTCAAGGTAATTTTGATAACATGCATCAGATTCTTCAGTCCCGAGCAAGTAGAATTGATTCAAGGCCCAAAATCATGTTTTGGGGGTCCCTTTGGTTTCTCTCTAACTTCCCCATCCAAGGAAAAAAATCCAACAAGTTAGAAAAAATTGAAAAAAAATCCAAAAAATGAAGTCGCAGGCTTGTTTTAATGCATTGTAAGTCTGGAGGCTGTGGATTGTACTAGTGCGGATCGTACCAAGGTTTTTCGAACTAGGTTTGGAGCCGAAATACAAAGGAATCAGCTAAATCAGCTTTCTGTGTCCCAGACTACACAAGTTCAACAGGGATGCACGGGGCACGCATTTCTGAAAATGCCTAAGTCAAAAGGGAAATCGGTGAAGTTGGAAATTTTTGGCCCACACGGTCTGTGGGACAGTTGGGACAAAAGTATGTGCAGGATGCGCAAAGGTGAAAAGGCCACAAAAGGAACTAGACATTGTAGAGAATGCGAGGTCAACGGCCCTCGCAGTCCGGTCAATGGTGGATGCATAAGGACAAGGAAGCCCGAATCGGGTGATGCGGAAGAATGTTTTTGGGACATCCGGGGCACGTGGACCCGATTTTGCCGAAATAGCCACAGTGAAGAGAAAAAGTCAATGTTTGACCTCCCGAACTTCAAACGGCCATAACTTTTGACTCCGAGCTCCGATTTTCATAAAATTGGACTTTTTGGAACGAGCACAAGGTCTTTTCCATCACAGAAACTAGATTTCTTAATTTTTATGAGGGTAGATATATTAAAATAAAATAAACATATTCAGCTCCAGTCAATTAATGCTCATTCCCGTCAAATGACAGAAAATGCCTGGCAGACCCAAAATAGCTGCTCGCACTCAGAAGGCCATAACTTTTGCATTTCTCAATGAAATCACACAAAATTGGTACCATTGGAATCATGTTTCCAAGCCCAACACACAAAAATCAAGAAATTTTGGATTTGATGAGGGATAAATGGATATTTTCCTGAAAACGTGGCCAAGTTCAGAATAGTGTTTTATTTGGTAGTTGGATGCATTCAATGAAGCATGGGCTGACATATTTCACTGCTGCAAGTCATGGGACAGTATGGGGAGCCTTTTTGCAAGCAACAGAACATCATTTCACTCCATTTAATACCTCTTACAAGTGGTTGAAGGACAGATTTTGGGATTTCCATTTTCCCTCTCTCTCTCTCTCTTCTTATTTTTCTATAAATTGGAGTGTTGGGCTCATTGTAAAAGGGGGAGAGTTTTATTGTAGCAAAGCTCTATCAAAATTTCTTTGTGAAGCCAATGTGTTGCAGGCCCTTGTAGTGGACTCCTTGCATGGTGATCTAGGCCCTTATTTTGTAAGAGATTGAACTGTGCATATTAATGAAGCAATAAATACGAGTTTGTGGATGTATCTTCCCTTGTGTGTTTGTTTGCCTTCTTCTTGCCCCTCCAATCTCATTTCATATATATTGTGTCTATTCATGCTCTTGTAAAGATCATTATCATTGTGTATGCTTGAGATGTTGTTGTGAATGCATTTTGCTAGATTGTGGAGAACTGTTATCACCCCTTCTAGTGTGCACTTTGCTTCTGTATCTCACACATTGGAAGACTACCCTCACCCCTCCTTTTCTGGTGTATCACCACTGTAGTGTAGGCTTTCATTTTTATGCATTCTCTCTCCTTGGTCCCTTGGAAAGTTAGATTAGGAAGGATAGTTTGCCTGCATTAGAGTAGATTGTGGCAGGTAGTTTAGGAGTAAGAACCAACTTTCTCTGGAGGTCTATCTCAAGTAGCAAGTCCCACAACTTGGAGATAGTACCCATGTTATCCAATCACACTGTGAGCTCAAGTATATGCACTTGTGTAAACATAAGGGTGTTGTGATTCAGTGATAACAGTTTTGGCACACCCGGTGGGACAACTTCAACTTACAAAAAGATTGATGTGCACTTAATGCAATCTTCAGCTTCGATTAGAAGCTTCAAATTTGCATATCTGGTGACTCCAACAGAAGAAGAATCCACTGGTTTTAGAAGCCCAAGCTTGGAAGATTTATGAGAAGTAATTCGGTCTACAGCAAGGAAAGAAGGTATATTTGATTCATACTTACATTTATCCCCATATAGAGAAAGGAGAGGAAGAAGAACTCAGAGGTCTCCATCTCCACCAAGCAGGACCTTGTCAAAACCTCCACCTGCAAGGCCTTTCATTTCAATCAACAAGGGTTCTTAGACCAATTGGAATGGCACAACCTAATCCATATGTGAATTTTACCGGTAGCAGCCCACTTGATCTGAATGCACAGAACCCAGTTCTAGTTGCAGCACTTGAAAATATCCCATACTTCACTGGAGAGAATCAAACAACTCCTGGGACCATGTCCAAGACATTGAAAATGTTTTTGTAATTCATAAGATTGTCTTGAAATGGAAATTGCAGTTAAGTTTCTGGCTTCCTCCTTCAAGGGAAAAGCCTTGGAATGGTTCAAAAGTCTGAGAGTAGGCTCCATTCAGAACTGGGACCAGCTATGCACAACCCTTCACAACTAGTTTGGAGAAAAAGGAGATAACTTATCTTTATTGGAACAATTGACAACCATTAAGAGGGCTCCCAATGAGTATCTGACAGACTTCAACTTAAGATTTCAGAGGACATGGGATAGAATTCCATTGGCTGTGAGACTAACAACTTAAGGTGCTTTCCTTATACTTCCTTAAATCTTTAAATTCTGACATTGCAATGTTTTGATTCAGTCAATGGGAGGTATGACTTACCAACAACTTACGATATTTTAATCAGAGCTGAGAATTGTCTAATCCAAACTAGTAAACTTTCACCCAAGCCACCTATGCCTCTGTACCTAGATTTAGAGAATCCAAACACTAGCCAAGCACCTACTTAGCCCCCATTCCCACTCCAAGAAATCAAAGTTCAAGTGAAGTCTCTACTTCATATTCTAGTACCTCAAATGAGCTCCAAGAAGTCATGAAGCAATTACAAAGTTTGGGTAATGAGTTGGTCACACTAGGAAGAGGTGTCAGCAAACCCAGAATTTAGATCGTATCAGCCTCAAAATCAACCCAAGCTAGGCCTTTCATATCAGCCACCAATAGGCCACTAAATCAGGTTGGAAATCAGAATCAAGAACAGGGACAACTCCCATCAAGCTAAAAACCATTCCAACCATATGATCCAAATGTAGCTTCACATCTAGAGCTTTACTTCCAGCAAAAAACATGTGCCACATGAGTATGAATGGTGTTTCCCCTGCAATCTACCTCATAATCAATCTACGTGTTTCAATGGTGCTTTAAATCAAGCCTTGATGGTGACAACCATTGGTGTAAACCAAGAGCCAATCAAAGAGGGAAATAAAAAGCAAGGAAATCCTCAGCAAGAGGACACCTCTAATGAGACTACATTTGTAAATTGGCAAACTAAAGACTTTTGTGGTATAAATCAAATGACCTTCTCAAAGCATAGCAGCCAACACATGGTCCAAGAAGAGAAACATTAGAGAATGATAGTCATCCAATTCAAATGAGCCACAACCCTCTATTACTCAACAAGGTGTTGAGTAATCAAAGTGCAACTCCCAATGTGCAAGGTCAGCCTAAGCCACCTTTTAGACCATGGACTCAAGTGTCTAGTTGTAACAACCCATGTGCTAGAGAAGAATGTGTAGGGCAAGGGACACCAAAGAGATGTTTCATCTCCTTTCAACATCATTGAGCAGATGAATAAGAAACATGTAAACATCTCAATGTGGGAATCATTGGCTATCCCAGGACAAAGAGACCTATTGCAAGCTGCTATGGCAAATTGGTCAGTATCAAATCAGCCGTCTAAAGATCAAGAAAAAGTTCTTACTAATGTAGCCCAACAAATGCATGGAGGAATCACCAAGGTAAAAATTTGAAGCCTCCACCATTCTATGTCTCATTGATCATCGGGAATTAAGTTGTGAGTACATAATTGTATGATTGATTTGGGTGCAAACAGTTCAGTAATGTCCAAAACAGAATAAATTTTCACATAGCTGATGGCAGTTTGTTCTTGAGTCTGAGTATGAAGTCACGGGTGCAAAGGTGTGGTCAACCTATTAGCAATGGGATTGTTCACAATGGTAAAAATTTCGGCCTTGTTTCAGTTTTCTTGATCAAATATTATGAAGCCTTACATTCACGTATTACATGGGCAAGGATGTAAGGTTACGAATTGCAAGTATTTGGTATCAGTGATATTGTGAACCAAGTTGAGGACAAAATGTTCACCAAGAATGATTGTTGAAGAACTTCAAAAATCGGGTATGGGATCTCATTGAAGATTTTGACTTTCTGCATCATCCATGGAACAAGAATGAAGAACAGCATGACAAGCAATTGGGGCTAGTATTTGATGTTGTAGAAAGTATCAAAAGTGAGAAATATCAGCCCCATATCAAAGTGGTTATGAGACCAGTCTGTTCCAGATAACAACACAAGTTGGCAAGTCTTCGAGAATGATTAGTTTCATTGTCAATTTCCTACAAAAAGAAGCTGAGTTCTCTGACCAGAAACTAGATAAGATGGAACAACAATATGGTGACCAAGTGGTGCAGCTGAGAACTAACAAATTACCAAAAGGCCTTATAAATTTGGAGTCAATCTTCAACCCGAATGATCAGTTCCGAAAGGAGAAAGAAAACATTCAGGTAAAGGGTGAAGATTCAGAGCCCATTTTAGTAAATGAAGGCAAGACATTGTAAATTGGCAAAGTAGTACCCACAAGAGAAATAAGATTTTTTTCAACTTTGTCAAGAATTCCCAGATGTATTTGAATGAACTTATAAGGATTTGAGAGGTTTCAACCCAAAGTTGGCACAACATACTATTGAGTTAGATCCAAAATCCAATCCCATTAGGCAAAAGCAAAGGCCAATGAATCCCCATATTGAACCTCTCATGAGAAAAGAGTTGAACAAGCTGATTGAGGCTAGTATCATCTTCCCTATCAAACATTCAAGTTGGGTTGCAAACTTGGTTCCAGTGAGAAAGAGAAATGGAGAAATAAGATTGTGTGTGGACTTTCGTGATCTAAATAGAGCATCACTCAAGGATCATTATCCACTTCCATCAATGGAACAAATCTTGCAGGTTGTAGCTGGTTCAGAAAGGTTTTCATTGCTAGATGGATACTCAGGCTATAATCAGATAATGGTGAAGGAAGAAGATCAATTCAAGACAACCTTCACTACAAAATGGGGCACATATGCTTACAAGAAGATGCCATTTGGACTGTCAAATGCTGGAGCAACATTTCAGCGAGCTATGGATATGGCGTTCAAAGGCTTAATCAACAAGATAGTGCTGGTATACCTAGATGATATCACTATCTTCTCAAAGAATGTAGCAGACCATCTCTTTCACCTCAGGAAGTGTTTCAAAGGTGTAGAAGGTTCGGAGTGTCATTGAATCCGAAGAAGTGTGTATTCTTGGCACACGAGGGAAAAATTTTGGGCCACATTGTCTCAAGGGAAGGGTTAACAATTGATCCTGAAAGGGTTGAAGCCATCTGAACACTTCCATTGCCACACCACAAGAAATCCCTCCAAAGCTTCTTGGGAAGGATAAACTTTGTCCACAGATTTGTGCCTAATTTTGCCACTCTTGTGAAGCCTTTAACAATGATGTTGAAGAAGAGTCTTGCATTCAAATGGACAGCAGAAGGCAAAGAGAGTTTTGAGAACATCAAGCATGCAATATCACAAGCTCCAACTCTTATCAACCTAGACTTTTCAAAGGACTTCATGTTGTATGCTTTTGGAGGATCAGATACAATCTCAGCTATCTTGATGCAGCTGAATAGAGAAGGTTCAGAACAACCCATAGCATTCTTCAGTCAAATCCTGGAAGATTATGAAGTAAAGTATTCTTTCATTGAAAAGCATGTCCTTGTTGTCATCAGGAGTTTGAAGAAGTTCAAACACTTGGTCTCAAACAATAAGATTCAACTGCTGGTGTCTCATGCTGGTGTCAAGGACTTTCTCCTAAAAAGGATTTGAAAAAGAAGAGAGTAGGTTGGATCACTCGGGTAATGGAATATGACATTGAAATCAAAGTGACCAAGCCAGTTCGTGGCAAAAGGTTTGTGTGAGAAGCTCACTTCTAAACAACCTGATGATCAAAAGGTGAAGAAGATGTTGTCCTGTTACTACAAAATGATCAAGAACAACCAACTGACGATGCACCCATTCCATGTTGGACTCAAGACTTGGTGCATTATCTCCAAACAGGTTTGTGCCCTCTAGAATGGAACAAAGCTAAGAGGAGATACTTTAGATTACAAGCCATCCCGTATGTACTCATTAATGGCATCTTGTTCAAGAAGGACATCAATGGTGTTCTATTGAGATGCATTGGAACAGGTCAAGTTGAGAGGATAGTACATGAGTTCCATGACAGAGAAGCAGGAGGCCACTTTGCTCCACGAGTAACAACTCTCAAAATCATGAAAGGCTAGTTACTATTGGCCTACGGTGTTCAATGATTGTTACTCATGGATCAAGAAATGCAAAATGTGCATTCTTCACAGGGAAAGAAAGGTTAGCAGTGCTTTCCCCTTCGTCCGATTTCAGTAAATCAACCATTCATGCAATGGGGATTGGACTTCATTGGGGTTATCAATCCAAATTCAAGTCAAGGCCACAAGTGGATACTTACGGCAACAAACTATTTCACCAAGTGGACTGAAGCAGTGGCACTCAAGGAGGCAAATGAATCCAACATCTTGGATTTCTATGAAGGGATAGTCACGAGGTTTGGTGTCCCTGCCACTATCATATCAGACAATGCATTGGCATTCCTTGGCAAAAAGATCACTGAATGGGCTGTCAAGAATGGTGTATACCTCAGCACTTCATCAAATTATTACCCTCAGGGTAATGGTCAAGCAGAGTCTATAAACAAGAACCTACTAAGAATCATAAGGAGAACTCTTGATGAGAATCAGAGAACTTGGCACACAAAGCTCAAATCAGCTCTATGGGCTGATAGAATCACACCCAAGAGGTCTACAGGAAGCTCTCCATACAAGCTTGTATACGGGAAAGAAGTAGTTCTACCTATATCACTCGAGTTGCCAACATTGGAACTCATGAAATAGTTGGAACTAGCTGAGTTTGAGCCTATGGAAATCAGGTATGCAGAGCTGATGGAATTAGAAGAAACAAGAGAACATGCAATGCAGACCATGGAAAAGGATCAAGCATTGATCAAGAAGAGTTTTGACAAGAAAGCTAAGGCCAGGATATTGCAAGCTAGAGATTTGGTACTGAAGTGGGATGTTGATCATGCAAAGCCAGGAAAGCATTCCAAGTTCGATGCCATATGGAGTGGTCCATACATGATCATTGAATACAAAGGTAGCAATGCCTTCCGGTTGGCTAAGTTGGATGGTGAAGAGTTGCAGATTCCGGTCAATGGAATCTATCTCAAACGTTGCTACTAGAAAGAGAATTTCTCACCCTTGTAAATATTAATTTAGAATTTCCATTCCTCCAAGTGCTTATGCACATTGTACTGTTGTTAGAATAGTTTTCATTTCCCTAAGTGTTGGCGCACATGTCCTATTGCTTCTAGTGTGTGCATGTTTACAGTTCATCGAGCTCCCGGAAAAGAATTTGCAGCCACAGGAGAATCAAATCAACAAATGTTTCAATGACTCAAGGATGCAGGTTTTCAAACTTCAGATCAAATGAGAAATTACAAGATAGACTCCATGCCCAATGGATTCCTACAGGTAGCTAGCCATACTTCATCTGGCAGGCAGATAACCCCGCTGAGTCACCAAAATTGTTATCCAAAATTCACCCCTCAAGGTAATTTTGATAACATGCATCAGATTCTTCAGTCCCGAGCAAGTAGAATTGATTCAAGGCCCAAAATCATGTTTTGGGGGTCCCTTTGGTTTCTCTCTAACTTCCCCATCCAAGGAAAAAATCCAACAAGTTAGGAAAAATTGAAAAAAATCCAAAAAATGAAGTCGCGGGCTGGTTTTAATGCATTGCGGGTCTGGAGGCTGCGGATCGTACCAAGGTTCGTCATACTAGTTTTGGAACCGAAATATAAAGGAATCGGCTAAATCAGCTTTATGTGTCCCAGACCGCACAAGTTTAACAGAGACGCGCAGGGCGCGCATTGCCGAAAATGCCGAAGTCAAAAGGGAAATCGGCAAAGTCGGAACATTTTGGTCCACATGCTCCGCGGGGCAGTTGAGATAAAAGTACGCGCAGGACGCGCAAAGGCCGCAAAAAGAACCCGACGTTGCAGAGAATGCGGAGGTCAATGGCCCTCGCGGTCTGATCAACGGCGGACGCATAAGGACAAGAAAGCCCAAATCGGGCAATGCAGAAGAATGTGTCCGGGACATCCGAGCACGCAGACCCGATTTTGCCGAAATAGCCGCAGTGAAGAGAAAAAGTCAATGTTTGACCTCCCGAACTTCAAACGGCCATAACTTTTGACTCCGAGCTCCGATTTTCATAAAATTGGACTTTCTGGAATGAGCACGATGTCCTCTGCATCACAAAAACTGGATTTCTTAATTTTGATGAGGGTAGATATATTAAAATAAAAGAAACATATTCAGCTCTAGTCAATTAATGCTCATTCCCGTCAAATGACAAAAAATGCCTGGCAGCCCCAAAATAGCTGCTCGCACTCAGAAGGCCATAACTTTTGCATTTCTCAACGAAATCGCATGAAATTGGTACCGTTGGAATCGTGTTTCCAAGCCCGACGCACAGAAATCAAGAAATTCTGGATTTGATGAGGGATCGATGGATATTTTCTTGAAAACGCGGCCAAGTTCATAATAGTGTTTTATTTGGTAGTTGGACGCATTCAATGAAGCATGGGCTGACATATTTCACTGTTGCAAGTCATGGGATAGTATGGGGAGCCTTTTTGCAAGCAACAGAATATCATTTTACTCCATTTAATACCTCTTACAAGTGGTTGAAGGACAGATTTCGGGATTTCTATTTTCCCTCTCTCTCTCTTCTTATTTTTCTATAAATTGGAGTGTTGGGCTCATGGTAAAAGGGGGAGGGTAGTTTTGTTGTAGCAAAGCTCTGTCAAAAATTTTTTGTGAAGCCAATGTGCTGCAGGCCCTTGTAGTGGACTCCTTGCATGGTGATCCAGGCCCTTATTTTGTAATAGATTGAACTGTGCATATTAATGAAGCAATAAATACAAGTTTGTGGATGTATCTTCCCTTGCTGTGTTTGTTTGCCTTCTCTTTGCCCCTCCAATCTCATTACATATATATTGTGTCTATTCATTCTCTTGCAGGGATCCATTATCATTGTGTATGTTTGAGATGTTGTTGTGAATGCATTTTGCTAGATTGTGGAGAACTGTTATCACCCCTTCTAGTGTGCACTTTGCTTCTGTATCTCACACATTGGAAGACTACCCTCACTCCCTCCTTTTCTGGTGTATCACCGTTGTAGTGTAGGCTTTCATTTTTTATGCATTCTCTCTCCTTGGTCCCTTGGAAAGTTAGATTAGGATAGTTAGTTTTGCCTGCATTAGAGTAGATTGTGGCAGGTAGTTTAGGAGTAAGAACCAACTTTCTCTGGAGGTCTATCTCAAGTAGCAAGTCCCACAACTTGGAGATAGTACCCATGTTATCCAATCACACCGTGAGCTCAAGTATATGCACTTGTGTAAACATAAGGGTGTTGTGATTCGGTGATAACAGTTATTTTGGGTCTTAAAATCATGGACACATCCATTATCGTTTTAAATAACAACCTTAATTGGCACAAATAATATTTGGTTTATTTCCATTCGTCCTTAATTAGATTAACTTTAATTGCACTGTATAACACAACAATGATTTGTACACATCCTTAATTTGATTATTGTGTTGGGACAATCGTTGGATAGTTAAATAAACTAATTAATATATTTTTAAGAAACAATTGCCCCAAATTTTACGGGCTATATGGATGGTTATTTTGGGTCGTGAAATCATGGGCACGACATCTTCATAGTGAGATGTGGCAAGGAAGGCCGTAGGGTTGTGCATGGATCAACCTACGTCAATACAGCCCCCGCATAAATACGATACATAACTCAATTTTGGAAGCAACAAGATGAAGGTTTGATAATTGTGGAGCTGATTGATAGTGTTGATGTTATTGCTCTTGCCCCCAAAGAACTAGAATTTGAAAGGGTCCATACTAGACTCCATGCTGAGAATGACAAACAATAGTTTTGTAGAAGCCATTGAAGGTGGTCAATCATCAGATATACCGGATGTTGAAGAGGGAGAGATTCCCTTTAATTTGGGTGATGTTGAGATTACTTTAAGTAGTGTGGACAGTTTCTTAAGAGATCAATTCATAGCAAACCCGTACAGCTACTATGTTTGATGTCGTTGTTGAAGATAAGAATGAGTTTGATCTAGGAGTCACATCTAGTGAAGCTTTATAGAAAAGAGTCATGGAGCTGGTGATGCATTCGTTGTTAGGGGTCTCAATGAAGGAAATGCCTTAGACCATGCAGCCCACAGATTCTCAAAGAAGAGCCCTTGCACAAGCAAGATCACTACGTAGAAACAACAAAGCTTCCTCTATTAATCTAGACAGTCTGGATATGGGTACGGGTACGGGTACAGTATGCCGATACGGCAAATTTTTAAAAATCTTGGGTACGGTACGCTTTTGGGTACGTTTTATATATATATATATATATATTTATATATACATGTATATAAATATATAAATATGTATATAAATTATAAATTTAAAGAAGCATTTGCATACTTATTGAAATTTATTATTTCTCTATCACAGTTATTTATCTTAGTGACTGTGATAAGATTCAAGGAGTTTTGAGTTCATGGTGACCTTCCTTGATCCACTCAGCACGATAGTATTGTCTGACATATTTCCTGAAACATCATTAAGCAGGAAAAATATGGATCCAAGCTGGCAGGTGGGACAATTAGTCCGAGCACAGGAGAATACTCGCCGAGTTTTGGAAAGCTATCCAGTATTTTTAATTACTAATCTGTCTACAAGCGATCAAAGCTCATGATTCTTTCAGAAGATTGCAAGAAGTTGCTTGGTCCAAAAAGGTGCAAAAATGGATTTTATGAAAATAAGAAAAATATTGCCATCAATGCGTAGAGCTCGAAAAATATACACTTTTAGAGAAAACGACACTTGAAACGGAGTTGAAATTTATGGCACATGCAAGTTTTTACTGCTACATCTTCCCGGACCCTTTCCAAAAATGGCAAATTTTTTTCTATCCTTGTGATTTTTCCACCAAAAATCCAAAAAAGGAAAGAAACAGTCTTTGGCATGTTTTTTTTTTACGAGTACGCTTGGAAACATACCCACAGGGGACAGGGTACGGTCTGGGTACGGCAAAACCGTACCCAGACCTTACCCTGTCCCCTGTGGGTACGTTTCCAAGAACAGCGTACCGTACCCTGTACCAGTACCTGGTACGTTTCCAGGCTGGTACGGGGGGCCCTTAGGCGTTTCCAGACAGTCTAGCTATTAATCAATGAGGAAAATTACAAACTCAAATACAAAGGATTACAATATTGTCATAGCCTTACAATGAATACTTTGCAGAATACCCCAAAAAGGAATTCAACTCCTATTACCTAATTCTAGCTACACTTGATGAATCATAAGACTTGCACAACACCCAACGTGGCCCCTGAAATGGAGCTTTAGCACGACTCCCCTAAGCTACTCAGATTTCACTTCTACAGGTGCTTGCTTACTTCTCAATTCCTATGGCTCTTCTTGTTGCTATTATTTTCTCGTAGCATCATCCGCCTTTTGGCTACCTTACATGTTCATTATGTGTTCATTTTATAGAATATAGAGGGAAAAATAAAGATATCTTTACAAAGATTCCTAAACTTGATCAGATCACTATCGAATCAATCCAATTATCAAGTAATCACTCATGGGGTCATTATCCTTTGACAAAACATACCAGATCACTTGGCTATTTTAATTAGCAAAGAAAATGCATAAAGGCCCGTGTGTTTAGGTAACAATTGGTTTTATGTTGACAAGCAAGCGAGAACAAATGTTCCACAGAGTGCAAACGCTCATATAGTGTGTGCACAACTTGTGCACATTCTGTAAGCAAAAACTCCCAAAACACAAATCAACAGGTTGCACATAACTTCAAATCCTCCATGTTAAACCTACTTATTCCAATTAACACTACATAAAGCTACACAAGATTACGCAAGCTTTTATTCTTCTAACCCTTTTTAGTGATGCAAGATAGCAAGTGAACACAAATGCTCCAGTATCATACAACCCGAGCGAGAAGAAACAAGAGCCCCTGCTCATGCAGATTTCATAAGGTCTTTTATTGATCAGCCAAGTTTAACAATTTTGGTTCCACTGAGCCATGATGCATCCTCAACTTCTTTACCTTTCTGTTTTTCCATATATTTTTTGTATTCCTTTATGCATGCAATATTTGATATGCGTGAATCTAGAATGTCTTCAATATCTTTGCGCATTTACCCTAGTAGTTGGTGTCTATGGTCTACTTCGGCACAGTCTACTTCATCATTTGTTTGTCCTTTATAATAAGGGTATACATCTACAAAATGTTTATCCCATCTGACAACTCTATCTCATACGCATTCACTACAAATTTCTGCAAGATTTTACATGGTCCAATATTCTTTCACTTCGGCTTATCATATGTTCCTCTTGGGAACCTATCTTTGCGCAATTGTGCAAGAACCATGTCTCCTTCCTCAAATTATTGTTGTCTCCTCTTTTCATTTGTGTGTTGTTTGTATTACGTGTTACTCCACTCCCAAGTGCATGTGCACTTGTTGGTGCACATCCTTCATGTATTGCGTGAAGATGTCACGCAATTCCTCAACACCGCTTGGACTTAGTCCATAAACTATCTCAGAAGGTGACTTCGTAGTTGATGTAAGGAGCATCTGAGTGCACAGGCAATCTTGTATCAACCAGACTAGTTTAACAGTCGGAGTTGGTAATGTTTGCATTTTTTCTACATTTGTGGAGTATTATGTGGGTCGCGCATTGAATAATTGTGTTACTAGCAAGTCATGGAATACAATCTTGCATTATGTTCAGTGTGCAAGTCCATTGCACAATATTTATGGAGTGCACAATTTCTTTGCACAATGTCTAGTCTATTGCACAATCATCCAATGTGCAGCATTATCCGTGCAATCCTATTCGAGTCACGAACTTGGAATAATCAAATGTTTGAAGGCACAAATTTTGGAGAAGGCCAACTACTTGTGTTCGGATTTGTTGTTGGGTCCTTTCATTTGAATTCTAAAGAATTTGGAGTCTTAGGATGTGGCATGAACAGCTATATAAGTAGAGCCAATTGCCTTAGGAGAGCAGTTCAAGTTGTGGGGTTGAGAACTCGGAGTGCTTAAGGGCAGGGTGGGATGCGAGCTTAATGCTCGCTAAATTATGATGATGTAAAATAACCATAGTAACAATGTAAAAAGCACTTTGCTTCACAGTGAAGGATGAATCATTGATGATTGGTTTGATGTTGTTGGTTCTTTGAATAAGATCACCTAAATTGTGTTATTGTTTCCAAATTGTATCCATTTTATCTTTATGTCAATGTATGTTTTCTTTTCATTGAGTGTTGTTTCGCGTGCATTCTGAAGGCTGCGAAGTTTGAGGTCATCCTTCATTGGACTCTCACACCCCATCTAAGTCACTAGTCCTCTTGTTCGTAGAGCTATTGTACGGAAACTCTTCCTATGCAAGGATTGAATCCTATGTCCCTGTCTTCTTTCTAACCAAACATCTCAACAAATTGCGAAGGCTCTTGCTGACAACTTTCGTGGATCAAATTGTCTCGCATTGACCCTTTAGGTGCGCAAAATTGTGTGCCTTTACATGTAGTCTAACCAAGGCGTGTGATCTATGCTTGTTGGTTCTGTGTATGCTCTACATGCCTTTCTGAAGTCTTCATCTATTGCATAGAGTTCATAACATCAAACCCCACAACCTCCACATACATCTCACTCAACAAGACACATATTCTAATAACTTAATAAGTGCATCTAACACTCTATTCAACCACCCACTTATATGCTTCAAGGCAAATGAGTAACTCTACAAGAATTCAACCCATTTCAGGTGTCTTTGATTTAAATTACCTTGACTATTGATGAATTGTAATATTTGATGGTCAGTGTAAAACACAAACTCCTTAGGAAACATGGGGTCCCTCTTCTTTAGATCTTGCACAATGGCATAAAACTCTTGATCATAAACTGAATACTTTTCACATATGCCATTCAATTTATCGTTGAAATAAGCAATGGGTTTAACATCTTGACTCATCACAACTCCACTGCCATCCCAATCAACCTTAAATACCTTAATGAAATCAAGCAAAGCCAACACCGGCTGCTTTATGACTTTCTTCAACTTTTGAAAGCCATACTCTGTGTTTGTTGTCCACATGAACTCTTTTTTATCTCCCCGCATCAATTTTGTGATCAATGCACAAATCCTGCTAAAATCTCATATGAACTTTCAATAGAAGCTCGCCAAACCATGGAAACTTTGCACTTCAAATGTACTCTTGGGTGACAACCATTCAATTATAGCTTGCACCTTCTCAAGATCCATCTTCAATCATGTTTGAGATACCACAAATATAGAGTATACCAACTCCTCCATGAAACTACACTTCAAGTTCACAAGCAACTTCTCTTTGAACAAACATTGTAACACTTTCCGAAAATGTATCAAGTGCTCTTCCTACGTCTTGCTAAAAATCATTTTGTCATCTAGATATACAATGACAAACTTGCCCAAAAAAGGCTTCAACACTTTGTTCATGAGTCTCATGAACGTGCTTGGTGCATTAGTTAGCCCAAATGACATGACTAACCACTCATACAATCCATCATATGTCTTAAAAGCAATTTTCCATTCATCACCTTCTCTTATCCTAATCTGGTGATACCCACTCTTCAAATCAATCTTTGTGAAGTACTACACTCCACTTAAACAATCCATCAAATCATCCATGCACAGCAATGGAAACCTATACTTGATGGTAATCTTGTTGATGGCTCTGGAATCAATGCACATCCTCCACTCACCTCCTTTCTTCGACGCTAATAATTTAAGTACTACGCACAAGTTGAGAGACTCCAGATCAACCCCTTCTCAAGCAAATCTTGGAGCTGTTTCTTCACTTCCTCATTCTCCATAGGTGTCAACCTATATGCAGCCTTGTTTGGTAAACTAGACCCGAATCAAATCCATCTAATGACTTATATTGTGCATAGGTGGTAATAGCTCATCTAGAATATCCTTCGACATGATATTTGCATACTCGCCTAACATCTCCTCTACCTTACGTGGAAGTACTCCTTCGTGCATCGCTATGCCTTCCTTCTCCTTTTGTGCAAGATTTGGAATGAACGCAAAACATTCACTCTTCTCCTTCATCTCATTCAAGAACTATTTTCCCCAATTCATCAACACCTTTGGACTTCTCTCCACTTCAACACTTGCATCCTTCAAAGGATTTTAGATTGTACTATTTACCATCCTTCACCAAGGTGTAAGTATTTGCATGGCCATCATGCTATGTGTTTCTAATCAAATTACCAAGGTTGGCCAAGTAACACATGGCATACGTCAATGGACATTATATCACACAAGACTTCATCTTCATATGTGCCGACCTCAAAGCACACTTTACATTGCTCATTCACAAGCAATTGATGTCCCTTCAATAACCACAACACTTTATACGAACTCGGATGCACAATTATCTTCAGACCAAGCTTTTCAACCATCTCATTAGAAACAAGATTATCAGTGCTACCACTATCAATAATGACTTTACAGCACTTACCTCTAAACTTGCAAATGGTTTTGAATAGATTCTTCCTCTACGCAAGTGCATTCTCCACTTTAATTGGCTTCAACAGCACCCTCTTCATCATGAGAGCTTCTTTGCACTCTGGCTCTTTTACACTGACAGACACAAGACTCTATATTTGCATGCACAACATGGTTGCTAGCATCATTCCTCCTTGCACTATCATTTTGTTGTGCTTGTGGACACTCGAACGCATGATGCCCAATTTCTCCACAATGAAAACGAGTTTCAATGAATCCTCTACCTCTTCCACGTCCTCTTCCTATAAAGAAGATCTATTCACTTATTTGCACATGACTTTGATCATGCAAGGTACTTGCTTCACTCTCTTGCATGATCTGACTTGTCACTGTGCATTGCTCCACCTCTGCACAAATTTTCTTTCCCTCACACACTACTTGTTGTCTGAGGGGTAACTTTTCCTCTACGTTCAACGCATACTAATAGGCTTCTTAAACCAAGCCAAATTCGTTTTGAGTAGAAATGCGCAATCTATTAACTTACCTTGAGATCTTTGCGCCACCTTCCTTGTGACCAATGCAAATCATTGGGTGATAAAACTCCTCAATGTAGTCTTTAACGCACACCTTTTGTCTCAAGTTCGGAAACTTCTTGAACAAGTTCAATTGATAATATCCGTGGGCAAGAACTTCGCCTTAAGCTTGGAAACCATATATTTCCATGCTTTGATCTTCTCTTTTCCTTTCCTTTCCCTATCATTCAGATCATGATCCCACCCTAAAGATGCATGCCCCTTCAGCTTTGTACAAGAAAAACAAACATTCTTAGGGTCCTCTATTGACTCATAGTCAAAATACTTTTCCAATTTAGCCATCCAAATCAATCAGATCCTCAAGACACAAACTTCTTGAATAGTTCAAAACATCCATGTGTGATCTCCCTCTTATTCTCGAAATAGCTCTTTAAGTTCTTCCAATTCTTCATCTCCAACCTCCAATGCTTCATCATCACTGGAGTCTCCATCATCAACAGTTAATCTTCTCTGAGTCATTTCCATAGCTTCAAGCCTCTCATTCATACCGTTTATCAAATCTGCTAATTCCATCACTCTAGGTGGTATAATTCCCCTTCCCCTCATAGGAATACCTCTATGTGCCATCTCAAATTTCCTCACACACACAACAGTAATAAAATACAACCTACAGCTTCTACCCAACAGCCCAAATGCACTGGAAGATGCCTACAACCACTTTCTACCCACACTCTTGAATGTGGAAAGCAACAAATGAAAATCACTCACCTACAAGACTTCAAATCCCGCTTTAATACTAAACTGATGCAGTCGCAGTTAGGGGTGTCAATGAAGAGATGCCTTAGACCACGCAGCCCGCAGATTCTCATAGAAGAGACCTCACACAAGCAAGATCACTATGCGGCTTGAAAGAAACGATAAATCTTCTACTATTTTTCCAATAAGGAAAATTACAGACTCAAGCACAACACATTACAATCTTGTTACAATTTTACAATAAAGACTGCAGAAATCCCCAAAAAGAAAATCAACTCATAGGGACCTAATCCTAGCTACACTTGCTAACTCGCAAGACTTACACAGAACCAGACTTGGCTTCCTAAAATGGAGCTTTAGCACAACTCACCTAAGCTACTCAAACGTTGCTTCTATAGGTGTTTACTTCTTTATTCCCTCTGGCTCTTCTTGCTACTCTTAGCCTCTCGTAGCATCCTCTGCCTTCTGGCTGTCTTACTTGTTCATTGCTCCCTCTAGTCTGGCAGGAGAAATAAAGATACTTCTGCAAAGATTCCTTAACTCAATCATATCATCATTGATTCAATCCATCCAGTTATCAGGTAATCACTCACGGAGATGTTTTTCTTCAATCAAACATATCAGGTCGCTCAAACATCCAGTTAGTGAAGCAAATGAAACAAGTCCCATATGTTTTATCAACAGTTGGTTTGATGTTGATAGGAACAAGCATATAGGATCCATAGAGCACAAATGTTCATAGAGCGCATTCCACACAAAAGCTCCCAAAGCACAACTCAACAGGCTGCGCACAACTTCAAATCCTTCATGCCAGTCCTCTTTAATTCCGAGCAACACTATACGCAAAATTGTTCAAGGTTACGTAAAGCTATGCATGATTGTGCAAGCTTTTATTCTTCTAATTCTTAACTTTTTTTGGTGATGCACGATAGCAAGTGAACCCGGATGTTCCTGCATAAACCAGAAAGACTGTTCTCAGCAAGATTGGAAAGCAAACTCGGGCAAAGGAATTGATACGAGGAGGTTTGTTTTGGTAAGCCGCCTATTGAGATATGAAGAATCCAAGTAGTAGATGAAGCTATTCAATTTTTCTTGGAAATGATGGAAATGGTTGTGATCTAGATGAAACCACAACCAATAGTTTAATAGATTTTCTTTACTAAGAAAACATAAGAGCTTGGCAGATTCTTGTATTCTTCATTATGTGAAGTGAACACTTACCACAAAAAAAATTATGAATGAAGCCATTGTTATCGCCTGATTTTGAAAATCTAAGATAACACCTCCAAATCGCATTTTTATTGGCAATCGGATGTCAATTGCAGTGTAAACAAGTAATGCACATAGCACAAATCAAGAATGGGGTAAGTTCGAAGGAGCAAACAAGTGATCATAATATTGTTGACTCTATCACCTAGTGAATAAACTTCTAAGGGCAACCACATGGGGACAAACAAGAAGGAAACTTCATGGGAGGAAACTTTGTAGGGGCAACAAGAAGATGATCATAATGTGGAGCTGTTGACTTTATCACCCAATGGGCAAGGCAAGTTCGGAGGCCAAGTTTACAGAGGGCAAATCCAATGAACAAACATTAAAAAATGACTTTATCAAATCATATTAATTGTTTTAAAATTAATTAGTTTTTGTGAGAAGCCATAAAGTGAGAACACGTCGAATGACTATTGACTCAATGGTGAAGATGCTTGGCTCTTAAAGAGCCCACTAGGGTTCAATTCTCGTTGCAAGCGAAGTCAGGTGCTGCACCGTAATAAGGGATGAGGCCGGGATCATGCCCCGGGTGAATCTGACGGAATGGATACCCCTCAGTCCTTGGCCACTTAGCCTAAGAAATCTACCCACTTTACCGTGGGGGAAGGCGGTCCGCAAACCTGTCAAATTTCAATCAAATAAAAAATTAAAAAATTAAAAAAAATAAAGTGAGAACACAATCTAAATATGTGCTAAAGCTACAATTAGTGTGGTGGGTCCAAGACAAATATTAAGTGGCTTGGCAATAAGTGTGCAAAATAAGTCATTTAAGAATAAATTAATTTTATATGTGCAAATTCATAAAAGCAATTTAATATTGCATCTTTTGTAAAAGTGCCAGAATGTAAATTAAGAAAAGTGCGCAAACTCAAGTTAGGGCAGGTGGAGTCTTAGTCGCGTTAAGTCAAAAGTGGTTGCCCAACTACTTTGGGGAGAAGCAAATGTGTACAAAAGGCTGGACTTCCATTGTTGCCAAAGCCTTCTTTTCTCTCAACCCTAGGAGAGGATTTGCTGCAATTTTTGTTTGTTGTGTCTACTTTTCCAGAATTTGTGAATGACACTTGAGCAAGTGTATGACATCAATCTATTGTCTTATGGGTTTTTAATGCTCTCTATTTAAGAAACCTGCATTGTTGTTCATAAGTAGAAGAAACTGTCAAAATCCTGTATTTTCTTTATTGCATGTAAGAACCTACATTTTGAAAACTTTACGTTACAAATCTTTGTGAATGAAATTGTGCCGAACACATGCATCCAGATTTAAAAGAAGATTTTGTGCTTCTTGACAATATTACTGCTGTTCATTTTCTATTTCATATGACATGAGGGATTTCCCATTCATTTTTATCCAGTTTGTATTGTCCCAAATGGTTCTCTATGTTCAACTCATTGTATGTTTCTCGCCATTCTCTTCTTTCTTTTGTTTCCCTTCTACTTTCTATCACTCTCTTTCCCTTCTTGTTTCCATTCAGTACGTTCCAGTCAAAAGAACTCAGAACCCCTATAAAAACACTATTGTACAAGGAAGTTGCCCCTCTCACACACAGAGGTAAACCACCCGTCCCATGGTGGTTTCCCCCAATGTTGCAAGTTCATGCCGCTGCCCATTGGGTGAGTCAGTGAAATACACAGAAATCAAAGTGCCATAAGATCTTGCCAACATATCCATACGTGCTATTTTTTTAATTGAGCCTATGTTATTTCTAAGCCCCGACGTGGTAGTGGGGGGTGTGTAACATGGTCATAGGTAATGGAAAACCTCACCTAAGGAATGAATTGAGGATCTAAGTCCTTCAAACTGAAACCACAAGCATGTATATATGTTACCTTTATTCTAGGATGCTCCACAGCACGAAAGTTAGTTACCACATGCTCAAAATAGTACAATCTGTGCGTGGACTCACCTGAAGAGCTATCATAATTATGAGAGGAAATAATTACCCATTAGGTAGAATGGACTGGGGTCCCATATGGGAAAGTCGCAAGTCATAAAAAATTCCCTGCTGGTGCATAATGGTTTGTATCAGTCTCACACATTATATCCCCTTATAACAGTGGGTGTAGCTAATAAATATGTACTTGGGCCTTAACAGTTCCGACAGAGTTAGGTTTTTTATTCTCCCTTGCAGAGATGGAGTACAGTAAGGAGGAATATCCCAGTACTTCTCAAACTATACATATTAGTGATTCATGTGAACAAGGAGAGGAAGAAATCATGCATATGATCAGAAAGTGAATCAGGAAATCCAGACAGGAGACTTTTGAGTTTTTAAAAATTAACATCTTGGATAGAAAAGAGAGATACTCATAAGGACCAATGATCAGTATAAAGTCATTCCAACAATTTGATAGGAACTCAAGTAGGACAAAACAAATGAGCTCTTCAGGGTGTAATAGTGCTATGCCCTTGTTCTGGTGTCATATATTGGGATATGTATAGACAACATGTGGCTAACATAATCTCATAACAAGTCATATCACATTTATTTATGTTTTCATATGCTTAGTAGGTCGGTCTTGGTGCTTTACAAAGCATAGGAGGGTATATATAGGAGTTAGTAACTAGTAGATGATCATCATATTAAGCACTTGAGTCTTAGTGTATGGTTTGGAGGTTGTTGCCTTGAAGTGGCTAAGTCATTATACTTGCATATCGTGATCTCTTCTCTATATTTTGGTGTTCTACTGCTGCTGATATTCAGATCTATCCAAGTAATTTCAATACAAGTGGTATCAAAGCTTCGATTTGGCCAAAATTGGGTCAAAACCCCTAATTTTGTGGATTTTGTAATATCTCACAAAGGGTAGCGAATTTTTCAGCCATTTTTTACAGAAGTTGCAAAACATTCAGATAAGCTTCTCTCCAAATTTCATACTTTTTTATTTGTTTTATAGAAGGTATCGCCATTTAGGTTTTTTGATAAAACTGGCTGCATTTTTTGGCATTTTTCTAAGTTATTTACATTTTTTGAAAGCTTGCCAAAATTTAGCAAGAGTTTGTTCCCTATGTTTTCATCTATTCAGCTGAAATATTTCAAAAACCCTAAATCCCTAGCCTAAACCTGACCTGTTAACCCTAAGCCTGAACCCTAAATGAAATAGAAAACCATGACAGGTCCATAAACTAGAGGAAAAGGAAAGGGTAACACCACTCCAAGGAAGAATACTCGGGATATAGAAATGGAAGGACTTACTGAATCTTCGAACATAGGGTTTTCCTCAACATATCATAAAATCAGTCAATTTGAGTATGATTTACACAATTTACCATCAACAATGGTGACAAAAGACGCTTTAGATGAGGTTAGTGACAAATTGATCACAATGAAATCAGAACTCATGGCAACCGTTTCTAGTCTATAACCACAGCCATAGCTTGCTGACTCCCAACCAGGTCAGTTAAGGCCTCCCATTAACCAGAGTTTCAATTCAACAAAGCCACATCACTCATCTTGTTCTAATCTAGGGGTAGAAACATGATACCAAAAGTGGAGATGAGAAAATTTGATGGTAAGGACCTAATCATATGGATCAACCAAAAGGAGAACTTTTTTGAGGTGCAGCAAGTTCCAAGTGGACAAAAGGTGGTATTGGCATTCTTGTATCTAGAACAAGAACAGCTCATTTGGTATAGATGGATGTGCGAGAAAAAGAAAAAGAAGGGTCTCCATATTACCTGGTCAATCTTCACATATGAGCTCCAGCTACACTACAGTAACAGTGTTACACAAAACTATTTTAGTCAAATAGAAAAGCTCCGTCAAACAGGGACAGTCAAGGATTATCTTCAACAATTCCAAAAATTGTCCTTACGTGGGGATGGTATCTCAAAGGATCATCTAAATGATTTGTTTTAGGTGGTCTCAAGAAAACATCCAACTTAATGTTCACCACGCTTAATTCCATGTTTGGATATCCAAATCCATGATACTTGATTGTCAGATAGAGGAAAGAGATCTGATCAAACAGAGGGCTCTCACTACTCATAGGGAATGTATGATTCCAACACAATCATTTCCCTAACCTACTCGATTGATTCCTAAACAAATTGAAGTGAAGCGAGCAAAAGGTCTATGTTACAGTTTGTGATAGCAAATGGAGCAAGGAGTATAAACTGTTGAGAAGAAATTGTTCTACATTGAAGGGGCCCAATGAGGAAGAAGAAGAGGATGAAGCAGTCGTGAAGAGGAAGACGTGCCAAAGATCAAGGTTGAAGAATCTCAACCAACCATCTCTTGCTATGCAATTTCAAAGATTAGCACCTACAAACCCATAAGGTCGCCGTTTTGTGAAGAAACAAAGTTAACAATATTGAATGACTCTAGTAGTACTCATAATTTCATCAATCATAAGTTGTCGTTGCACCTAAATTGCTTTGTTTATCCAGCCCCAGAATTTCAAGTCATGGTTGCAAATGGAGGTAAAGTTAGTTGTTTGGGAAAGTGCCATAAGATTAAGCTATCCATGGGAGATTACCTGCTAGATAGCCCCATGTATGCCATTTCAGTGGTGGGTGCATGTAATGTCCTCTTTTCAGAATTAATTAATTTTGGACACCCGAAGCCTTTTCTTTTTTATTTCCCGTAAACTAAGAAGAATTAATGAGGGAAATAAATTAATTTAAGTGATCCAAGGGTACTTTAATATGTTACTTGGAAAATAACCCCCTAAATTATATTTTAATAAGCAGGGCTTACATCTTCGGATTCTGGACTCTGAAGCTTCAACAGTTCCAGGTTGGGGTGCGCAAAAGTGAGAAGTGAGTTCCCGAGGAGTGCACAATAATGCTAAAATAATGCAAGAGTGCTTCCGCGCGCCCTTGCGCAATAATTAAATGCTGAATTTCCAACTGTGGGGCTCTTCCCTCTGCTTATTCTTGCGCTTGCTTCGGCATCGATCCTTCCCCCTTATTCGTCTTGGAGTGCCAGCCTTCCATTTCCCCAGTTAAATGCCTTTTAATTATTTTAAAGCGCATGCCACTGTTCATTCCAATAGTGTCGTGCCAACTCCTTGTGCACACAGGCCTGTGGACTCGCCTTCCATTTAGGCTAAGTCCCCAACATGATTCCTTCGTGCATGTCTTTCCGCATGAGTTCCGCATTTCCCACGGGCACTCGTTTTATCTTTTGCATTCTTCCCTTGCGCATTAAGCCTTTGCACTTGCGCACTGCGCGCTTCCTTCCTGGTTTGGTTAGCGCTCCCTTTCCTTTCTGTCACTGCGCATTCCTCAACAGATGCCCGCACCCCGCATGCATACTTGTCTCCTACAATTATGCATTCTTTTCTTTCGCGCTCGTCACCTTTGTGCGCTTGTCTCTTGTTGTCCTCCACACCTCGTGCTTGCGTGTGTGCGCCTTGCGCTTTCTTCTGTGCTAGTCACTCTGCCACGTGGCAACCAAAAGGAGAACTTTTTTGAGGTGCAGCAAGTTCCAAGTGGACAAAGGTGGTATTGGCATTCTTGTATCTAGAACAAGAACAGTTCATTTGGTATAGATGGATGTGTGAGTAGAAGAAAAATAAGGGCCTTCTTGTTACTTGGTCAATGTTCACACATGAGCTCCAGCTACACTACAGTAACAGTGTTACAACAAATAATTTTAGTCCAAATAGAAAAGCTCCGTCAAACAGGGACAGTCAAGGATTATCTTCAACAATTCCAAAAATTGTCCTTACGTGGGGATGGTATCTCAAAGGATCATCTAAATTATTTGTTCTTAGGTGGTCTCAAGAATACCATCCAACTTGATGTTCACACGCTTAATCCATGTTTGATATCCAAATCCATGATACTTGATTGTCAGATAGAGGAAAGAGATCTGATCAAACAGAGGGCTCTCACTACTCATAGGGAATGTATGATTCCAACACAATCATTTCCCTAACCTACTCGATTGATTCCTAAACAAATTGAAGTGAAGCGAGCAAAAGGTCTATGTTACAGTTGTGATAGCAAATGGAGCAAGGAGTATAAACGTGTTGAGAAGAAATTGTTCTACATTGAAGGGGCCCAATGAGGAAGAAGAAGAGGATGAAGCAGTCGGTGAAGAGGAAGACGTGCCAAAGATCAAGGTTGAAGAATCTCAACCAACCATCTCTTGCTATGCAATTTCAAAGATTAGCACCCTACAAACCCATAAGGTCGCCGGTTTTGTGAAGAAACAAAGGTAACAATATTGAATGACTCTAGTAGTACTCATAATTTCATCAATCATAAGTTGTCGTTGCACCTAAATTGCTTTGTTTATCCAGCCCCAGAATTTCAAGTCATGGTTGCAAATGGAGGTAAAGTTAGTTGTTTGGGAAAGTGCCATAAGATTAAGCTATCCATGGGAGATTACCTGCTAGATAGCCCCATGTATGCCATTTCAGTGGTGGGTGCATGTAATGTCCTCTTTTCAGAATTAATTAATTTTGGACACCCGAAGCCTTTTCTTTTTTATTTCCCGTAAACTAAGAAGAATTAATGAGGGAAATAAATTAATTTAAGTGATCCAAAGGTACTTTAATATTTTACTTGGAAAATGACACTTAAATTATATTTTAATAAGCAGGGCCACAAAGCGGAAGTGGAATAAAATATTATATTTCCAATATGGGGTGCCAAAAGGAGAAGTGAGTGCACGAGGAGTGAAATAATAATAAAATAATGAAAGAGTGCATGAGGAATTAAATAATAATTAAATAATGAATTTCCAACATGGGGCACCAAAGATAGAAGTGTTTGCATGGGCATCAAGCTTATATTTTTTTGATGGAGTGCCAGCTTTGGATACACCAGTTAAATGATTTTTAATTATTTTAAAGCATGCATGTAACTCCAAAAGGTGGCGCCAACTTTGGGAGAAGGCCTTAAAAGTTATACAAGCAGATTTTGGGGAGTATTATTATCTCATCTTGGAAATTTATCAGCTATTTCATTATCCATAAGTAGCTTTTGTTTATGCATTAGTAATAGAGGGCAATAACCCTCATTTACACACAGATCTAAGTACGGAAACCCTCATATCTAAGCTTGGTATTCCATCCAGGAGTTGAAGTGATCATTCAAAATACAAATATTCATCTAGTTCAGCTAGGGCACCATATTCAAGGCTGTTTTAGCATCCAGAACAGCAAGTACAGCTAGGACGTCTCCCTATGGGAACAAAATACAGTGTTGGTGCCACGTCTGGGATAAGATTTCAATCAAATCAGTTTGCATGCTTCTATCTAATGTTCATCTTTCCATTTGGTCCAACAGTTGTAAGAAAATAATTGTATTCAAACATTCTAGTATTTTCATTAAAGCTGATTCGAAATAAATAAATAAAAGTCTGTTTTTCAACATATTGGGGTTTGATGTTTTTATTTTAAAAAAGTTTATTGCTGCTGTTATAAAAGATAAAAAAAAATTATACTGCTGCCCTAAGGTTTGATAAAATATTCAGATTTGTTATAAATTAATTATCAGGGATATTATAGTGCAGACATTGTGTTAGGTGTCTAATGGCTTGCTACCTTGGGAGCTATTGAGATGAACTTCCAAGATTTGTTCGTGCATTTCCATTCTAAAGCGAGGACTTTTGAGCTGTGTGAGATGAAGGCAAAAGCTCCACTATTGGTGACTTCTCATCAAATGCAAAAGATGCTTAACAAGGGTGCAGATGTGTTTGTGGCACAACGATTTTCACTAAAAGCTCAACCATCAAAAGGTCCTATACCATCATATCTACAAGCAATTACTAAGCATTCAGTTGTTTTTGGTGATATGCTGGAAGGGTTGCCTCCCAAAAGAGATCATGATCATGTTATTCAACTAGTACTGGGAAGCTAGCCACCCAATATTCGACCTTATCAATACCCATATCTACAAAAGAGCAACATTGAAAAGATGGTACATAAGATGTTGGAAGCAGGTATTATTTGCCATAGTCAAAGTGCTTACTCTTCTCCAGTGGTGATGGTACGCAAGAAGGACGAAGGTTGGCGCACATGCCTGGACTATGGGAAGCTCAACAAATACACTGTAAAAGATAAGTTTTTTATTCCTGGCATTGATGATTTACAAGATGAGTTACATGGAGTTGTTTATTTTACAAAATTAGATCTTCGATCGGGATATCATCAAATAAGAATTTGGGGTGAAGATATTCATAAAACAACATTTAGGGCACACGAAGGCCACTATGAATTTTTGGTAATGCCTTTTGGCCTTACCAATGCACCATCTACATTTTAGAGTCTGATGAATTCTATCTTTCGGCCATTGTTGCGTAAGTTTTTCCTGGTATTCTTTGATGATATCTTAATCTACAACAAAACATGGGAGGAACACCTACATCATGTAAATGAGGTTTTGGAAACTCTTGAGCAACAACACCTTTATGCCAAGCCTTCCAAGTGTGATTTTGGAGTCAAGGAGGTAGAATACTTGGGTCATATCGTTTCCCATGAAGGTGTAAAAATAAATACTCACAAGATCCAAGCCATGGTGGACTGCAAGGTACCTAAACCCTCAAAAACCTCATGGGATTCTTAGGGCTTACAGGTTACTATCATAGATTTGTGAAGAATTATGGTAGCATTGCAGCACCACTCACAACTTTATTGAAGAAAGACTCTTTGAATTGTAATGAGGAAGCAACATAGGCATTTGAGATAGTGAAGAAGGCCATGTGGACCACTCCAGTTCTTGTTACCCCAGATTTCTCCAAAACCTTCATTGTCGAATGTGACGCTTCAAGGTGTGGTATAGGTGCAGTACTCATCAAGAGGGTTGTCCCATTGCATTTGAGAGCCAACAACTCAAGGGTAAGAATCAATCAAAACCAACTTACGAGAAAGAAATGATGGTTATCCTTCATGCAATCAAACAATGGGGACCACATCTCATGGGTCGTCACTTCAAGGTGGAGTTAGATCATGATAGTCTCAAATACTTCTTAGAGTAACGACTATCATCTAAAGAACAGAAATGGGTCACAAAAATGTTGGGTTATAACTTGAAATTATTTATAAATAAGGAAAGGAAAATGTGGTGGTTGATGCTCTATCTAAAAGGGATGAGTCCACAGAAGTATTATTACTTGCCATGTCAATCAGACAGATTGGATTGATTAGTCAAGATCAAAGTGGCAGAATGGCACAAAGAACCTCGCTCTATTTCAGAACCTCCAATTGGATCTGAACATCTCAAACAAATTATATGGAAGGGAGATGCATTAAGGTACAAAGATAGATTGTGCTTATGCAAGAACTCTAACCTTAGAAGTTGGGTTCTTTCTAAGTTACATGCTTCTCCAGTGGGTGGCCATTCGAGATTCCTGAAAACTTATCATCGTATTAAGTAGGATTTCTTTTGGGAAGGGTTGAAAGGGAATGTCCAAAAAGTTGTGGCAGAATGTTTGGTGTGTCTACATAACAAAGGAGAAACTATTAAGACCTTGGGTCTCTTACAACCTCTATCTATTCCCAATAAGTTGTGGGAGGAGGTTTCCATGGATTTCATCACAAAATTGTTAAAATATGAAGGGAAAAATGTAATCGCGGTGGTTGTGAATGGACTCACTAAATATGCTCATTTTTGTGTTTTGTCACATCCTTTTACAGCAAGTACAGTAGCCATCTCTTTTATGGATACAGTTCAGAAGCTACATGGTACACCCAAGATTATAGTTAGCGATCATGACCCTATATTTACTATCAATTTTTGGACTGATTTGTTTGCATGTTTGGGTACTCGTTGGCTCGTAATTAATCCTATCATCCCCAATCAGATGGGCAGACTAAGGTAGTGAACAAATGTTTGGAGAGGTATCTTTAATGCTTTGCTTCAAATAAACAAGAGAGATGAGTTCTTTGATGCTTCATATCGCTTCATGGGCTTGGAGGTATGACATGATGGGTTAGAGATGTGCCACTAACAAAATAGTGGTATGACACTGTCTCCATTCATGGCATTGTGTGGGTACCAAGCACCATCGTTCACCTCGACCTTGAGGGGCAAGCCTAAAGTGAGAGCAATTAAAGAGCACATTCAACACCAACAAGAGGTACTCTCTAGCCTTAGAGAGAATTTGGCAATGGCATATAACCACATGAAACAAGAAGCTGATAAACACTATAGTGAATGACACTTTGAAGTTAGAGACTTTATTTTTGTGTGATTGCAACCATATAAGCAGCTCTCCTTGAAACAACAAAAGAAGGATAAGAAGCTTTCACCTAAATACTACGGTCCTCATCAAGTGATACAAAGAATTGGTATCTTCAATTAACACTATAATGAACGACACTTTGAAGTTGGAGACTTTGTTTTTGTGCGAATGCAACCATATAAACAGCTCTCCTTAAAACAACAGAAGGTAAGAAGCTTTCACCTAAATATTATGGTCCTTATCAAGTGTTTAGAGGAGTATCTTAAGTGCTTTGCTTCAGAAAAATAGGAGAGATGGGTTAGGTGGCTGCCACTTGCAGAATGGTGGTATAACACCTCATTTCACACCTCATCCAAAATGTCTCCATTCATGGCATAGTATGGGTACCAAGCACCATCGCTCCCCTCCACCTTTAGGGTCAAGCCTAAAGTGAGAGCAACTAAAGAGCACATTCAACACCAATAGGAGGTACTCTCTAGGTCTTAGAGATATTATTTTGAAATGACATATAACTTCATGGAATGCATAAAGCTGATTAACACTAAAGTGAATGATACTTTGAAGTGGGATACCTTGTTTTTGTGCAATTGTATCCATATAAGTAACTATCCTTGAAATAACAAAACAAGGATAAAAAGTATTTCACTTAAATATTATAGTCATTATCAAGTTTTAAAAATAATTAGTAGTGTAGAATATATATTATAGCTCCCTCAGTCAACCAAAATTCATCCATTCTTCCATATTTCTTTCTTAAAGGTGGTCATTTGATAGAAGGTGTCTATCCTAATTAGTATTACCTAATCTCAATGAGGAGGGTTGAATCGTCTTTGGATCCTACAAGGCATTATTTAGACACATACTAGGCAGGTTGAGGACAAGGTTTATTACCAAGTCATCTAATCAAGTGGAATAGTTTGTAATAGTGAAGGTGCAACATGGGGAGATGAATCATTCTTGAATCAATATCCCAAAAATTTCTAATATTGGGGACAATGTTGCTTTAAATGGGCGGGGCATGATATGCACTCTTGATCTAGTGTCATTTATTGGGATATGTATGGTTGACATGTAGCTAACTTAATATGCTATCATGTCATATCTCATTTATTTATGTTTTCATATGCTTAGTAGGTTAGCGTCGGTGCTTTAGATAGCAAAGTAGGGTATATATAAGAGTTAGTAACTAGTAGATGATCATCATATTGAGCATTTGAGTCTTATTGTATCATTTTGGAGATTGCCCCCTCAAAATGATTAAGCCATTATACAAGCCTATCATGATCTCTTCTCTATATTTTGGCGTTCCTTGGTGTTCTATTGCTGCTGATATTCAGCTCTATCTAAGTAATTTCATCACAAGTAGGAAAGGAAACTAAAGTAGGCAATGATTAAAATGAATTTGAGATATCTATCAATGCTTGAAAGCTTGTGGTGTAAGATCCTTTGGTAAAGACAAGATATCATGTAATCTTCCCCTTAATCCAACCCAGAACTGGAGTATCATTAGACATGTAACCTGTATATAGCTAAAAGAGAGATGTATATTGACATAGCTATATTATTAAACATATATGAATAGATAAGAACTCATACAGAGTCATTGAACTGGCTCAACCAGAAAAGCCACGTGCATTATACGTGCAACCTATTGAAATTGAATTCCCCATGGAGATGTGGAGTACCAAAGGCTTGACAATAAGAACCCCTGCACCTTTACCGTAGTTGCGTAATTACAGCCATGATTAAAAGACAACTTCCATCTGGCCTTCATACATCCTGTGCAAACAAGGTCTTGGAATCAGGGATCTTCTATATGGGCTATCGAATTATGGCAAGAGAATATAAACAAATCCTGGAAAGGAAATGGACCAGATAAATCAAGCTAGAAAGGAAAGGGAATGGGCTAGACAATCTGCCTCATATTCCCACCGATAATAGGAAAAATCTCTTACACCCATGCAATAGATCTTAAGGAAACATTGATAGAACAACTCTTATTTTCCCCAGTCTATCTCAATCAGGACCTACCTGTAGCTGGGTTTGAACTTATTTGGTTAAAAACAGCAATCTCTTTAACGATTTGCACAACAATTTCTTAAATGACAACCAGGATAATTCCTACTTCTTTGATAGTCATATCCAATCTGGTATCCTATTTTGCACGGAATAAAAAAAAATAGTAGGATAAGACAGAAAATACTATTAGTTGACAAATCCTTCAAATGGAAGGCAACTTATCTAAGAGTAACTTCACAGAGAAAGGATAAAAAAGGGATGTACCTTCACAACAACATCTGGCGCCAAGTATATAAACCTTCCAATGTTTTGATAGATTCTGGGGATGTAAAATGCTAAAACATGTGCCAAATTAGATGTACTATAGTCATCATCCGACATGCTTTTCACCTTCTCTCTGATAACATTATGCCTGCATATGGCAAACCTTTAATGAGAAAAAACTGGTATATACTATAAAAGACAATCTTTCACTCAGGCGGAATTAGTACAAGTAGTTAATGTACCCATGCACAACAATGTTTGGTCTTGGAAATAAGGCCTTCAGTTTATGGTGAGAATGCTCTTCTTCAAGACCATCAGGCAGAAAAAAATGAAAATGTATATTTCCAGGATACCTGATCACAAGAAGCAAACAAAAAAATGAGATCATAAAGAGCAATAAAACATAAATCAAAGCAAGAAAAGGCGGTCAATCGGTGGCCTGGATCTTTACTATATTAAGATCTGGAGACATTGCCAATCCACGCCAATGGATAAAGACAAATTACAAATATGGCACCCATATGTTTGGTACATAAATAAAGAATACGTTTTATGGCTTTAGGCCTTTTGGGTGCATGCTTAGCACCCATTTACCAGCATCTAAATGAATCACTCCTTGCATATAGTAAACAGAACGATAAAAGTATATTATTGCATCCTTGGTATCTTGTATCCATTTTTGCTAACTTGGTTTTAAGAAAATAATGTTATATTTTCTTAACTTAATGCTTAAGGAATTCCATGAAGATTATTAGGACTAACAATAAAGATGGTAATTTGAACTTTGAAGCAAGGGAACTACCGCTAGTGAACATGAACCCAATTGATGACACGAAAACTTCTTTGTAAACAAAAAAAAAATGGGGGGAATAAAAAATCGAGAAAAGTCAAACTAGAAAGAACATTTAGGGATGTCATATAACATTTCAAGATTAAAAATTGTGGTGTAAAGTTATCTCCTTTAAGGGAAATTCAAAAATAATATTGGATGACCAGCCAACATTATCCTATGATATTGGCATAAGTATCCATGATAATGAACTTCAAACAATTTTCATTTGGTGGCATATTTCAGCTTTATATTGTGAGCTTAGGAGCATCTTCTGTGCACTCTCTAAGCTTACAAGTTTCTACCTTCATTTGCAATTCATAAAAATAATCACAAGTCACAATAGTAACGCAACATATATTTGTTGCTAACCATAGAATCAGCTCTACTTTAAGCTTATAAGCCTCAGAAGAATTCCTAACATAGGAGATGCTACTAAATCTGTAAGGGAAATCTGGCAAATAGCACCGTTCACGTTTGGACAAGTCAGAGACTACGAATTCCAGGATAATTAATTTAGTTTGAGACTATAACTTTAGATTAAATCTATCTTTTAGCTCCAGAGACTGATCATTCCAGAATGGGTAATGAAAGTGTCATCAAATGATATAGGTCTTTTCATTGATCCTTTCATTCCTTAAAAAATGATATTACTAGATAAAAATTAACATAAATAGGAAACCATATCTGTTCAAACACAGTACCTGGAGTTAGATATAGTAGAATTCACAAGAACTGCCAGAGGGCGAATATCCAAATCATCTATCCAGGAAAATATGTTAACAATTTCAAGGGCTCCAGCATGCGTTGAAACATTTGTTGAATTCTCATTGGCCTGCATGCCCAATCCACTTGGAATTCAAAACTGGTTATCTCTGAACTGCATATTATATTAAAAGGGGATCGCCATAAATAATCTCCAAACTGAAAGCTCACAATTTCTAACACATGGGATCCAAATATACCATTATTTATATTGTATTGGTTGATCCAAAAACATACAGTAGAAAATTATAAATGACTTGTATTTGTGTTATATAAAAGCATGAAAATTTTAAATTAAAGTTGTCCACAATTTTCTACAATTCATGCGAAAAAGACAGGCGGACATATTAACCATCAATAAAGCCTTCTGAAAAGGAAAAAGTTACTAACAATCATAAACGAAAAGCGAGGCAAAAGCAGAATATTTGACAATGTACCTCCACTCCAATATACCTTTATTTTGTAATGAAATGCATTATTTTAATGAGTTAATACAGATGCACCGTAAGGGAAAAAGAAAAGGCAGCCAAGAATTTCTCCTTGCACATCATTTTACAAGACTAACACCACAGAGTTAAGTTAGCCAGGACAACACAAACAATTATTATAAGCAAACAATGATTTGATTGAAGTATTTAAATTCTCCATGAAAGGAAGGATACTGAAGTCCAAGCACATGTAAGGGCTGCCTTCTAGAATTGAACTTGAGACTTCCCAGCAGTTGCCCCAAATTTGAAAGCACTCTTTCATTTATAAATACTTAAGTTTGACAGAGTTAATCATCTTAAAAGAGTTGGTTAACATCAAATTCAGGAGCATTGAGAAACGGTTTGAACATCTATTCATTTGAGCCCCATTATAAAATAAATTATAATACTAGTATAGATATCTTAAATACATCTATGTAAAATACGCCGAGATATATCAATCATGAGGCACCTATGTAACTATGCAAGTGTAGTATTAGTATTCCAAAATAAAGTAACAATTAAAAATAAATTTAAGATAATAAGCATATTATAATAAATGTATTTATATGTAATACATCAATAGATATCAATTTCAAGGTTTTTAGGTTTGATTTTTTACATATCTCTTTAACCAACAACTTCATTGAATTATATATATCAATTTCCCTTTGATTGGTGACAAATGGGATCATTTAGCTACGCAATTGTGTCAGTGTCAAAAATAGGCGTTCAAGGAAAAAGACCCAAATATTACTAAATGGCCAAGATATTACTATTTTTATTGACTTCTCCAAGAAAAAAGAAACAAAATTGTTAAGTAACAGTCCAATAGAAGTCAAATTTATGAATGAACAATCATATGACGGTCAAATGAATGTCAAATTTAATGTCGAGAATAAAAGTGAACAACACACTCCATTAAAGCCTCACCTGCCATTATAGGACGCCTCTCGGCGTAAAAATATATTATGAATAAATCAAAAGGATAAATTTTGCACACTTTTAATTCAATATTTTGAAACTATTTTACTCTACTTTACTGGGCCAGATTTGTCAAAATGAAACAAACCAAAATACATTCCCTTAATCTATAATAACTTCAAAGAAACCGTTGGTGACAGAGCCAGCAACAGATATAGATTTCCTTTGTTGGGTTGTTTCGCTGGGATAAGGCCAAATATTGACCAAGTGAGGATCTGGACTAGGAAGAAATGGAAGACTCTCAGGCAAATCTCCACAGTTGCCCTATCAGATAGAAGCTTCCTTTTCGTTTTTTCCTTGGAAGAAGATATGGACCATGTTATGCAAGGTGGACCTTGGTTTTATGGGAGAACCAATCTCTCCATAGCTCGCTAGAAGACGGGAACAGTTACCCACACACCGACAGCATGTCCTGTTTGGGTCAAGCTCCCTAGGCTGCCCTTGGAATTTTGGGAAGTGGATGTATTAGCTAGTATAGCCAAATCAATGGGGGAACTAATTGTTGTCGACCCATCTACAACTGCAAGATCCAGATTCATAGCAGCCAGAATGTGCATCAATATCCCTTCAGGCTCTTCTCCCCCAGAGGCCATTAACCTGGAATCTCGAGATGGAATATGGAGACAGAAGATTACATTTGAGGATTCACCAGTGTTCTGTAACACGTGCATGCTGGTGGGTCATGGAAGTTTTGGATGTAATGACAGGAAAATCCCTTCTCTCCTCCACAACTACGATCAAAAGAAGGATAAATCGCAACAGAGCTGCGAACAGGCATTGGAACAACTATTACAGAGCTGCATCCAAGAGAAGGAGCCTGGTTCGATTCCTGCTTTTGGGGAGGCGGTGATTCATGACATGGCTATGCTTCCTGCTCGCGTGGAAGACCAAACTAGTGGTGACCTAGTCGTTGATCTAAATGTGGACGAAACAACGGAAGATGAGCTGGCAAATGTAAATGGGGGTCGAGTAATCAAACGGTTAACTGACAGCGATTAGTCTAAGTTGGCAGAGAAGATCCCGCCCATATCCAATTTGAATTCACCAAACTCCAAGGACGTGGGCGGCATGGGACAAATTCAAATCCATGAAGACAGATTCGTTGGTGACAGATGTGGTAGTTCGAGCGGTTGAGAAAAGTCAACACATTTTGAATATGGGGGAAGTGGTCGATTTCGAGGCAGTGATGGTTGATTCGTTGCTTAATGACTTAGAGTGGAAATATGAGGAATTAGAGAAATCGGCAATGCAAGTTGGGTCCGCCTTTAATTCGAATGGTGCTGCAAAGGTGGTGAGTCCCCTCCCACAGAACATTAACGACAAAGTATTCACTGTTTACATGGAGAAGCTGGGGAAGGTGGACATCACAACTCTGAACGAAGGCGATGACGGATGGACAAGAGTCAAGAAGAAAACACCGCACACAGTTCATCCAGCCATGACCCGGAGTCGGGGCAGGAAATTTTAGCCGTTTATTCATTAGGCTAGTTCAAGTTTTTAACTGCCTTTGTTGGTCCTAGACCATACCTGCTCTAGTCTTCGTTTATTTGTCGTTTTGCGGCTCTTATCTTTTTCTTTGGTTGTGCAGTTGTTGTCTTGTTGTTGTCAGTTTGTTTTTGGGCTTCTTGTGGCAGTTTGTCCACTGCCTTTGTGCTTCTGAGCTCTATCTGGCTTCTTGGCCTTTTCTTTTGGATGTGTTCTTCTCGTATCATCTGGCTTTTGAGCCTCTTTGTATTCCGGGGTATGGCCCCTTTTAAAACCATTCTCAGGGTATGGTCCCTCCCAAAAATCCATTTACCTTTGATAAAAAAAACTTCAAAGAAACCGTGGCACAATTTTATTTTGACTTATTGCAAGCCACAAGACATGGGTACAGGAACATATTCCCATTCTTCTCTCCATCTCTGGGGACTTAGTAAGCCTTAGATGTTAAAGGGAGTTCTACCTAAGAATCATGCTTTCTCTTAGGATTATCCAACCTTCACGGCTTAGTGTAAAACATTCTCCCATGAACATCATCATGTCCTGCATTGGTTTTGTGGTGCTAGTTGATGATGATGTAGTACCTATTCTCCTCCTCCAAACATCAATTCAAACTTTTGACAGCATTAAATTTCAACCTCCATCTTTTCCTTTGGTCTGAATCTACTGACATGGCTATTTATATTTATTGTATATTACGACTATTGTAAGGTTGAACTTGAACCCTTTTTGAATCACCTCCTCTAACTTTGATTTTTTGTTTTATTGTTTTAGTGCATTAGCAGTTCTTAATGACATTATCAGCTTATAAGGTCCTTTTTGATCTAGTACTTTTCTATGGCAACTAAAAGTTCTTTTGAGGCCTTCTGACCTACTTTGGTCAGTTGAGGATATTAATATAATTTTTTTCTTATATTGTTTTTCTAACCACTCATTAAATTACAATAGATTATACATACCTTGAATGAAAGCCTTAGGGAATCAATTTAGTCTGGATTTTCTTGTGTGTTTGTATGTCTGATATATCAGCAATTTGTGTGTGTCTAATATGGTATCAAAGCTGGTTGTGAATGGGCTGGGTATAAGAAAGCCAAGAGTGGCTAAGAGTGAAGAAAAAGAGTTGTTGTTAGTTGTGAAGGAGCAATTTATTCTTTTGGAAAAATAAAGAGGACGTTGTAAGGAAAATACAGTTTGATGTGGCTACCACAACAAAGAAGGTTGTGTAAGATTATTTTATTTTTTGTGAATTAAAAGGGCCACATATCTAGTGTTATTTTTTTTACTGTGTCATTAACAATTTTATTTGGGGATTTCTCTTATTTAAATTGATTTTTTTGGGTGAATGAAATATGAAATTGAATCTTGGTGAAAATTTATTATTGTGTGATGGCTTATTCAAGCATTCTAGTTCTTGACTGCAAATTAGATGGGAAGAATTACTCTTTATGGAAATATAAAATAAAAAATGTATTGCTTGCAAAAGATTTGTGGGAATTTGTAGAAGAAAAGAAAGAAGCCCCTGCTGATTATAGAGAGTTAGCCCAATATAAAAGAAAGAATAATGAAGCCTTAGCTATTATTGGTATGTCTGTTGCTGATGAAATCATCCCACAAATTCAAGATATTAATAATGCAAATGATGCTTGGAAAACACTTAAGGAAATATTTGAGAAGCCTACAAAGACTAGGATTTTGCATCTAAAAAGGAAATTACATAATTTAAGAATGACAAATGATTAAGGAGTGACAGATCATCTCACAAAATTAAAGGAGATAAAGAATCAGTTAGAGGCTATGGGAGAGAACATTTAAGAAAAATCATTAGTTGAGATAACTCTTAATAGTCTCCCCACAGTGTATGAATATCTAATCACATCCTTAGAAGTTGCTGATAAGATTGATACTCTAACATTTGAAGAATTAAGTGGTTACTTGTTGCAGGAAGAACAAAGAGTTAGAAGGAAGTTTGATGAAACTAACTCTACTGAGCAAGACAAATTCAGAGGTAACAAGATGCAAAGTCGAGACAAGATGGCTATATAATCCAAGAAAAGGATGAACCAAGGAGAAGATAAAAGAAGGCAAAAAAGCATAAGGTGAAGTGCTTCAATTGCGGTAAATTGGTCCATTTTCAATGGGAATGTACAAAAAGGAAGCCAAAGATGCACAATTGGTCTAGAAAGAAAACCAACAACATGAAAAATCAAGTAGAAAGGGAAGGTAATCTCTTCATCACATCCTTATCTGCTCAAGATACTTCAAAAGATGTTTGGTATATATTCAAGAGAAAGTAAGCATATGGATTTTAAGAAAGAAAGTTTCAAATCTATTGAAAAATATGAAGAATGTGAAAGTGAAAAGATATTGCTTGGTGACGATAGTGCTTATAGTATAGAGGGCCATGGTGATGTTCCTATTAAAATGAATAATGGTGAAGTAAAATGTATTACTAATGTGATGTATGTACCTGGTTTAAAGAAGAATCTTCTTTCAGTTAGTCAAATCACAAAGCAAGGTTTCAAAGTTGAATTTTATAAGGATAATTGTTTGATTAAGGATATGAAACATGGTTACAAAGTGATTGCATCAGGTACTTTAGATGGGGGAATATATAAATTTGATGTAGGAAGTACATGTACACATGCTCTTGTTGCATCACATGATAATATTAGTGTGTTATGGCATTTAAGATTTGGGCACCTTAATTATCAAAGTTTGGGTTTGATGAAGAAATTGGACATGGTGTATGGTCTTCCAAAAATTCATTCAGATTCAAATGTGTGTGAAGGTTGTTTGTATGGGAAACAACATAGAGATAGCTTTGAGAAGAATGGAGCATATAGAGCAAGAGAAAAACTTGAGATAGTGCATAGTGATGTTATTGGTCCATTTCCTACTCCTTCCTTTGTAGGATCAAAATATGTGTTGACTTTAATTGATGATTTCTCAAGAAAAATTTGGATTTATTGTCTCAAGAACAAAGTGAGGTGTTTGAAAAGTTTAAGACATTTAAATCTCTAGTGGAAAATGAGAGTGGGAGAAAAATTAAAGTTCTTAGAACAGATAATGGAAGAGAGTATATCACAAAAGAGTTTCAATTTTTTTTTGATAATGTAGGTATTAAAAGGCAGTTAATAGTTAGATACACACCTTAACAAAATGGGGTTGTAGAAAGGAAAAATAGAACCTTAGAAGAAATGGCTAGGTGCATGCTCAAGACTAAGGATTTTCCTGATTCCTTTTGGTTGAAGCAATAGTTACTGTTGCCTACATATTAAATAGATCTCCCACAAAAGTTGTAAGAAATATGACACCTCATGAGGCATGGTATGGTAGTAAGCCATCAGTCAAGTATTTTAGAGTGTTTGGATGTAATGTCTATGCTCATGTGCCCAATGAATTAAGGAAGAAACTTGATAAAAAAACATGAAATGTATCTTCATTGGTTATAGTGAACAGTCTAAAGGCTACAGGTTATATGATCCTCAAACTCAAAAAGTAATTATCAATAGGGATGTTGTGTTTGATGAAGGTCTTCATAAGGAATCTACATCTACTTTTGAGATAGTTTCTGAAGTTGAAGATGTAGAAAAGGAAGAAAATAGTGATAATGAGCAAAGCCCCCCAATGAAAATAAAAAGTCTTCAAGAAATTTATCAAAAGAGTAAGAAAATTGAAGAAAAGGATCATCATGTTAACTATGCCTTGATGACTAGAATAGAGAAAGTAAATGATCCCCAATCTTATGAAGAAGTAAAAGGAAAGAAAGAGTGGGAACATGCAATGCAAGAAGAGTATGACTCTTTAATGAAAAATAATACATGAGAATTGACAGAACTTCCTGAAGGTAAAAATCTTGTTGGTACTAAATGGGTCTATAAGACTAAGTTTAGATCTGATGGATGCATTGAAAAATTCAAAGCACGTCTTGTTGCAAAAGGATTTTCTCAAAAAGAAGGGGTTGATTTTAGTGAGACATTTGCTCCAGTTGCAAAAATGAATACAATAAGGCTTGTTCTTGCTTTGGCTGCTAACTTTAAATGGCAGGTTCATCAAATGGATGTAAAGAATGCATTCCTCAATGGTGAGCTATAAGAGGAGATCTACATGGAGCAACCACATGGATTTGTGAGAAGAGGACAAGAGCATCTTGTTTGCAGGTTGAAAAAATCATTATATGGCTTAAAGCAAGCACCAAGGGTATGGTATGCAAATATTGATGAGTACTTCAAACATGAAGGTTTTGTAAAAAGTCCCTCTAACCCTAATCTTTATGTGAAAAAGAGTGATGTTGGAATAATAATTGTGGTTCTTTATGTGGATGACATAATAATTACAAGTAATCATGACATGTTAATTGATGGTACAAAGAAAATATTAAGGGAAAATTTTGAGATGACTGATTTAGGATTGCTTCATTATTGTCTTGGCATACATGTATGGCAGAAAGATGACATGATACTACTCTCTCAATCTAAATATTCACATGATTTGTTGGTCAAATTTAAAATGGAAAATTGTAAAGTTGTTACTACTCCAGTTGAAGTGGGGATGAAATTATCAACAAATGATGACTCAAAATATGTAGATGGCACACTATTCAAACAGTTAGTGGGAAGTCTTATTTATCTAACAATAACTAGGCATGACATTGCTTATGCAGTTAGTCTAGTTTCAAGGTTTATGTCATCTCCCAAAATTCCTCATTGGAAAGCAACTAAAATAATTTTGAGATATGTCAAAGGAACTCAAAATTTTGGAATTGAGTATTTTGCAGGTGGTTATATATCTTTGACAAGTTTTATAGATTCTGATTGGGCTGGATGTATAGATGATCACAAATCTACTACATGTTTTGTGTTCAACATTGGATCTGGTGCTATCTCATGGTCTAGCAAAAAGTAACCAACAATTGCATTATCATCAACAAAGGCAGAATATACTTCAGCATGTGCAGCTGCTCATGAAGCACTATGGTTGAGGAGAATACTCGGTGATTTACATTTTCCTCAAAATCAACCTTCAATATTATATTGTGACAAAAAAAAGTACAATTTAGTTGGCAAAGAATCCTGTCTATCATGCAAGAATTAAACATGTGGAGATTCATCATCACTACATCAAAGAATTGATTCAAAATGATGTGATTCAACTTGTCTACTACAACATTAAGGATCAAATTGCAGATATTTTCACCAAAGAATTAAGTGAAATAAAGTTTGTAAAATTTAGAGATAAATTAGGGGTCAAGGAAATTATGTAAATGGGTACCTCATCAGCCATAAGACCCATAGAGGTAGGTGGGACCCATAAAGTGTGGGGGAGTTTTTAAAAAAATGAACATAAAAGAATAAATTTATGGGGGAGTGTTAGAATAAATTTATTAAAAAGAGGTTGTGACAGCAATGAACAGTTATGGTCTGCACAAACCAAAGACCACAGACCAGATCTGAAAATAATTATTGCACAGACCATCTAGATGCACAAACCATCTAGAATTATCTTCTTTTTTTGTATTTTACTCCTCCATTGTAATCTATAAATACCAGTTGAATGAAAGCCTTAGGGAATCAATTCAGTCTGGATTTTCTTGTGTGTTTGTATGTCTAATATATCAGCAATTTGTGTATGTCAATTTGAGGCCAGCGTAGCCGTTTGTAATACTGGTTCATATCTCCAATCAAAAGCTTTTACCAAACCCCCCACCTTCCCCCGCAACAAAAAAAAAAGTGGAACCACTGAATGCAACATAGGTTGAAATCCCCTCATTGCAATAGGGTGGCCTATAAATGTAATGGACATAAGGCGAGGTTAGGTCCTGTAAGGTTATGTTTACAAAACCCTAGAATTATAATCCCAACTTAAACATATCCCACATCGTGTTAAAGCAGCCTACAGCCGAGTTTTTTTCATTTCTTTCTTTTTTATAAAAATTATATTACAATTATGTGCTGGTAATTACCCAAAACTTACAAACAAGTCTTAAATTATCCATACCCTAAAAACAATTTCCACGTAAAATTGTAGTAATAATTATGTTTCCGATGCTAAAACTCTGGAATGGACATCAAAATCGAGCATATTCGACTATTATAAAAATAAAGTTACAGCCACTTTTATTTGCTGCTGTAGATTCTGTAAATAATCTCATTCAACAAATCTAAAGCGACAAAAAGTCTTACCGTGTCAAGGGAGGAAGTGAAAGATTTCCATTGGCGATGAGGATCCCAAGGATGGCGGTAATGAGTAGCGGGTAATAAAAACTGCAAGGAAAAGAAAATGAGAATAAATGCAAGGGATATAACGGGGGTAAAAGCCCACGGCTTTGGTGGAGCATCGATATCAATCTGCAGAGCTAATCCAGATGATACTGACGAACTTTTATTCTTTTGCTTCCTCCTCATCGCTGCTCCTCCGCTTATGTGAGCATTAAATTCTGACATATCCAGTAAGAAGTAAAAGGCTGAAAAGCTCTAGAGAATGTCTTATTTGCAGAATTTCAAGTTAATCAGTACGTGTGTGTGTTTATTTTTAAGCTGTTTGAGTTGTTTGACTTTACACGTGTCCAAAGTTGAAGGTCTACGGTAGTGGTGTGGGGTTTCTATGGGGAGTAATTTTGGAGCTCTCTATTTTCCATACAAAAACGCAGATGGTCATCAAATAAGGCACGTCAACATGCATACGCACATAATAAATGGTTTGATTTTTCGACTCAATTTTGGGAGTTGAGGGTGGGCTCGGGAGTGTGCCAGTTGATCTCGTAGAGTGCTTGGTCTAAGAATTGTCGTCATCTGCCATCTGATTAAGTCACCCTCATCCAATCAACAATCTTATGCAACAGAGAGAGAGGTGGAAGGTGGTAAGTGAATTGAATTGAAATGCAAGGGATTGGAAGCTCGTCAAAATGGCGTGAATTGTGAGCAAGAAATGAAGGAGAAACGAAACAAAGTCTGTGGGCAAGGAAAACAAAGGAGTTGTTAGGCTTTTGTATGGGTTGAATGCATCAGGGCGGTGATAGCATATGACACAAGCTAAGGACGGAGGACACAGTGACAAAGCTCCCTTCTGAAGAGAATCACATTTAGGAAGAATGAAAGCAACGACTTCCCTTGAAATGTATATTTATTGAATAAATTGATATATGTCAAATGGCAAAACATTGTGCATTTCAACAAATTAATGATATATGGCAAATGGCAAATGGCAAAAATGTATTATTATCCATATTATTGTGTATGCATTTTGTTTGGTGACAAACTACAAATGAGATTAAAATGGAATTTTATGTGTGCTTTTTGTCATTGATATTAAGCTCAATAGTGCATGCATCTCCATCACCGTTAGTAAGTTACTATTAATTGCCTCTCAAATAATTGTTAGAAATGTTACAACTTGTTTTGGTTGAAAAACATTGTTTTTTTCTCAATCGCATGTATCATACCAATATTTTAACCTGTCAAAATTTTGTTATTCTTCAATATTTGTATTTTCATAAATCATACCAATCCCCTTCTTCATGGTCATGAACATGTTTTTGTAATGTTTTGTTGGTTGAAAGAGGCAGGGGTTGAAAAATAAAATCAAATAAGACCACTATGTAATTCCTACAACCCACAAAAGCAAGTGTGCAACATGCAAACTGTAACGCCCAAAATTTGACGCACCAAAACCATGCCAAAACCTCATCAATCACTTAGGGAAAAATTACGGCAATTTTTTTTTGTTTAACTTACTTATATTGCATTTGTTAAGGTACTGGTATATTTATTTTAATACACCCCTTCTTTTATTTATATTTCTTATTATCCAAAATTAATACGGTTTAAAAATCTCTTCCGTATATCTGTATTAAGTTTATTTATTTAATTCCTAGTTTAATATTAATTTCGTTTATTTTTGTCCACTAAAAGTTCTATTAGATTTATTAAAGTCATTTCCTAGGATAAATTTAATTTTATTAACTAAGTAACAATATCCATGCCACATTTATTTAATTAGTTATACCCTTATTTTATTCCTCTCTTTTTTCAATTCCCTAAAAAAATTTAATTAAAATATCCCCATGTTCAACTTTAGTCTATTTACCCATAATAAGGGATGTGCCACAACATTATCTCACCCAGTCCTGCCCATGTATAAAGTGCCCTAGAGGACCCCATTAGTTAAATACTCATACACTTAATAAAACATTTATTCCCATCAAAATACTTGCAACTTAAAAAGTGTAGGATCTAATCTCCACCCTTGAATTAAATCAATCAAAGTCCTTAGATTCTAGGTTTGACTAAAAAACCCTAAATATCCTTATGATTTTCTTTTATTCATTTGTTTACCCTATTTTCTCTCATTTGCACATGTAGGTTTTGCAAGTAGGAGGAGATGGAGGTCATGGGTGCATATGCAGAGCTATGGAGATATATTGTTTGTCCAAGCTCTACAATGGAGAGGAGATTTATTCCCAAGTAATCTTTTGGTTTGTTTTTGCGTTCCATTTCTGAAATATTTTACCAGAATTTTGGTTGTGGGTATTTGTTTACCCTCATTGTTATTTTGTTTAAATACTTAGAGAAATCTAATTTGGGTGAAACATATATTTTACTATCCTATAAATATATGTTTCACCCAAATCAGATTTCTCTAGGTATTTAAACAAAATAACAACGAGGGTAAACAACTACCCACAATATATATATATAGTTCAAGTGTGGATACAAAATTATGCACTTATTACTATTACATTATGCCTCTAGTATGTCATTATATGCAAGATTTCTAGATGAAAAAACTATACATTGATAACGTTTGTCTTGCTTTACATTGACATTGTTTTACCTTTCCATGCTTCCGGCCTCTACTTTTATAGAATTATCTTAATACTTTTGGACATCATACAATGTTTTACTCAGTTGAACATTTTCTGATTTATCTTTGGAGCTTTATGGACATGAGCGCTCAATGAGGGATGGTAGTGGCCGACGTTACTATCCCCCTGTGGGAACTTCTATCCCTTTGCCTGGTTCTTACATTTTAAAATAATACACCACTTGTTTGCCTTTTCTAAACTTGTATTTATCTCTTTGGGACAACTTCTAGTGTTGTTAATGTCGAAATTCAAGCAATGAAAACATATATATACACAACTTACTAACTATCATAAGGGGCACAAAGCTATTACTTTCTATCTACTAATTGGGCAAAAGGAACAACTTAAGGACTACATTTGGGCTACATTATTCACTACAAAGGAAGAAAAAATTCTGAATTCCATAACACACATCATCTTGGGGCAAAGTAGTTGTAGTTCGTTATCTTGGTGTACCTTGCACAAGGGAAACCTAGTTTCAAGGGAAACAATTTATATCACACACACACACACACACACACACAAACTACACTGAGTCTGAAATGTAGTGCAGCACTTGATGACAATCGCATTAAGGTGATTGTTGAGGTCAGTCGGACTTAAGCATTTGCATTTTTTTTAGTCTAATGTGTGCTTGAGTTTTTTGTTGGTAGTTAAGGTTTATTTTACACGTACATGTGCAACAAAGAACCTTGCAATGAAGTGGATGCGACACAACAAAGTGAAGGTAACATTATCAGACGTTGAAAGAATCATATATGCACCTATTATCAGGATATTATCGCCTAATTTAGACACTAGAGCCCAATCAATCTTGTCCCCTTCTAGGTGGTACTGTCCAAAATAACTTCAAAATCACTGTTTTCTAGATGAAGCATACACAGTTCAAACTAAGCCTGTTCCACCATCAATCCAACCCAAATCCAATCTAAACAGCCAGATATCAGCTAAGTCACTATTATCCTGTGATTGGTTGTATTTTCTTACTAATTTACTTTGGTATATTGTGTGTTTCTGATATATCTGATTTAGTCTAGTCCTCTTATTAAGATTTTTTTGTTAAATCAAGAACTCGGTGGTAGCGGTAGTCATATGTACGTCACTTCGTAGCTATAGTCATACACAAGTTTGCATGTAAGTGTAATTGAACCATTCCACCACTGTGTGATTCTATATTTTTTGTATCGTTTCTTTGTCTTCTAAATGTTGCAAACGAGACTAGTCAAAATACACAATGTGTTTTTCACCTTGTTTTCACTTATGAACGCATTTTGTTTTGTTGATACCTTACAAATAAGTCACCCCCACAAGGGAAGACCCTCGACGATGTTACAACCAACAAATCCTCCCAAACCCATTGCATGCAGAATGTCATTTATTATTCCTCGTGACATTAAAAAGAAAATGAGACACCTATGTTACTGTGCATCAGTAGTCATACACAAGTTTACATGTAAGTGCAACTAAACCACTCCCCCAGTTGTGCGATTATAAGTTTTCAGTATCATTTCTTCATCTTCTAAAAGTTGCATTCTATACTAGTCAAAAAAATACAATGTTTTTTTCACCAGTGTGTATTTTTCACCTTGTTTTTCACTTATGGACACCTTATGTTTTGTTGGTATCTTACAAATAAGTCATCCCTCACAAGGGAAGACTCGTGACGATCTTGTAACTAATAAATCCTGCCAAACCCATCATGTACAACATGTGATTTTTTATTCCTCATGTCGTTAAAAAATAAATCGAGACACCTACGTGAGTGTGCAGCGGTATTCATAAGCAAGTTTGCATGTAAGTGTAACTAAACCATTCCACTAGATGTGTGATTCTACATTTTCCGTATCGTTTCTTCATCTTCTAAATGTTACAAACGAGATTGGTCAAAAAATATAGTGTGTTTTTCACTAGTATGTGTTTTTCACTTAGGAATGTATTATGTTTTGTTAGTATCTTATTGTAGACACTCGAATTTAGAAATCTATCCTTTGACATTGTTGATCTTGGCATTGCACACTTGCATGTATAAATACATTTTCATCACTCTTACTTAGCACACCTTGACAGCTCTCCAATAACTCGTTTATCTTTTCACACCTCTTTGTCATCATTTTCTTAATTTTAATAGCATAAAACACATTTAGAAACATCCATCCTCCGACCCATAAAGTCAAAACATGTTTTTTCCCTCCCAGTCAAAACCACCGATTTTGGTCGGTTTGTACAAATTTACAAGCCAACCCTACTGTACAGTTTTGGATCGACACCTTATACACTAAAACTTTCAATTCCATCATCTTCATATGGACTAATATTCCCCCTTGGTCATCCTTTTTTTGACATTATAACCTTAGGTAGCATATATAAGCAAGCAAATCAATTCACTCCTCAAGTGGATCTTCCTCCTGATGATGGGCCTAGTTGTAGCCTTGAAACATTGAGTTTATCAATAAGTTAAAATAGTTTTCCAAAAAAAACTTTTTCAATTACGATGCATAGTGAATCATGAAATCATACCTCGTTTAAAAACCTGACACTTTAAGAACTCATGTAAAAGCAAACACAAAAGGCACTCCAAGCTCTCTAAATTGTGAAATAACTCATGCATATCCATTAGGGCAGCACCCATTACATGTTTGAAGTCTCCTTCCAGGTTTAGGAACCACCATCTTCTTTCTACAAGCAAGTAAAGTGACCCTTCATAAGTATTTGAGCAAGTGTGAAACTCAAGTTCAAGCATTGTCAAAGCATGGTTGTCAAAATTTGATTACACTACAGTAGATATCACATGCTAGGAGAACAATGTGTGGTTTGAGCCCTCTTCGGAGTAGTGGTGATGTCAACGGTGCACAAGGGTTCCCACAACCCATCTAACTTTATTTTGCAGTAACTCCTTACACTACAAGGGTTCTAGGGTTTAAACATAGTTTATAGAGCCATTTTGAAGGTAAGAAAAGAAGACAGATATACAATGACACTCATTTCCAGGTAGGTAAAGAACTCAGGAAGTTGCAGACCCAAATTCTAAGTAGGCCCAAGACCATACAAAAGGGTCGGAATCGTACGAATATTTTAGACATAGTTGTATAATTTTGTCACATGCAATTTTAGGTGTCATTTTATGTAACAAAACATTCTTAGTCTCAAATCATCATGTTCCTGCACTAAGATCATCCAGATTCTTCCAAATCCACGTTGAGTAATCTAAGTGTAATCTTTCCATGTATTTTTTATAGTTGTTAAATCAATAGTCACTTTGAAAAAGCGTTATTCTAATTTGTGTAATTAATGTTGGAAGTTAATTAAAACAAAATATCCACTGTAGACACCCCAAAATAACCACTACACATTGTAACCATTCAAAATCTTATCAAATGCATTGTCCTTCTCTAGAATTAATTTAATTAATTCTATTGCACCCTATCACCTTCCTTAACTAATTTTATTAGCTAATTTAATATCAGATTAATTAAATAAGTCCTCGCATATCCACTTTCATATTTAAATAAATTAAATATCCTCGCATATTATCCACCTCCTTAACTCGAGTTGACTAAAAGTCATGACTAAAGCTAAAAATCATTATTTAATTCAAGAAGATGTGTTCAAATTAACTCAAATCATGCATTTGAATTAACTAAAATATCTCCCAAGTCATGGCAATCCAAAATTAGTTCACACATCCTTTTAAAAGTAAATCATTCACGACACTTTTTGGGTGAATAAAATAAAGGATATGGAATTGATAGTCAAAAACATGTGCAATCCCTTGCCAACTCAACAATGACTCATCCATTCAAATTTAGAACAACGGTTCAACTTTTCAATCAATATGGAAACTCAACTAAACAAATTAGTCATGTTTAGTTATCTCCAAATCAACTCAATATAAACTTAGCTTGAGGATTCTCATTCCTTGTTGGGCCCCTGAAATATCAACTAAGTCCAAAAAGGGCACATAGGCACGCGTGGTTGAACAAAGCGCGCAAAATAAGGTGCACAGGGAAGGGTTCAAGTAGGGTTGTGGTAGAACCCGGGATGCGCACCTGCGGAGTAGAATCCGGGACTTCGTCGTTTTTGACCTATCATGCAGGACACGAGAAAAATGTGACCCGAGTGGATAAGGTGCCAGCTTGGTGACAAGGTGGCCTAGAAGGAATATACTCTGCGATAGAAGCTTCTAGAAGGACATCATGGCAAGGAGTGGTGAGCTCAGGCTTGGAGGAGCATGCGCCCATGGAGGACCACATTCAGACACTTGGCGATAGATTTGAGGTCACAAAAGAATGAGTTGGAAGTTCAGGAAAGTTATATATACATAGCGCCTACAGAAGTAAATGAAAGAGAAAAAAAGAGTGGATAGAGGGCGGAGCTTTGCAGAAATACTGCAAGGACTTTGTTAGCTTGGGTAAATTATAAGCATAGGAAATGATGTATCAAGGGTTTGGGGGTTATAAATTTTCTTTTGAGAGCCTAGCTATATGAATGTAGTTATAATGCATGACTACGGTCTGCCCTTCTGTGACATTCTGTAATGGGCCTAATGAATGTAATGAGGTTACCTATTTATTTGAATATGAACATGAATGGTTATGATGCATACATCCTTCTTCATAGCTCTTTTTCATTTATGTTTACAAACTAAGTATGAATGCTTGTACAACTTCCTTTCTGTTTTGGTGTAAGTTCTATAATTTGTTAAGTTCTTTTCTATCTGGAATGACTGCAAGGATCTAAAAGCCATGTTCTGAGCTCTTTGGTGCTTATATGTCTTATTCCCTCTCAAATCTCTTAAAATTGGATCATAGATGATGTTTCCCACTAAAATCACATTAAGGAGAGACTCGGCGCCCGCGTGTGCCTCGAGTGAGCACCTAGTGCCCGCTGGGTGATAGGCCGACACTCATGGGGTTTCCTTGTTCTTTGATGGGTGTAAAAATGACTACATCTTGGTCCGATGACGGGACCTCTTTTTGAAGTTGTAGTGGGACATGACATACATCATGATCTGTGTAATGAGTGATGATAAAGCGTTTAACTTTGGAAAATGTTGAATCATGGTTCAAGAGCACAGAGGATGAATTTGCTCAGAGATCCAACACTGGATCTGAGTTTGATGCATGTAGATGGGTAGAAGAGAACCTCTACCATGATTTGTATGAAACTTTTTTTTGTTGCTTCCTAGTTGAACTGTATGAATGACTCTCAGCATATGCGTCTAGATCAAGCGGGGATTATAGATCATGTGTGTGGACCCAAGAGGAATACCAGAGGTTACAAGATGCAGATCTGAAGTGGACTCGTGTTGTGGATCATTGGTGGAAGGGAGTGTTGGCTAGCTACACTCTGAAATACGCTACTTCCACGTATTCTTGTCCGGAAGTTGTTGAGTTTGAGTTCCTGAGAGAGCCCAGAGGATCATTTCTGCATGCTATTCCTTTGGCAATGAAGATCTTGATTGTGACCATGAGTTTAGAGGCATTTCCAATGGTCGGCTAAACCATTCTGAGCGCTGGGAGAGGAAGCTAGGGTGGAGGAAGATGGCAGATATTACGACGGAGAAGGAAAGGGAGGAGAGGCGGCTCAAGTATAGTGAAGTGCGTGAAAGGGAGTTTGATAGACAACGTGAGGTTGCAAGTGTGATGGATCTATAGAGGCAGACGTTGCGGGAAGGAGTTAAGGTTCACACGGAGGACGTGGAACCTGAGTAGTCTGTGCTACCCCATCTTGGCAAGCGCGTAAGAGAGACCCCTTCGGCTTCTGATGAGAGTTCGTCGCGCGGAGAGAGAAGAGTCATTGGCACGTATCTGAACCCACACAGTGACCAAACCATAGTGCTTGGTTTTCCAAATCAAGGAAGGAGTATCGTTGACCCAATTGGTATCAGTGGAAGTGATAAATATGTGCCCAGGAGATATAATTTTTCAGTTCCCACTTCTATGGCTACACATATTCCAATATTCAGAGGAATCCTTTGGACAAGGAGCAAGTACACAAGACTTCGGTCTCACATTTGGGAGTGGTGCGTGGTGTATAATAGTGGTAGTGGGGCATTATCACAGACTATCGGTGCATGTAATTCAATGGAACCCTGGGGAAACTTGGCATGACCACTACAGGACCTAGTGGATCTTTGGTGGATTTTATGTGGTCAGGAGGAACAAGAACTGGCCTGGTGGACCTAGTGGTTTTGGTGGATCTAGTGGCTTAGGAGGCATAAGACCTGGTGGATCTGGTGTATCCAGTGGTAGAGGAAACACCGGAGGGAACCAAGGCTCTGGCTTAGGAGGACAAGGGCCCTAGCCACCCCCTTAAGTCTTCTTTGAGATGTCTTTACATTTTCAAGATTACAGAGGTATTGAAGATGTTATAGAACATGTTCACAAGTGTGAGCTACTATGACTCGTAAAGGGGATCATAACCTCGAAGCAGAAGGCTAGTCAGTTTGTAATGACATTACAGGGGGGCGCCATAGCTGGTATAGGAAATATGACCCTCATCAAATGGTGGTGGATTATACTACTTTAAAGAATGCCTTCTTGGCAGAATTCCATATCCCTAAGTTTGGACAGAAGAGCATGAGTGCCCTGAAGGAGATTCAACAGGGAATGGCAGAGAGTGTGCAGGAGTATAATGCACACTTTAAAACTCTCTTGTCTAAGTTATCATATGACATTCACTCTTCACAATATGCTCAGTGGTTTTTTAGAGGGTTGATCACACCATTTAGGAGGGCCTTATCTCATACAAATTTCATAAACCCACACGAGGCGTTAGAATATTATCTGTGCACTGAGGTTGTTGGAAGTGTTGATAGTGGTATTAGCCCATTTTTGGAGGCTCAGATTGCTGCTATGGGTAAGCAGCTAGAAAAATTATTTGTGAACTCATCCCATGAGACTCGCAGTGGTTTATGGTGTATAGATTGTGAAGTAGAGGGGAATGTCAAGGATAGTTTCCCCCGAAGGACAATACACACCTTGATAGTAGACTGTGAGATTTTTCATGGGGACCATACTGCAAGTAGATGCCCCTTATTACAATCCATAATTTAGAGGAATGTGTATTGCTACTGTACGATCTGCACCTCTACAACCCATGAAACTAAGGATTATAGGCTTATTGACTAGATCCAAGGCCACAGATGAATGAGTTGGTAGTTCAAAGAGGCTATAAATACAAGTGCATGTAGAAATAAAATATACATAGACATAGAGAGAGGGTGGATCTCTGTAGAAATATATTGCAAAGACTCTGTTAGCTTGGAAAAATAAGGGTAGGAAAGGATGTATCAAGGGTTGGGAGTTATAAATTCCATTTTGAGGGCCTTGTTATATGAGTCCAATTATAATGCATGACTACGATCTACCTTTCATTGACATTCTATAATGGTCTAATGAATGTAATAAGGTTACTAGTTGATATGAATATGAGCATTAATGGTTCTAATGCATACATCCTTCTTCATAGTTCTTTTCATTTATGTTTATGAACTAAGTATGAATGCTTGTATGATTTCAGCTTTCATGAGTTTGGCAGTGGTATTTGTTCTATAATTGTTAAGAACTTTATGTTTGGAATGTTGCAAGGATAGTTTCCCTTCTGAGGACAGTACACATGGTGCTTGATGTCTAGATTTCTTTGAAATTTGTCATGGTGACCATGATGCAAGTAGATGCCCCTTGTTACAATTACATAATTCGAGAAGAATGTGTCTGCATGTTACTTGGTAAGCATCTAGTGCACCTCTATAGGACCCATGATATGGATTGTATGCTTATTGACCAGATCCATGAGGACATTGATGATGGGGTGTGCCAGACTAGTATTTCCAATAGTTCTAAAGGTGATGATTGTCGTTACGAGGAGCATGCAGATGGAGGCGCGTGTGAAAGGGGATTTCCCAAAGGATTCAATGGTCATGGTAACCATGGAGGAGGAAGAAGTGAGTTCCCACATGGAACCTATTTTAATTGTGAGTCTACAAAGCATTACGAACGAGAGTACCTAGACCTATTACAATGCTCATGGTGTGGGAAGAAACACAAGTATGAGGAGTGCCTTGAGTTATTTGAGCACATGAATCATCAACAAAAAGATAAGGGTGTTGCAATGGTAAGCATTAAGAAGACAGACACACAATGGATGCCATGGGTAACACGTGATGTAGGTTTAGAACCTGTTTTGGTAACAACAAGAGCAAAGGCCGCGTATGCACAAAGGAAATACCAAGGAAGAGGACTCTAGTTTCAAGAGAAGAAGTGGTGCATGGAAAGTACCCAAATCCTTCTCATCAGAAGGAGGTATATCAAGATACCATGGACTTCATTCAAAGTTTACAGGGTTAAATCTAGTGTCTAAAGGAGAAGTCCAAGAGGAAAGAGAAAATAAGGAAGGTCGAGGTGCCAAGAGATGACCTGGATGAGGTCAAGGAAGTATGTAAAATGCTAAGGCAAGAGAATGTTATTCCCTTACTAGGAGCATGGTTGAGAGAGAAGGTACCACACATGCTAGAGAAGAGTGCAGAGAGGATGGTCCTACATGTAAAACCTTCCCCCTCACAGCCTTTACTATGATAGGGAGATCACGTTAAATGCAGTAGTGGATGGATGGATACTAAGTAATATCCTCATTGACATAGGCACGGAGGTCAATGTTCTCACATTGGATGCATGACATTAGATGGGAAGGCCTGCATTACAACCATCTTCAAATGTGTTGTATATGGAAAAAAAAACAAAGGCAATGCCCATCGGTGTCTTAAAGGATGCAATCTATCACCATTTAGGGAGCTAAGTTTACTGGAGACTTTGAAGTCTTGGCACTCACCGAGGTAGAAAATTTTCTAGCACTACTTGGGTATCCATGGTGTTATAAGAACAATGCAGATCTTTGGTTCAAAAAGGGGTACATTAGCTTTGAAAATGAGGAGGAACGAGTCATCATACCCCTGGCTAATGGGAAGTCAACACCCTATACTGAACCTTTGGGAGAAGAGGTCTTGGATAGAATATATGTGCACTCAATCAGGGATCCAGAGATAATCCATCCTATCGACGGAGTTATCCAGTTTGAAGATGCTCAGTCAGTAAGTGACACCACTAGTCTAGCATGTGATAATTGGGCACATGGGACCTATGAGTTGATTAGATGACATTTAAGAGGATTGGTGACAAAGGTGACAAAGGCATGCACAGTTGGCACCTAGGAGGAAAAGAGCTACCTAAGTACTCAGGAGGAGCCTCCCCTGAGGTCTTTTTGTAGAAAATGGAAGCTCAGTGGAAGGAGGAAAATGAAAGAAGGGGGATGTTAAGTTACGTCCTACTAGGAACTGCTGTGCACTGGTGGGCAACACATCAGGATAATCTCTTGGAATGGTGTGAAGTGAGAATTTCCTTCTCTGTTCGTTTCTCTAGAAGCAATGCACCCACCACCATCAAGGACTACCATGGTAAGGATCCCACCTCTTTCCACATCCAAGCCTATGAGAGATCCTGGAGGGAAGGCGCAAAAGCTTTTCCACCATCCCTCTGGGTACACAAATTGTATTCTACACTGCAAGGTTACGCGTGCATGGTACATACATTCGGAGACACACTGCCAGACAGGGAATTGGTAAGAGCTAGCAGCTAACCTCGTTTAAACATTTGAGTATCGAAGTACCAAGCCATCAGTTGATAAGGCATTGTAGGTTGTCAAACGCCTTACCATGGGGGATAGTGCCATGGCAGAAGATAGGATGTTGGACTTGCTTGGTGAACCAGGTTTGGAGGCACACTTTGAAGAAGAGGAAACAAAGGAGGTTCAACTTGAGCGCATGTGTGTGAAAAAGGAGAAAGGAAATCTTGTATATGTAATTGATGGGGAGGAAGTAGAAATCTTGGATGTTAACCATTCTATAGGGACACGCGAGGTAGTGGACAGTGCTGATACTCACATGCACACCTACCATGAACCTTTAAAAACTAAAAAGGTTAACATCAGCTCAGGAGAAGAACCTAAGGAAGCTATCATTGGAGATTACTAGTCAGAGAAGGAAGTCTCTAAGATCATTGATCTTTTGTGTGAATTTGAGGATTTATTCCCATGTGGGTACCATGAGCTCAAAGGCATCCACCATTCCTTGGGGGAGATGAGGATAAAGTTGAAGGATGGTGCATGCCCAGTCAGGAAGAGACCCTACCAGATGAATCCCAATTTGTGCATGAAGGTAAAGGAAGAGTTAGACAAAATGATAGCATCTGGGATCATTGAAGTTGTTGAAGAATCATAATGGATAAGTCTGATGGTAATCAACATCAAGAAGGATGGGTGGATTAGGATCTGTGTGGATTATAGGGAGCTGAACATAGTTTGTGTCATCGATCCTTTTCCAACCCCCTTCACTGAAGAAATTTTGGAGGGAGTCATTGGGCACGAAATCTATTCCTTTACGGATGGATTTTTGGGGTACCACCAAGTCCAGATTGCAAAGGAAGACCAGGAGAAGACAACTTTCACCACTGAATGGGGAAGTTTTGCATACATGGTCATGCCCTTTGGGTTGAAGAATGCACCTGTTGTTTTCTCACGCATAGTGGTACAGGTGTTCCAAGACTTCATCCATAAATTTCTTCAGCTCTATCTAGATGATTGGATGGTGTATGGGCTAGTAAAAGACCATTGTGATAATTTGAGGTTGATGTTTGAGAGGTGTCAGTAGTTGAGGATATCCCTCAACATTAAGAAGTGTGTCTTTGCTACCCCCTTTGGAACGTTATTGGGGCATATCATATGTAAGGAGGGCTTGCTAGTAGATCCTGCCAAGGTTGCAGTTATTGTGGGATTGGGGGAGCCTACTAGCCAAAGTGCAGTGTGTGGGTTTCTTGGACATGCGGGCTACTATCAAAGTTAATCAAGGGGTATGCCAAGATCACCATGCCTTTAGAAGAATTGCTCAGACATAAAAGTGCCTTCCATTGGGGAAAGGTGCAGTAGAAGGTGTTTAACACATTGAAGGATAGGCTTGTCACCGCGCCTATACTACGTTTCCCCTCTTGGGACAAGCCCTTCCATGTTCATGTAGATGCCTCCATAAATGACCATTGGGGTAGTGCTTGCACAGCCTGGTGAGGGAATTTTTGATCACCCCCTATGCTTTGCAAGTAGGAAGTTGACACCAGCAGAGCAGAATTATACTACGACTGAGCGCGAAGCATTGTCAATGATCTATGTGCTTCACAAGTTCAGGCAGTATCTACTGGTAACTCCCTTTATCTTCTACACTGACCACATGGCATTAAAGTACTTGGTGAACAAGCCCATTCTACAAGGGCACATATGTCGGTGGGTGCTATTATTTCAAGAGTTTGAGTTCACAGTAGTTGTGAAGCCTAGAAAGAGTAATTGTGGACCTGATCATTTGTCAAGAATTGATTCAGGGGAGGACGTGCAAAGCATTGAAGAGACTATGCCAGATGCGCAACTATTTAGGTTGTGGCATGTGCCCTCGGATTTGGAGGAAATTTTAGTATTTCTAAAGGAAGGTGTGGCATCAGAAGGGATGAAGACATTAGAGAAAAATCAACTAGCCATACACGTCGCACCCTACATGTTGATCAGTGGGGACTTATACAAATTAGGGCGTGATGAAGTTTTATGCAGGTGTGTACTAGAGCATGAGTGCCTCACCATCATAGAGGAAGCACACAGAGGAAGTGCAGGTGGACATTATGCAGGTGATGCCACCGCACGTAAAATATTAATGGCAGGATTGTGGTGGGAAACTCTGTATAAGGATTGCAAGGACTATTGTAAAGTGTGTGACCACTATCAGTGCGTTGGCAAGCTAGGAAGGAGAGATGAAATGCCTTTGCACCCTATCCCTAGCACTGAACCTTTTGAGAAATGGGAAATAGACTTTGTAGGCCCTATTGCACCAGTAGTGCGTAGGACTAGATCATGCTATGTAATCACTTGCACAGACTATTTGACAAGGTGGGCAGAGGCAGCCCCAACTAAAGACTACACAACAGCTACAACAACAAGATTTTTGTGGGAGAACATTATCACAAGGTATGGATGCCCTTTAAGTTTAACCAGCGATAGGGGTACACATTTCTTGAATGAGACCATGAGGATCCTATTAGCAGAGTTCATGGTGGCTCATCACAAGACTACACCTTATCACCCACAAGAAAATGGAACCGTGGAAGCATTTAACAAAATACTGAGTCATACCCTGACAAAAATTTGTGATGTCGGAAGACAAGATTGGGATGACAAGGTATCAGCCATATTATGGGCTTATAGGACAACTTATAAAAGGTTGAACAAAGCCACACCATTTCAATTGGTGTTTGGCACGGAAGTTGTTCTACCAGTTGAGTTCATGTTACCTTCTCTGTGAATAACATGCACAGGAGGGTTGGCTGATGAGCAAGCGCTGGAAGAGAGAATTGATGAATTGATGAAGCTGGATGAAAGATGATCACTCACCAGGTGGAGCCAAATAACAGAAAAAGAAAAGCAAAAATCATGGCATGATCGCCACATTAGGAACAAGAAGTTTGAGGTTGGGCAGATGGTCTTACTGTATGATTCTAAGTTTTTGCGCCACCTTGGGAAGTTAAAGGTCCATTGGTTAGGTCCCTATATAATCTCATACATCCTTGATTTGGGTGCATGCCAGTTACAAGTGCTAGATGGAACGAAATTGCCTGGACACTTCAATGGGAGTAGGCTGAAGCCCTACTATAAATAAGGCTTCTTGGTGTTTGTAAATAAGGTAGTTTTGCTAGATAGTTTAGAATTTCCTTTATGCATTTCCTTTCTTGTGTTTCCCTTTCATGTTGTTGTTTTGTTTTGTGCCTTGGGCACCGGTAACCTTGTTACTTTTTGAAGGTTTTGAATGCACAGAGGACCACACATCATTTTAGTGTGGGGTGGAGTGATGTGAAGGAAAGCGCGGGTAAAGTGCCAAGGAGGATTGTGTTGGAAATCCTGGTTGAATGGCCCTGTTGAAAGAGGTGCATGAAAGAAAAAATGGAAAAGGATGGTTATTGTCAAGATAAGGCTACTTTCAGATCCCACATACAGAGGAGGAAGAAGCGCATAAACAACACGAGGTAGGTGAGAGAAAAAATCATGACAGAAGAAGTGCCTTTGGCACTGGTTATGCGTGTGTAAGAGTCTCCTGTCAAGATGGATTGGTTATGCACCAGAAGGTTGGAAGATTGTCCGTGCAAGGTTGGGCACGTGAGTTAGGGCACAAAAGTCAGGCTTTGTTTGAAAAAGCCTCATTAAACATTAAAAGTATGGTGGTAGGTGAAGTAGCATTTAATGCTTAAAAATGGGAAAAACTATAAATAGAGGTTCGAACATTTCATTATTCACTTTACAAATATGAAGAGAAGAGATTTTGCAAACTAGGGTTTCCAAATTTGATCCGTGTGAAGAAAAATTGTAAGAATTTGAGCATGAGTGACCAGTTTGGATTTACAAACTAGAAAGGAAGTGATTCACGGGTGTGGGAAGAGTTGTGGAGAAGCCTCATCTGGTGAAAAGAGATTCCAGTTAGGGTTTGGTATCTAGGGCACGGGTCGAAAAAGAGTTTCTTCCCCAGTTTGAGATCTAAACTTGGAAAGAGGTTGTAAAACAAAGCAAGGGAAAGAGTTGAAGTGTTAACATAAACAATGGCACCCAAGAAACTAGTTGGCACACCTAAGAAGGGAAAGGGAAAAGGTAAGAGAAAGCAACAAGACACTATCGCAGGTACAAATGAAGAGTGATATGTAGAAATGTAGTACCCAGACATGGAGTATTGCTTAGGCATGAGTGGGAGTCCCATTTAAGAAATATGTCAGTAAATGATTACAATCATCACTCAAGCATGATCGATAAGGAAATGGCATGGAGTTAGTGTGCCTGATGAATAAAATGACACCGAGGGTTTGCCCATCTATAACGATGATGTAAAAGTGAAGATGGAGAAGTCAAGATTATTGCAACTCTTTGAGTTGTCCTACTTCGGAAACCTGAGCACCTATATCATTGGTTGATGTCGTGTATGCAAAAAGATTACTTTCAATTCGTAGGGCGCAAGATGCGCATTACCCCTCAGCTTGTTTCACATTTCATAGGCCTCATCTGTGAAGGAGAAAGTTTGGAGGATGACCTACATGACAAGGAGGAAATTAAGGAAACTTGTCACTGCTTATGCATACAAAAAGGGGTCAAGGTACTTTGATATCACAGACATCAAGGACCCGGTGATGAAGATGGCCACACACCTTGTGACAAAGTTAAATGGCCAGGAGAGATGGACCTAGGTAAACAAGTCTTGGCTGAATGTTTGCAGGAGGATTTTAGAGGGCACCATCTACAACTTGTCTGCATTCATCACAGATAAGATTGTCAGCAGCATGCAGGAAGGTGATAAAATCCTCTTTTGTAATGTCTTGTTAACCATTGTGTTCTTGGAGATTGGGGTGCTAGATGTAGAGGAAAATTCATGTGGGAGTACCCTGTTGAAGACCCTTCACCCACGAAGAGGTTTGAGAAGTACACCTGTGATAGTATGACGGCCATGCACAAGGTACACCTAGAGAAGTGGTACACGCGCCTGAGGAATGCGTTCGGGGCAGAATGGAGGATCCCTGAACAACTGCCAGTGACCACTAAGGGAGAAGCTGAGTTTACAGTGTACCAACATTTCTACCTTGGCAAATTTAAACTGATAGATGAGACATGGAGCCCATGGTGCAAGCTCCCTTTTTCCTTCACAGCTCAACACTTCCAAGCGGGAGTGAACAGGTTCAAAGAATCCAAGAAGTTGAAGTTGGACCTTGGTAATCTAGACCAGGACCATAGAGAAATGTGCAAAGGGTTGGTCTACCCCAACAAGCGTGCATACGTGGAGAAGTACATGTCGCATGAGGTCCAAATGGTGAGACCCATGACTTTTCCCATTACAGGAGGGACTACGGTGTGAGTATACCTCCGCATAAGACCCAAATTTGAGAAGGGCGCGTATCTGGAGAATGAGGTGTCCATACCTGAGGACCCAACTGGCAGGAAGAGACCCATGCCTAGATGGGAGGAAAAAGAACCAAAGAAGAAAGTACCAAGTGTAGTGGATACACAGGTAATAGGTACCCTTGGGACAAGCGCCAGAAAAAGTATGTATTCACGCAAGAAAAAGTCCATAGTCAAAGAGAAGACTCTGGAGCCAAAGGAGCCATTAGACAAGGAGTCATCGGAAGAAGAAGAGACAGAGTCACCTACACCAGAATCCCCGCTTGGGAAGAAGCAGAAGATGACAGAGGAGTCAGATTCTAAGTACACTGAGAGTTTGGGGGCCTACCAGGGTGAAAGGGATGATGATGAGGAAGATGAGCCTGAGGTAAACCAAGAACAACCTGTGTTCAGTGTACATGAATCAGAGGAGGGAGAAGGAGAGAAGAATGAGTACATCTTCATGCGGAGAAAGGGAAGCCAGGAGGAGGAAGGCACCCAGGACAAGGAAGGGAGTGAAGAGGTAAACAAGGTGGTGGAAAGAGAGGCTGAGAAGATCATTGAGACCTTGGTGGAAGAGGAGTTGGAACGCAACACTGAGCTGGTGATGAATGAGGATAAGGAAGAGAGCGGGGAAAAGGACCACGGAAGCACTGGAGGCCCCACTTTAACTGTAAATATTCCTAAGGGCACACGCATGGGAGGAAAGCGCGTGGAGGAGGAGAGGCCAGGGATGGGTTATATTGATGACCCCAACAAAGTGTTGCATGGTTCCAAAGCACGGTTCCAGTAGAGGAGCTCCTGGCAATGTCATCTTTTGATAAGGAGGCTGCATACCCGTGGACAAGGAAGATGCTCTCATGGGCATTTGAGTCCCATCTTGATGAGCCATAGTTCGAAGTAAGCCATGGGGCAATAATAACATTGCCAGAATCAAAAGGAGACAACCCAGTGGTGAATGCTCAGTGGCTCTCAGATGAACAACTGTGCAACGTGCTCAACAAGGTCTCCATTGAGGTTGAAGCTAGACTCTTTGGGTGGAATGATAGAGTCAAATTTCTGGAAGATGAACTAGAGGAGAAAGAGGAAGAGCTAGTTGAGAGGACAAAGGAGCTGAGTCAAGAAAAGCTTATCAGTGCCCAGTTGTAGCATGAGTTAAAGGACGAGAAGGCTAGGGTGCATGAAGTATTCAAAAAGGTGGAGTCCATTACAGATGCAATAGTGTCGAAGCATCCAGACCTATTGCCTCCCGTACAAAAGTATGCATCTACCCTGGAATGCCTGGAGGACTTAACAAGGATCCTCACCATGGAGAGGCAGCCGCTAGCCTTGGAATCTGCAGAAGAAGTGGCCGTGCATTTAGAAAAGGAGGATAAATTGAAATTCGTGGCACTCATAGCTGAATACAGCAAGGTCCTTGCTGATGTAAAGATTTATTCCTGGACTACTGAGGCCACGTATGACAACTGCATGGATAGAGACAAAGTGGTAAGCATGTTGGTCGCCAATGATGAAGCAAAACTTAAAGAGTTCCAGGAGAAGAACAAGGGGAACAGAGCGGAGTGAGAAAATATCCTAGCCGAGGTAGAAAATAAATCAGAAGCTATTGAGGCCTTATGGGGCTCAGTTAAAAACTAGCTAAAGGAACTATACCCAAAGATTACACGAAGGATGGATGCGCTGGAGGATATAGGCAAGGAGTTAGAGAAAATTGTTGACACCATGAGCGCACAAGGGGATGGGCTGGGTTTTGATCAGGTGAGCACCTTAGTAGGTGATCTTTGCCAGAGAGCACAGAATGAGGTTGATGCCTGGAACAATCTAGAGGCTGACTTGTAGAAGAACTTTCCTCTCTTATTGCTTTAAGTAGCATCATTCCCCATTCTTCCTTCTTTTCCCATTCTTATTCCCCTTTATTCTTTTTCCAAGATGTTAAGTCTTTGTGTATTCTTTATTCTTTGAGGAAGTTTCTGAGGGAGGAGAATAGGTAAAGTGTGGGGTGATGTTGGGCCCTTGAAATATCAACTAAGTCCAAAAAGGGCACTTAGGCGCGTGCGGTTGAACAAAGCACGCAAGATAAGGCGTGCAGGGTAGGGTTCAAGTAGGGTTTTGGTAGAACCTGAGATGCGTGCCTGCGGAGCAAAATTCGAGACTTAGCTATTTTTGACCTATCGAGCAGGACATAAGAAAAACATGACCCGAGTGGAAAAGGTGCCAGCCTGGCAACAGGGTGACATGGAAGGAATATGCCCTGCGATAGAAGCTTCTAGAAGGACATCATGACAAGGAGTGGTGAGCTCAGGCCTAGAGGAGCATGCACCCATGGAGGACCACTTTCAGACACTTGGCGACAGATCTGAGGCCGTAGAAGAATGAGTTAGTAGTTCAGGAAGGCTATATATACAAGTGCCTGCAGAAGCAAAAAAAAGGAAGTGAATAGAGGGTGGAGCTCTGCAAAAATACTACAAGGACTCTATTAGCTTGGGTAAATAAGTGTAGGAAAGGATGTATCAAGGGTTTGGGGGTTTTAAATTTTCTTTTGAGAGCCTAGCTATATGAATCCAGTTATAATGCATGACTGCGGTCTGCCTTTCTGTGACATTTTGTAATGGGCCTAATGAATGTAATGAGGTTACCAGTTTATGTGAATATGAACATTAATGGTTCTGATGCATACACCCTTCATAATAGCTCTTTTTCATTTATTTTTATGAACTAAGTATGAATGCTTGTACAACTTCCTATTTGTTTTGGTGTAAGTTCTATAATCTGTTAAGTTCTTTTTTGTTTGGAATGACTGCAAGGATCTAGAAGCCGTTCTGAGCACTATGGTGCTTGTATGTCTTATTTCCTCATAAATCTCTTAAACTTGGGTTATAGATGATGTTTCCCACTAGACTCACATAAAAGAGAGACTCGACACCCGCGCGTGCCTTGGGTGAGCACCTAGCACCTGTTGGGTGATAGGTCGACGCGTATGGGATTTCTTTCCTTTGTGATGGGTGTAAAAATGACTACATTCCTCATATATAAATCAATGGTATTTCAATCACAAATTATCCATCCATAAGCTTGAGATTTCATAATGTTATTTTGTCTAATTTCCTGGTGAATCAATCAATCATACTATTATTTTTCCAATATCATATCAAATCAATCCTCTTCATGCTCGTATCTTGATCAATCTTCCATTCAGAATACTTCTTGGAGCATCCACAAATATACAAAATTATTCGAATTAATCGGATCCAGCATGAGCATTACTCAACCCTTCTTCTACAGTCAGATCCAATATGAGGTGGCTTAAAACTTATCAAGGGAGGGTTTGCTTTGTTTGTTTTAATTTTCTCTATTTATGTAATTTCCATGGTTTACATTCTAGCACATCCAGTGGGACTCCCCTGCATTCTTTATCATTTCTAGTTTGTTTCTTGCTAATATAACTTTGTCTTTGTGTTGTTTGTTTTGTTTAAGACTTGCTATCAAAGTTTCAGGCTATTTGGTGTAACAAACTAATAGAAATGGAAAAAAGACAGTCTTTTTCCATTTTCTTCATTTATGTGGATATGCATGTTACTTGCATTAGTGTTACACATGATTTACACTAGCGTGTCACTGCACACGCTAGCATCCAACTACACACGTTAGTATAATACTTTACGCACTACCATAACAATATTTCTTGTAACTGTTTATGTACATGTTCTAGCACATCACTACACTCGATACCATTAAACAATTTATTATTTTTCTCTATTTATGCTCTACTACATCACTGCACATGCTAGCATACCGTGGTAACTTCTCTTTCATTTCTTTCAATTTTTTAGTTGTCTTATAGTTGTTTACTTGTTGTTTTCTGTGTTTCTATTTCTAATTTGTTGAATAATCAATTAAAAAACTGCTAACACTCTATATATTAGTATATCTAGTTGTTTTTGTATATAATTAAACCAACCGTGTATGCTCTTCTTTCGCGCCCTCTTGGGTAATCTTGACAATCAGAAACAATGATGTTTGTTTTCTTGTTTTTCAATCATGTTTTTCTTTGCTGGGAAACTACTAATTAATTGTGTGAAAAACCACATTGTATAAAGACTACCTTGAAAACTCAATCAAAATCTTAACATCATATGCAAGTTGCCTTGGTCGAAGACTACAAAACAAAACATTGTTAAATCTAAATAAACTTTATAAAAATTTGCATTGCAAGTTTGGATAAGGGTATATTACCATCTGCTTAACTATGGGAAGTGCTTGGACATAGTCCTAAAACTCATTATGAGGAGTACCACAGGAACCCCAAAATAGTTGGTATAGACACAAAATCACACACTTGGGTACATTTCTAGGTCCTAAAAGCATTTTAGCATTTACATGATTCCCAAGAAAGAAAACTAGTGACTGAAAACTATATTTGGCCTCTTTTCTTTGTCTTATGTTTTCTATTTGGTCTTGCACACCCTACAGTCCAGTCAGAATTTAACTCATTTATCTTTTATGGCTCCAGACATCAACGCCCAAGTGCTCCTGCCCCCTCTGGGCATCCATGACCATTTCTCACCTTACTCACTCCTTTTGGGCATATTTTTTACTTATGGGTCGGCCTTCTAGTTGTCAATTATGAAATTCAAACAAGGGAATCATATAAACACATAGTCGTGTGTTCAAAATAAAGGACCAAGCACTAAGCATTACTATCATTACCTAAGCTTGCATTCAAAAGGCACCTAAAGCACTCCAAAGAATCCATCTAGCATCCATTCAAGGGACAAGAGACTGCATACTTTGCATACACAACATAGGAAGGGGAAGTTCATTCTATTCCATCCAAACATTTTATTACATTGCTACATTATAACTACAACCCACTATCAAGTGCAACTTGCACAAGGGCATCCTAGGGCGCAATTTCTACACACACTTATAAAAACTACATAGAGTCTGAGATATAGTGCAACACTTAGTTGTAAGTTCACTCTCGGGGTTAGTCTATCTCCCTATTTTTAATTTTCATTTTTAGGTTTGATGTGGTTTGTGGGCTTATGCAGGTGAACATGTCTTTTGCAAGTTACAGGTACTTTCAACGATCATAGTGAAAATAACAGACAACTAACATAAAGCAACTGCGACACTCTTGTGATACAACAAAAACCATATCTATAGCTTTTGTGCAATCTCAGGTGCCTAAATTTGGTCATCAATGCCCAGGCACCCCTATTTGGCCTTGTCCGTGAGTTATAGAATTTAAAGAGGCTAACTATGACACTGTTTGCATCTTGTTCATCACTTCTCCCTGCCTAGATCAATTTTAGATTGTGCAGATATCAGCTAAGTCATTCTTTCTCTACCTCTTGTTTAGGGTTTCATATTTTAAATCTTAGTTTTCTTGTGTCATTTCTATATTTTATCATTTATACATCAGTTACTCTATAATATTAGATTTAATTCTAATTAAATTAAATTAGTTGGCACCTTGAGGGAACCGGCTAATGAAACAAGTACTTTGATCCACTTGACTAGTGATACTTGTGAGGAAACCATAAGTAGCCCGTGGTGACAACCATGTTCTTAATTGATTGTGGGGTATAGTATGTAACTAGGAAAGTAATTTCCTAGCACAAGTTCTTGTTCAAGCACTTTGGTAAGTGAAATTTCTCCTTAACCCCTAGGAAGCTTGACAAAACAAAGCGAACAACATTATTTTTATTCAAATTACCGAGTTAGATTAGTTTGTGTTCAACATTCTTCCCTCAAAACACATAATATTTTATTCCCATCAAAATCAAACTCTTTTCGAAATAAAACTTCTTCCTTTTGGATACCCATTCCAAATTGAAGTGAATGAAATCTAAGCCCTATTCTTTGGATTCACTTTCCAAGTTTAAGCACATCGTCCAATTCCAATCAATTCTAAATCTTACACTTTGATATTCACTTTATCAATTTTAAGCAAAATCAAAATTCAATCACAACTCTTTTTTATGGGTATTCACTTTATCCAAACTAAGAAAATCCACAAGTCAATTCAAAGTATTAAATTTTGGGTACCTGTACGTACCCAAAATTGTAAGGTACTGTACTGCCGGAACAACGTAACAAGCGCCCCAATGATGATACAGGTCTCCTCGCAAGGTGTTCGGGATCCGAAAAAGATCTCCAAGTGTGTGTTAACATCCCGCATGCCCCGCTTAGCCCCCGCGTGCTTTGTTTTTCCCTTTTCCCCTCTTTTCTTGGCCTTTTGCTCTTCAGTGACGAAACCACCGCCGTGCATGGGTGATGGTCCTGTAACCGCCGCCCTGCTCAGAGCGGCGGTCCTTTACGCGTTTTCCAGAAAGCATTTTTAACGTGACTCACGTAAAAATCAACGATTCACCAGTTTTTTTTGCCGACTTAGGCTTGCATTTATGTTTTTGGTCCCCTGGAATAGTGTTTGGCCATTGTTTAGAGTTTTAGAGTTCAGTTTGGTTTTGATCTTTGGGTGAATGAAAAGCTATAAATAAATGGCTTGTGCTCAAACAAATGGTCTGGCCCCTCATTCACTTCTCATACTTTCATTTTCAATAGTTCAGTCTATTATTTTGCTTAGAAGCCATAGTTTCAATTCTCTGCATGCTTAGTTAGCATTGTTCAGCTATTGGTAAGCCACATATCCATCTTGTGTAGGCAGTGCTGTTATTTCACCCAATCCATTGGAGTAGAATAGCTTAGGAAGCCATTAAAGTTGCAGGTTTTGCTCCTCAAACAGGATAGTTTCAGGTTCTGGACGCTTTATGTTGCATGACTCGCAATAAATCCCGCTAGGAATTGCATAAGCCAAGCTCTATACTCTTGCGCTATCCCTCTCCTACTCGCATTATATTCAGTCTGTATTCTGAGCTACCTTTGTCCCAATATCTACTTATGTTGATGCTAGCATTACACGCTTTTCTAGATTCACGTGAACACAAAGGAACGGGGAAATCACACTGAGGGGACAAGATCACACACACCATTAGATTCGCCACTGTTTTGCAGAATCCAGGTTCTAGCTTTCAAAGTTCTAAAGTTTGAAATATATCAAATAGAGTAGATAATCACTTCTTTTCAGTTAAGTTTACTTTCGATATTGCCAGGGAAGTTGTGGGGATTGATAGTTTCTAAGAAACTATGATTCATTCCTCACTTCTGAGGTAGGATCGAGAATCTGGCAAATAGATTAAGCAAGTTATTTCGTTATTTAGAATAGATCTACAAATTGCACAGACAAATAACTACACTCGGTTATTTTGTTTGTTTTAAGTTTTTTTTTAGTTGTCAAAATCTAGATACGTTTAAATAGCTGCTTTCTTGCATTCTTAAGGTTTCTCAGAAAATACAAAAGTAGAAATTATATATATGTTCTAGATTTATTCCACGTAGTTAAAGTTTGCTTTGTTGTAGTTAGATTTACATTATTATTTTGTATAACAATCACAAGACCTAGGGAGCCCAGGGAATATGTATTTGAGCCAATTGTGCCTCAACCCAATCTCGTCACGGCAATAGTTGACATAGACCAGAACATTAGAATACAAATCTTCCAAACAACAACAGATTTACGACAGATCAGCTCTCAGTTGAGGGGATTAAATATAGAAGACGACCAAGCACACACGTTTTGGTCAAATCAATTGAACTACAGATTACCCTAGGTAAACATACACATGACTGTAGAAGGGTTTGAAAGAGAACAAACCTTTGGTTGTGATCCTTTGGTCCCACAGCCAGATGCAGGAGACATTCTTCTAGATATAGATACCAGCCTAAGAATCCAGGTTGCAAGAACACCTGTGAGGTACTCTGAGAAGATCACGCAGTTATTAATCCTAAATATAGAAGCTGAGAAAGCATACGATTTCTGGATACTAGGGATTAGGACTTGATTCCACGCATGAACATAGTAGGTCCACAACAACCGCGCGTCTACGGTTGTGACCCACAAATCCCGCAGCCTAACGAATCCATAAGGGAATTAGATATAGACACTGGCCTATGCACACTAGTATTCCAGTCTACTCCACTTCCACCTATCATCATCAAACAATTATCCTTGCTAGACACAACAACTAACAAAGCTAGAGAGTTCTGGACTAGGCCAAAGAATTGTCCGTAGAGTCGATTGTATTCATCACCCACCATATGACCTTATCCGGAGACATACACAAAACTATCCCAGATCATTTTCCACGTATTCCACAACCCATAGATTGAATCACGCCAGAGCTCGATATTGATTGGAGCCTTCGAGCAGTCATCCTTGCCGATCGATCTATCACACCAGTTCAGGTTAGAAGGGCCTTCTTTGCCTTAGATTTACAAATTCCACTAGTGCGTATTGAAGACATTAGATTGCCTAACTAGTTTGTCTGCATCCCACGCATATTCCATCCCCACCGGCTGTCTCGGCACGACCTCGGGAGGTCAGGTATGCGGAATAGCTACTTGTAGATTCCCACGCTCACTTGTCACTTTTCTGGCATACAAAATTGGTGAACCCGACGTGAAACAAACAAAATTAGTGAAGCTGACGTGAACTTCCTACTTTCTCATCCGGAGTCATAGTATTACGTGTTCTTCCAAGTTTAGTATACTTTTCATCTTCTCCACTTCATTGGCTTTCACCTTCGCTCCTTCCCATTATTCTGCGGGTATTCATATACCCCCCGAATATGTTAGGGTTCGATGCATATGGCAGACCCCTCTTGGGTCTTGAGGCATACTATGCCCAATAGAATAGGAAATCATCACCCTCACTCTCAGTATGGGGTGACAACTACTCAACTAATCAGTTGTCAACACAAACTCCAAGAATCAGATATAATTCATCTTTTCAAACTGAGGAGTTAGATCAACCCCCTCAAAAACAACAAACAGAGCCTTCAGGCTCGAATAATATGACATTCACCGGAGAATCTGGATCATCTCCTCAAATGCTACTTAGACCAAAAATTAGTAGACAATCAGACCCAAACCTGGTCTTAGATGATGAACAGTTAATACGTTATCCTAGGAGTGAACAACGCTCTCGGGGTATGTACCCACTTGTAGGAGGTTTACAACCACAACTCGAGGCCTCTTTTCAAGAAAATACCTCTATGCCATTGCATATAGGAAATACTCTCGGAGAAACTTGGCAAGATAGCGATCAGTTCATAGCTGGATATCACATGCCTATACAAAACCATGGTATACAACAAACGCCACCAAGGCAGAATATCGTGACTTCACCAAATGAAGTCATTTCAACGTTAGTAGAAAAAGTGAGAGGGTTAGAACTTGCCCAAGCAAGTCAAAATTCGCAATTCATGCAAGCAGGAAGTTCCAATTCTCCACACCATCCTAGCCAGGTAGACCTCCTTACAGGATTAGGCACGTTAGGCATGCCTCCTCAGTATTGACAACGAGCACCACCTAGGCTCATCATCTCTAACACTGTTACTCCCAGTCTAGTACAAAACAATCCATTCCTGGACAATACCCCGTCATACTTAAACATGTACTCCAAATCACCACAAGGAGATATGTTCTCCTCTCCCGGCATTTTTGCTCAAGCACAGGGACTTCCTTATGCCCTTGCCAACGCATACGTTGCACCATATCAACAACCCATCCCACCACCACTCCCTCAGCAACCACCATCAATGGACGAAACCTATGCTATAGGGACTTATTTAGAATATTTGAAAGAGCCCTTAGACTTCGCCATACGAAGCGTCATTCTTCCAAGACCCCTTCCTGATTTACCCAAGTACAAAGGTGAGGGAGATCCAAACGAACATATCAAAGCTTACGCTATAGCCATACGAGAACTACTCCCTTGGGATGGGGTTGTTGCTAAAATATTTCCCAAAACTTTGGAAGGCATCGCTCTTGATTGGTATTATAGAATACCTGAGGCTTCAATCCATTCATTTAAACAACTCGTTTCAGAGTTCATTAAGGCATTTGACATGAACAAACTGTTAAGAACAGGAATCAGGGAGTTCTTACACAACAAACAAGAACACAACAAATCTGTCACCCATTTCATCCAAAGGTGGCGTATAGTCCTTTATTCCTTGGCAAGTGCTCCAAATATGGATCAGATGGAACTATGTGATTTATTCCTTCATTCTCTCAGCAGAGAAGTGAAGGAAGAAGTCCAGAAGTTCCCACTAATAACTTACAATGAAGTACTTGAGAGTGCTCTGCGAATAGATCAAGCAGCAATTGATAGTGGTCGCAAAACATATGGAGCAAACGGGAGGTTAACCACCCCCAATCAGAGCACTACAAATTATCCCACCACCACAAACGTCAATCAAGGACCTAAAATCCTTAACAAAAATTGCGGGGTGACAACAGATGGAGTAACTGATCAGCCTAAAAAGGTAAATACTGTGAATACTTCATTACCAATGAACAATCAACGAAACAATAACTTTACCCCGACAATCAATACAGTGGATTTTAACCATCCATAACAACAACAACAACGGCGAAATCCCATATAAGGGCCAAGCCAAAACTCATTTGGTTATCAAAACCAAAATCAAAGCCAGAAACAACAAATGCAAAACTTTAATCCTAATAGGTAACAGTTTGATCAGAGTTTTAGGCCACAATTACACCAAATCAACAAACCAGGAATTACAATCCCAATTCATATTGTGGTTTCCACAAAATTTGAGGTCATGATATTAGAACGTGCTATGACTACAATAAATTCATGCAACGTTTGCCAGAAGAACAAAGACAGTTCTTCACAGATTTGTTTTGGCGGATCCTGTGTCACCACCACCAAGCACGCCCGCAGGGGCAGTTTCCCCTCAGAATGCTCCCCTCAAGATCTTTAACGATCCACTCCCAAATCATGATAATAATAGACTAAATCCAACTGGGACAAACAAAAGCGTAATGACGGGAAACAACGATCATGAAGCCTCGACCTCACTAAATCCATCAGTTGCGCCACAATTAGGGAGTCAGCCAAGACCCAAGATAGTTAGTTTAGTAGAACTAGACGTTGAACTACCTATCGAAGCTATAACAAGAACACGAGAGTATTTCTCTCAACCAAGCCCAAGTCATCTGCTAGAAACAGATAAGAGCCAACAAATAGTAGAAAAACCCGTAGGTGCCTATGATTTAATTAGTGACCTAACAAAAACCTTCTCACACATTTCATTTTTGGACTTACTGATGAATTCTCCTGCCCAAAGGGCTGCTCTTCTAGAGGCATTAGGTTTAGGTCATCTAATTAATATCACTCCGCCGCTTGAAACACAAGTGAACCACGTAGATTTTGATATCCCTCCTCCGGGGTAGCTGGACAAGGATTTCGAATTCATATTCGAAATAAGTAAAATGCCTACAGATACTGAGATTACACGCCGAAGCGATCCAACCTTACACTTACAAGTATGGGTTTATAATAACTACGTAAAATGAGCAATGGTTGACGATGGGGCCGCAGTTAACATAGTCCCCTTCTCTTTCCTTCAAAAACTAGGATATGGGGAAACAAACTGTTCCACCACTCAAAATACATTGAGAGGCTATGATAGCCTTAAAGCCACTTCGATTGGAACTATAATACTACCGGTCACCTTAGGACCCAAAACAATCATAACTGATTTTTATATTATAGATCGAGAAACTAATTATAATATGATCCTCGGCCGACCATGGATACACCGTATGAAGGCAATCCCTTCTACGTTATTCCAAGAAGTAAGATTATTGCATCTAGGAAAGGTGTTTGTAGCCAAAGGCGATCCAAAACCATTCGATATACACCTAGCTGATTTAAAGAAAAGACCAGGTGTGCACTCGGAATTTGAACTTCCAACAAACCAACTTAATAAACCCACTGACGCAAAACCAGAGGAGAAGTTGGTACCTACAACGGATCTTGAAACTATCAGCATAACCAAAAACAACCCCAACCCCAAAAGATAAGGCTAACACTATAGAAACGGTATCATTAGGGACTACTGCAAAAATCGTTGAGTTAATAGAACAAGATTTACCAATGTTCTTACCATTTGATTCAGTAGGCATAGGATATTCCCTAGGAGTTGGTTCCCTTCCAGTAGAGGATCTCTGCATGGTGGAAGTATAATGCACAAACACAACAAATACCCCAACATCTATACTCCCATCTAAGTATTGGACTCTCCATTTTGATGGAGCTAAATGCCATTATGGAGCGGGGGCTGGTGTAATTCTTACTTCACCTGAAGAGAAAGTCCTGCCATTTGCCTTTAAGCTAAATTTTGAATGCACAAACAACGGCGTTGAGTATGAAGCCCTCCTCCTTGGCCTCACCTTAGCCAAAAGAATTGGTGTTGATAACATCAGAGTCTTAGGAGACTCGCAATTAGTGACAAACCAAGTTTCTGAAGTATACGAAACCAAAGCCGAACACTTATAGCTTTACAAAAAAGCTGTATTAGATTTTAGCAAGGCGTTTAAATTCATATCCATTGAAGCAATCCTGTGAGAGAAAAATCTTCTCGCCGATTCAATAGCAACTTCAGCATCACGTTTTACTCTAAGCAATGAGTTAGAGGATACCCATTTCACGGTATCCATTCGTGATGAACCATTGATAAAAACAATGACAAATTCTCTTTTAAACAAAAATGAATCTACTATCCTAGACCATGTTGATAGTGATATGGCCACTTTGGATTACTTAAACACCTATGCGGCACTACATCTCTCCTATCATACGATAGATTTGTCCTTAATCCCACATTCATCTTCTTACTGCGGAAATCCCATAATGGAACCTAGCGTATACACGGTAGAAAGTGGGGACGATTTGGATTTACCTCCAGCCCCACCTGAGTTTGAAGAAGGTAATGCCTCTTTAATCGAAGAAACAATTGATGTTAACATCGGAACGGAGGATGAACCAAAAATCATAAAATTAGGGTCCTCATTAACCCCAGAAGAAGTAGAAATACACACTCAGATCCTCAAGGAACATCAGAAAGCTTTTGCATTTAATTATAAGGAAATGACAGGTGTTGCACCACACATTGCGGTACATAACCTCATCACTAAATCTGATGCAAAACCGGTTAAACAAAAATCAAGACCCATGAAGCCTAAGGTGGCTCTCATGGTGAAAGACGAAATAATAAAACTCCTACAAGTAGGGTTCATAAAACCAGTCGATTACTCTCAATGGGTATCTAATATTGTTCCCGTTCTCAAAAAGAATGGGAAGATACGCATCTGCATAGATTTTCGAGACATTAACAAAGCATGTCCTAAGGACGACTTCCCATTACCATCCATAGATGTCATTGTTGATGTAACAGCTGGATTTGAACTATTGTCTCTCATGGATGGATTCTCGGGATACAACCAAATCAAAATATCTGAACAAGACCAAGCCAAAACCACGTTTATAACTCCTTGGGGGAACCTATTTGTTATGTTGTTATGCCATTTGGACTCAAGAACGCTGGTGCTACGTACCAGCGAGCTATGACATATATATTCCATGATTTAATTCATAAAATCATGGAATCCTACGTAGTTGACTTGTTGGCTAAGGCCAAGAAGCATTGTGACCATCCAGAAATACTCCATGTCATTCTTTCATGCCTAATAGAATATGGAGTCACACTAAATCCAGAGAAATGCACCTTTGGTGTAACAGGAGGAAAGCTCCTAGGTTACATCATATCGTCACGAGGGATAGATGTTGATCCAACCAAAATTCGGGCTGTCCTCGAAATGGTCCCACCTTCGAATGAATCTGGAATCGGGTCATTTCTCAGAAAATTGGGTGCAATCTGGAGATTTATCCCGGACTCCAGCTTCACCATTCATCCAATCAACAATTTACTCAAGAAGGATTATAACATTGATTGGACCGAAGACTGCAATGAAGCCTTTGATGCGGTTAAGCGTTTCTTGTTGTCACCACCTACGCTAATGCCACCCAAGCTAGACCGCCCGTTAATTTTGTATTCACGAGCTACCGATGTCTCGTTAGCTTGTATGTTAGCGCAAGAGGACGATGACAAGAGAGAACGTGTGATTTATTTCATTAGTCAAACATTACTTGACTATGAAACACATTATACACAGGCAAAACAAGAATGCCTTGCCATAGTCTTTGCTACTAAATGCTTAAGACACTATATGCTGAATCAAGAAACGAGGGTCATGGTAAAAACGAACCATTTACGAACTTTCCTCACACAAGGATCCTTTTCTAAAAAGGCTAGATGTTTTATAACCTTAATGGGGGAATTCGAATTAACATTTGTAAATCAGAAGTTGGTTAAAGGACAAATCATCGTAGATTGGTTAGCTGATAACCCATTAGATGGAGGTGATTTAGTAGATTTAGATTTTCCAGATGAGTGCGTATACTACATCGAAACCCGACCCTCTATCTCTGAGTGTCCTTGGTACACTGATATCATTAATTATATCATGGACCATACGTACCCAGAAGGAGCTACACTGCAACAAAGAAGGCGGTTACGTATCATTACAGCCAAATACGTCATCATAGAGCAAGTACTCTTCCGAAAAGCATTCGATGGAATTCTCCTAAGATGTGTCGACACAGAAGAATCCAAGAAGATTCTCCATGGATCCCACAGTGGAATATGTGGAGGCCACTTCGATGGCCATGCCACCACTCGAAAAATACATCGAATGGGCTATTTTTGGCCCACTCTAGAACATGACGCAATAGAGTTTGTACGCAGGTGTCATAAGCGCCAAGAATTCTCCCATGAGATCCACATGCCAGCACAAGCTCTACAACCAATTGCTACTCCATGGCCCTTTTCTACATGGGGTCTTGATTTGATAGGGAAATTCTCTCCCTCGTCTACAGATGGCCATAATTTTATAATCACGACCACCGAATATTTCACCAAGTGGGTAGAGGCTATGCCTCTTACTACTGTACCAGGTTCTGTAATCGCCAAGTTCATTTTGAACCAAATCATTTGCAGATACGGTATCCCACAAATCATTATCTCCAATAATGGAACTTCTTTTAAAAATGAAGAGGTTCGCGAGCTATGCAATAAATTTAAGATAAGCCATCATACGGCTTCCATGTATTACCCTCAAGCCAACGGACAGGCTGAAGCGACGAACAAGACACTAAAAGCCATTCTCCTTAAAACTGTGAAAGAAAACAAACGAGATTGGCATTTGAAGTTATATCCGGCCTTGTGGGCCCACCGAACCTCAATAAGAACACCAATGGGAGCAACTCCTTTCTCACTAGTGTTCAGGGCAGAGGCAGTTCTCCCACTCGAGGTTGAAATACCCAGTCTCCGCATTTCATTACAAGCGATTCTGGATGAAGACGCTTACAGAGAAGCACGTCTTTCCCAACTAGAAAGCCTAGATGAAACTAGGTTAGATGCTGAACAATGACATAGAGTTTATGCTAACCGGATGTGCCGGTAGTACAACAAGAAGGTCTATGAACGCGACATATGCGAAGGTGATCTAGTTCTAAGGCTAGACAGCCGGATCGACAAGAAGACCGGCGAAGGAAGGAAGTTCTGGCCTAAATGGTTGGGCCTATACCGAATCATGAAGGACTATGGAAATGGTGCATACCTCTTATGTACGCTAGAAGGTGAGGAATTTGGCGAAACGGTCAATTCCCAGCACCTCAAGCGGTTCTACGCATAGGCAGCTAGCACTACTTATATAACTATCTACATTGCATTTTCATACAGATTAGGATCATGTTGTCCATTTGTTTTGTACACAAATTTTGATCAAGGAATCTATTCTCAAGAAATTCATTACAAACTCATGATGTTGTTGGCATAAACTCTTAATCAGACCTCTCCATTTTCATGATGTCATCAAATTATCTCGGAATCATTTTATCAAATAAAGCTAGATATGACAAAGTCTTAAATGGTAACCATACCAAGATCTGCGGGCTTGTTCTCACTTTTAGTTTCTTCTTAGGATAGGTGTCTTGCCTATGGTCTGTTTTAGAAGCTTCATGGTGTCACATCTATCCCATATATATGTCTCTTTGGAAATAAGCACATACTGACGTTTTACTCAAACAAGTCAAACATTGATCAAACAAAAAATTTTAATTTTACACATTTCCTTACCCCACCAACCTTTGGTGATGAGCTTGCGTCTCTTACTAGTGACGTAGGGTTGGGAAAGGATGGAAATGCCCTTACTTACTCGCCTATGCTTTGCCCCGGTGTTAAACCCATGCTTCTTACTAGTAGCATGGGACAAAGTGTAGGGGGTCCTCTTGACAAATAAATGCAATGGTCATACACAAACAATTCAAACTTTGAACTTTGAGTCAAAAATAAATGAATCAGATGTTTAAAATTTCAAGAGAGTTAAAATCCTAAAAACCCATATTTTGTCTACTACGTGGCCATCTACGGATCTAAGTCTAGATAAACCGCAAAGTTAGTTGCATTCTAAACTATGAAGTCACTCAGGTAGAGTAAGCTTGTAGCTTCTAATTTGGTTCCACCAAAGCTTTGTCTATCTTTCATCACTATTGTTTTAGCACATTTCATAACTTGCGCCCTTCTTGACTCTTGGTGATAAGCCCTCGCATCTTACTAGTTGCGTGGAGTTAGGAGTGGGTCAAGTTTATCTGTTCATCGTACTGGTTTGTATTCATCACTTTGCAAAACACACATGAGGTATCCAAAATTGCTTACACAAGCTAAGATTCAAGATCACATTATATCTACATCACCATATATCAGCATCATGAAACATAAAAGGAAATGAAAACATTTACATCATTTGTTCTCCATTGCATACATTCTAAAAGCATATAAACATACATCGTAGTATACATAGGGAAACTGGAAATAGAAAGGAAACCATGAGTGCCAAGATTTTGATCCCAAATAATACGTATATATAAATGATCAATGTTTATATACAATGTCATCATGCACTAAGCATGGTCAAAACGCTCAAAGAGCCTGGGATATACAAAGAATATATAATACAAAATCTATGAGAGCCAAGTGGCCTCTCAATCCCTACACGACCCCTCCGAAGGTGCACGCCCACGCCTAGGACTCCGGCTACGCTGATGCTCTGAATGTACGGAGGGCTTAGGATCCCGAGGAGTAGCCACAGTCTCACCATGAGAATGGCTCCTCATAAGACGCTCAGCCATCCTGTACCCTGCTAGCTCGGTGCGAAGGGTCGATACCATCCTAGCCACATGCCAGACTGGAGCAAAGATGTCGGTATGCCTACCGGCTGCTGAAGGCTCCCCAACGTCTATGGACAGCTCTACACGGGTCCTATCCATGGGGATCATCAGGGAATCAGTACATACCCTGCGGATCAAATCCCGCCACTCATCAACAGTCTCTACAAACAAAGGAGAAAACAAGTTAGAAACCAAACAAGAATAGGAACAAGATTGTAACTAAGGAGAGCCTACAAGCAAACATTAAAAGGGAGAAAGGGTAACTTACTCGGATCACCAGGCCTCTAGGATGGGTCGCTGGGGCTGGCACCTGCCGCGGATGCCATTGCCGACTGAGGGGTTGCTCCTGTGGTGAGAGCAACGTATCACCCCGCAACGGACTCATCCTCTCTACCACAGCCCTGGGAGAGTGGCTCCTCTGAAACCAGAGTCACCCTCTCTGCGCTTTGCTCGGCCCTCCTCTGTTCCTCCCTCTGTGAACTCCTCAGACTCGGAGTCAATATCAATAGGGTCATCGCTGCTATGAGCAAGACCCGCAGCAATCTGAAGCAAAGGTGCCTGAGGTGCATCAGCTCTCCCTCTAGCACGTACTATCCTCCTGGCTGCAATGGGAATGCCAGGAGTAACCACTGTCCAACCTCGGCCTCTAGGCCCCCCTCTGGCCTCACGAATTGATCTGTAGACTGACGCCACTGGGGGAAGCATATCCGTGTATGGTAAGCCAAACTGCTGAGGAACTCGGCCAAAGGGGTGCATCTCCACATGTCCCACTCTATCAATAAGCTGCCCTGTCGTGGAGCAGGAGATCAAGGTAAGAGTCTCCTCGCCCCAAATACCCGCCATAGTCTGATATGGTGTGGCCTCCATGTCGGCAGTAGTCAGGGAGGCAACTGGCTGATGAGGTGCTCTAAGCACCGACATGTCTATCCATCTGGTTGCCCTCACAGCCCCAGGATCTGCCCACATCCACACCCTGTCCATAGGGGATGAAACGCTCATAGGACCAACTCATGACTAGAGTCAGGTGGCCTCAATAAACTGCCCCTGTAAACGGACTACCCTGTATAAGTCATGGTAGGTAGTCCCAAGAATGTCTGCCCCCTAGGCATATTTCCGACCATGCCCCTCTATCTGTGCAATAATGGGGGCTCAGTAGTATAATAATGTGTCCACTCCCTTGTCCCCGATCAATCTTGAAGCAAGGATCCCCATGATGGCCTGACAAAGTAAGGGGATGGGCAAGGAAGGAATAGATCGAACTCTCACCCCCTTCTTCGACCCCGTGGAGATGACTGCATCTCCCATATATGTCGCCCACTATGTATTTTTTTTTTTGTGCCCCGTGAGAATGATTGTCTCTAAAGTAAGCCATCTCCCGATGATCGGGACCCCAAAGGACTATGATAGATCCTCCAATGTAATGGTTCCAATCCAACAGGGACCACTGGCAATCGAAGGGTTACGATTGCATCCCTAGTATGAGAATAGGTCACAAACGAGTGACTAGATGGCATACAACATGAGGCACGCGCGATATGCGCAGTATGCCAAAACCGATGGAAAGTGGTGTCCTCCTCATTGTGAGAGGGGCATCTAGTTTACCCTGGGCAGCCAATCACACTACCTTATCTACTCCATGGATTGTACTCCTCTCTCGCCTGCATACACCAAAAACACACAAAAACAAAGTAAAGTTAGCATCCAGGCAATACTATAAAAATAAATGTTAAACACCGTTTGAAATGCAGAAATACAAAAACAATCTCAAAAAGATGGTTCCTTTTGCATTATGTGCAAAACCGACCGGCCTGAGAGGGGGCGGTTTGTAAATTATGCATCAGACCTTTCTTATGTTAGATCTGTATGTGTTTATTCTGTTAGATTCATATCTACTTTTTTTGTCATTTATTCATCATCAGTATTGCTTTGTTTTTGTTTATGCAAGTAGTTTGGCTCTGTTTACTACTACCACCAATCCCAAAACATAAATCTTCTGACCTTTCTGCTTTGGAATTCATTTCTTTTCTTCCTTCGGACCCTGCTCTTTCTTCTTTCCTCTCTTCTTTCCTTTCTTCTTTTCGCAGTCGGAAACACCCCTACTGGGATGAGATCCCAAACCCCCGAAGGCAAAATCTGTGAGACTTGCATAGATTCCTGCTGGTAGAATAGCAATAAACCAGTTTCGCTTTGCTGACTCAAAGAGGGGCTATGCCCTGCACACTGTTGGCTCGTCTATCCATAGATCTGTCCAGGCGACAGATTTTCGGACCAACAGTTTTTTTTGGCGACTCCGCTGGGGATCGAACAGATCTATCAGATCTATGATGGTGGTAGATAGAAAAAAAAAAAAATCAGAAAAATCACTATCGCCTGTTTGCAAATCTGAACTTTTTTTTGTTAAAAATCCAAAAATTTTGCAAAAGTGCTCCAAATTGAAAATTTTCTTCTGAGATCCATAGATCTGGCCTAGTTGGAAATCTTTAGTTCGCTGAGTTTTTATAAAAATCAGTCAGTATTTTGCCGTAGATCTGATTTTTGACTGTTTACAAAAAGTTTGAAACCCTTTGAAAAAAGTCAAAATCAGATCCGAAAAATCAGCTTGCTAATCTTCTCTGTCATTTTTATCCTCGTTGTTATTTGTCATTAACCGCAATCGGTTTTCTGAAAGAGGATAGTTTTTAAATATTTAGAAAAGTATGCTGCTGGTTTTTGACAAAAAAACCAGAAAATCAGCAAGTACAGCCAAAAAGAAATTTCAAATCTGCGCCATAAACAGTTGCATCTGGAAGGTACACTGGGGGGGTGAACCTTTTTACGCAGCAGGAGAGCCCGTGGAGAAGCTGATCCTACTTTCGATCTGCTTCAAAGGCATAATTTCAGCATAACACCGGCACGCTTTTTTCAGCGCTAAGCTCGGCTGCTGACCGGTCATCCAGGAGTGTCTCACCTTCACGAAGGAAGAATCTTTCGCAAGGGGCATCCACATCCCTTTGTAGTGCCTTGCTACTCAACGGAACCGTCCTTCCAGCCCGTGTTATTTTTCTAGCCTTTCAAATGGCGGTACCATGGGAAATGCTATGGGTCCCTTGGCTTTACCACATCCAGTTCATCGCGCTCCCTCACGGAAACCGAAAGAATTTTCCCAAATTCGACGGGAGCAGAAATCAAAGTACAGATTCCCACATATCTGCATTCATCATGTCATGCAGTATCCTGGATGTAACTCACGAGGATGTGTCGGTTCGCCTTTTTCTGGAAACTCTACAAGGACCTGCGGCTGAATGGTTTCAGCATTTACCAGCTGGATCTATTACCAGTTGGGCCACCTTGCGGGATGCTTTTGAAGATAGGTACAAACCTTCAGAAGATGCATTTGCATTATTATCACGGATCACTCACCTGAAGAAAGAGGAAAATGAGACCATGCGTGATTTTATCACCCGGTTCAATGCACTAATCAACCATGTCCCTGTTGCCATGCTTCCAACACCGGAGAATCAAAAGTGTTTCTTCGTAAACGCTATGAGCTAAAAAGTTAGTTTCTTGCTCCTCCAGGAACAAGTTGCCACCTTGATTCTCGCCCAAGCCGCTGCCATTCGCATAGAAGATAATTTGATAATATCTGGCAAATTGAAAAAGGAATCAGCCAAGCCTAAATCTTTGGGCCCTTCGCCCACTACTTCGTCTGATCCAGCCTTTCAAAAGATGGCAAATGACTTGCTTGCATTAAAGAAGCAGTTGGCCCAGGCCTCCCCCAGTTCCTCATACCGGGATATTCCGCGGAGGAATTTCATTCCTAACAATGTTTCGCAAAGGCCGCGCTTACCCGCAACCGCTCCGCGGTTGGCACTTGAGGCTCCTCCGGTCAACGCTCTGGCCGAAATCGAAGAAGAAGAGTAGTATTATGAAGAACCTTCATCCCAGGGCGAAGATGATCAAGATGTCGGTGAACCGACTGGCGAATCTACTATCGGGTATATGGAATTTGATGAGGAAGAATCTGATGAAGAGGAGGGTACCCAGGGATATGCAAGCAGACAGTCATACACAGTTTTTACTCGCTCGCAAGGAAAAGAAGCGGAAGTTGCTGCCCATGTCCAGCAGGAGAAGGCCGTGTCAAACGCGCCTCCGATCATTGCTAAAAGAGGTAACCCTCTTCCTACTCAACTCCCTGGCAAATCTTTTACAAGGAAATCCTTTCCCCCCATCTCTCCTCCAAATCAGTCCCCTCATATTCCTACCAAGACCAGTAATCCTATTCCACCATCGCGAAGTGAGGGACTCATTCCTTCACCAACGCAACCCTTGGCCATGTTTGATATCATAGATCATGCAAAAAAGACCAAGATCCAAATGTCTGAAGCTGAGTACCTTCAGTCAAATCCCGAACAGCTTGTAAGATTGACCAAGTATATTCAAAGTCAAGCTGTTGTATCTAATCAGGTTTCCCCAAAAGGAATCCTTTCCACTCCCCCTGAATCCCACATAAATGTTGCTTCAACATCGGCATCAGGCAAGATAGAGCCTTTCTATCTCTCCCTCCTAATCAATGGACACAAGCTGAGTAACTGCATAATTGATTCCGGGGCTTCTGATAACGTCATGCCAGCAAAAGTCACCCATGCTTTGGGCCTCACTCTTACCAAGCCTTTCGGTAGATGTTATTCCTTGGAAACCAAGCAGGTTCCGTTGGTTGGCCAAATTAAAGACGCGCAATTTACATTTGCGGCATTCCCTGATAAAAGAGTAAAGATGACAGTCCTCGTTGCTGACATTCTGGCAGCCTATGGAATTTTGCTGGGAAGAAGTTTCTGCAGCGAAGTCGGTGGGGAAATTCATATGGACTGGTCTAAAGCTAGAATTCCCGTCAGAGGCATAATGCAGACTTTGGATCCGGAATCACAAAAAAAGTACTTGGTTACTAGCTCTGAGGACCCCAAAGCTCAAATCCTTTTTGAATCATCAGGGATGGGGAACTATTTCTTATCTACTAAGTCTGATAAAATGGTTGTTCTCATTCAAGAAGGATATCTTAACAAGATCTGGACCTTGCAGTTCGATGGCAGCTGTGCAACCAGTGGATGTGGCGCCGGGGCCGTGCTAATATCTCCCGAGGAAGAAGTCATCCCTCTCTCTTTTAAGTTGCAGTTCTTTAACACAAATAATAATACTGAGTATGAATCTTTGTTACTTGGCATGCAAGCCGCAAGGGAAAGAGGGATTAAGAATCTGAAAGTACAAGGTGATGCGGAGCTAGTTGTGAATCAAGTTAAAAGGATTTACCAAGTGAAGAATGAAAGGCTCAGGCATTACCGTAATGCGGTGTGGGACAACATCGAGGAATTCGATGCTTTTTCAATAGAATCCATTCCAAGGGCTCAAAATGACATGGCCAATTCATTGGCTGTTTCAGCAACCCTCATGCTTCCTCACCCAGGTTTGAGAACAAAAAAATACACCATTGAGGTGGTTTTCCGCCCGAGTGTGCCAAACAATTCTCAGCATTGGTAGGTGTTCAACGACGATAATCAACTCATTGCCTTTCTAGAGAAGGCAGAAAATTTTAAAGAATTGCACTTTTAAGGATCTACTTCCACTTGCCGTGAATCAGTCACCAATCAAGGTGATGAATCCGAAGGGAATGACGGCATATGTCAGCTCAAAGGAAATAAAATCCCAAAGGGCTTGGTTTCTCTGGAGCGGTTGTTCGACAGGCATGACCGTTTTGTGAAAAAGAAGAGGCGAGATGACCCTGACTCATCCCCAGAAAACGAACCGGTCAATATAGGTTCGATAGAGCACCCGCAATTTGTGAACATTGGCAAATGTTGCACGCCTGAGGAGAAACGTAAATTTGTCAAGTTGCTGAAAAAATATATAGACGTGTTGGCATGGTCCTATGCCGATCTAAAGTCTTTTAAGCCAAAGGACGTTCAGCATGACATCCCGTTGAAAGAAGATGTCAAAGCCTTTCGCCAGAAGCAGAGGCACTATAATCCTAAGATCTTGGGGACTATCCAGGCTGAAATTCAGAAGATGCTGGATGTAAGAATCATCTTTCCTATCCATCACAGTACTTGGGTAGCAAATATTGTGCCAGTGTGCAAGAAAAACGGTGAGATACGCATATGCGTAGACTTTCGCAATTTGAATCAGGCTTCCTTGAAAGACAACTACCCACTTCCGATAATGGATCAAGTTCTGCAAGCAGTAACTGGATCAGAGATGCTGTCCATGCTTGATGGTTTTTCAGGCTATAATCAGATTGAAGTTTCAGCTGAAGATCAATTTAAAACAGCATTCACTACTCCCTGGGGTACGTTTGCCTACAGTAGGATGCCTTTTGGCCTAACTAATGTTGGCGCCACTTTTCAGCGGGCCATGGATTTCGCATTCAAAGGTATGATGGGGAAAGTCATTGTGGTTTACCTAGATGACTTAACCGTGTTCTCTAAACAACGAAATGATCATTGTGATCATTTGGAGCAAGTGTTGGCCAGGTGCCGAGAACATGGGATTTCCCTAAACCCAAAAAAGTCTGTTTTTGGAGTCACGGAAGGAAAGTTGCTAGGGCATGTGGTTAGCAAAGAAGGAACAAAGATAGATACCAAAAGAGTTAAGGCTATTCAAAGCCTTACTCTGCCTACAAGCAAGACTGGTGTTCATTCTTTCTTCGGAAAGGTGAACTTTCTCAGGCGTTTTGTTCCTGACTTTGCTGAGAAGACCCGTCACATATTGAACATGATGAAGGGGTCACCAACTTTCAGATGGAACGAAGAGGGGAAAAGGTCATTTGAAGAAATAAAAGCTTCCGTTGCTCATGCACCAGTCCTGGTATGTCCCGATTTCTCCAAGGACTTCATCATGTATAGTTACGCATCTGAGCATACTGTGTCCGCAATATTGATGCAAAAGAACTCGGAGGATGTTGAATCTCCGATTGCGTTCATGAGTTCTCCCCTCAAGCCTCACGAACTAAAAATGACTCAACTGGAAAAGCATGCCTTTGCCGTTGTCAAAGCAGTGAAGAATTTCAGGTATTACATTCTAAACTCGCATACGGTGGTGCTGGTCCCTGACACGGTGGTGAAATCAATTCTAACTCAGCAGGAGTTAGGAAGCTTGCGAGGAAATTGGATCGCAAAGGTCCAGGAGTATGACCTGGATATTAAACCAACCAAGCTGGTAAGGGGCAAGGGCCTGTGTCAGCTAATGGCTGAAAACAAAGATTCAGAAAACCCTGATGAAAGGGGTGACTACACCAATGAAGCACACAACCAGCTGGAAAAACCTGATTTGCTGCCTCTGGTCCTATTTGTTGCGACTAGTGATGAATGGTATTTCAATATCGCTTTCTTCCTCACCTACGACGAATGCCCAATGCACCTAACTGCAAGGGAGAATAGCACTATAAAGCTCAGAGCAGCTAAATATGTCATCTGGGAGGACGGTTTATATAAGCGTGGGATAGATGGCATCTTTTTGCGATGTGTTGACAAACCTCAGCAGGTAAAACTACTAGAAAGTTTTCACAATTCAGCCTGTGGGGGGCATTTCTCTTCCTCCGTGACAGCACACAAGATCATTCGAGCCAGGTACTATTGGCCGACGCTCTTCCAAGATACAGCCACCTGGGTGGCAAAGTGTGAACCTTGCCAGCAATTTGTTGGCAAGCCGAAGTTGGCTGCTTTTCCCCTTAGGCCTGTCATTATCAACGAACCATTCAGACAATGGGGAATTGATTTTATTGGTGCACTCAATCCTCAATCGAGTGCTAGACATAGCTATGTCCTTACAGCAACAAATTACTTCACCAAGTGGGTGGAAGCCATACCTGTCAAGCATGCCACTTCTGAGGTGGTTTGCAATTTCATTAAAGAAAATATCATTGTCAGGTTTGGCGTTCCAAACAAAATCGTTGCTGATAATGCTTCTAACTTCTCCTCACGGGAAGTTATTAGTTTTTGCTACGAATATGGGATAACTTTGGCTCACGCCTCAGATTATTACCCTCAGGGAAATGGTCAGGCGGAATCCAGTAACAAGAACTTGGTGACCATCATACGGAAGTTAGTGGATGAGAATCAGCGGATGTGGCACAAGTCTCTGTACGACGCTTTGTGGGCCGATCGTATTACTCCCAAGAGGTCTCTCGGCATGTCACCTTTTCAAGTGTTATATGGCACTGATGCCGAGCTTCCCATTTCTGCAGAACTTCCTACTCTACGCTTGGCACGAGCTATCGAAGATGAAACTTTCCAAAATTCTCTTGAAAAGAGAATCATGTATCTGACATAGCTCAAAGAAAAGAGAGTAAGAGTGATCGATAGGATCACCGAGCATCAGAATCAAGTCAAGAGATTATTTGATAAAAAAGCTAAGCAAAGGGATTTTCAAGTGGGAGATCTCGTCCTTTTGTGGGACAAGCGAAGAGAGCCAAAGGGCATGCACGGAAAGTTTGATTCCCTATGGAGAGGGCCCTTCAAGATCAAGCAGCTCAACGGAGAGAATAGCTTCTATCTCTCATATCTGGATGGAACCGAGCTCCCACTTCCTTATAGCGGGCAACATCTAAAAATTTTTAAGAAGTAGAGCTTGCTCTCTTCTTTGTACAGTTTGCTTTAGTTGTGTGTTTGTTTTCGTCGTGTGTTTGCTTTCGGTTTGTTGTGTGTTCCTTTTGCTCTCCCTCCGATCACCCTTGTTTTTGACTCTGTTACCCAATGGATAGGCACATAAGATCTGGGATTCTCTACCCCCGAGTTTGCTCAGGGATAGTCCCCAGAAAGAGCCAGCTGTTATCCCGTAAAATTGACAAGGGCAATTTTACCGATAACCATACCGAAAATTTTGTTTGATCCCTCGTTAGGGATCCCTTGCGTTCGAAACGTTGCAAAATCCCTTCCCGGGAAAATCTGGTTTTTCAACTTAGTCTTTTTGGTCTTTTTTGGCTGGGCGCATGGAATGACTATGTAACACCAACTTTTGGTGCGCCCCCTTTAAAGCCTTTGGCGCATATTTTTCAGTGTCAACACGACCTTTTGGTGCGCCTTGTATGTTGAGTCTTCTCTGCGTGCGCCAAGGCGCATGCGCCTTCATGTTAGCACAACTTTTGTTGCGCCACTTTTTGGTGCGCCAAAGGGCGCACATAATCTAATGACAACACAACTTTTGGTGCGCCAAAGGCACGCTTAGTTTCATGCTGGCAAAATGCTTTGGTGCGCCAAAGGGTGCATGCTTTCCAATGTCGACAGAAACTTTCATGCGCCCTTTATAAAGTGGGTGGCACATTTATGACTAGTTCACCTATATATATGTTTTTGCGCACCCAAAATGTCATTTTCACTAGTCGCAGAGCACGTGATTTCTTTTCTCTGAGCCTGTCAGCCCCTGCCTCGTTGTTTTCAACACCTTGTGGACCCGTTGCAAGTTTTTGCTATTTATCCAGGTAAGAGGTTCCTATCCCTCTCGTGTGTTTTACGTTTTTGGTTCTTGGTGTGCTCGTGGTCTGGTTGTGGTTTGGAAGTATTGAAATATCAAAATGTTGGTCTAGCCTCCTCCTTTTGCTATCTTCCCATATCCCTCTCCCTCTATCCAGATCTGCTAATAGGGGAGCTTGTCTAAAAAACATGGTTTTATTTCCTTTTTGATGAGCCGTTTCATTGTCCAAATAAACCTGCAAAGAACGAGAGAAAGGAATGGAGAAAAAGAAGACCGTTTTTCCCTTTGGCGCATCGACGCGTCCTGCAACATCATAAACAGTTGCACCCCTTTGGCGCATCTGTCCCACTCGCAACATGAATAAAACCCGCGCCAATGGCGCACCCATCACGCCTGTTGCATCATAAACTTCTGCGCCCTCAAGGCGCGCCTCCTCCATATGCTACAAACACTAGCCTTGCGCCCTCTTTGGCGCATCAACCTTCCTTGTTGCATCGCATATCTATGCGCCCCCTCGGCGCACCCTGCATCTGCGCAACATCAGCTTTATCCGCGCTAAGTACAAAGCTTTGAAAGCGCAAGCGCATTCCCCATTACAGCTGCATCATGTTGTGTAAACCCTTTGTGCGCCGCGCCAAATTGCCTTGGGCGCACCAAATGTTCATGCAACGTACAAAATCCATGTGCCTATTGGCGCATCCTGTCTCTATGCAACACGATGTTTTCATGCGCCCTTTTGTAAAATGCATCATGCAGTATTCATGCGCCATGCGCCTTTGGCGCCAGTTTAACCCTTGCAACACACTTTCCCCGTGCGCCTTACCTATTTAGCCCTGTAAGCTGCAGCTTTCATGCGCCATGCACCCTGAGTCTCAAAATCTCTAACTCTTTCTTCTGCTAACATTTCAATGGAAGATCAAATGGCTAATACAACCTTTTTGGATTGGGTTTCGCTTCTTCTTCGTGCAGATCAGCAAATAAATTTGAAAGAACATATGTCAACATCCAGCAAAAGACCTATCAAATCCAAAGGAAAGGCCAAACTTACAGAAGAAGAGATGAAATATAAATATCAGAGGGTCAGAATGCCCGAGTCCCAGGCCGAGTGTAGCATGGACGTCAGAGATTCAGAATTGGGACATATTGATATGGAGGAATTCTGGGCTAGAACTCAGAAAGTCACAAGGAGTCCATGGATGGACAAACTGATAGGCAGTGCCCTGCACTTCGCCGGTGGAATCCCAGTCAGCGCCGTCAACAATGAATTCTTGATGGTGATTGCCCAATGTTACAACAAAGACACAAGGTGTGTCGTAAACAGCAAGGGCGAGGTAGTCATTAACCTCACTGCCCGTCACTTTGAGATAATACTTGGCATACCTCACCACCGGCACTTTGTGGCCGTCAGTCAAGCAGATTGCATTAAGGCCTGGGATGACAATGCAGATCAATGTATGCAACTAATGAATGAGAGTTTACTTGAAAAACAAAAAGGTAGTAACCCAGTGGCCCCAAATCATCCAAGGCAGCTGACTTCTCAGAGGAGCTCAGCTTGACACCATTACACGTCCTGAGCAGGGTCTTCGAGGACTTTCTGACGCCCATTATTTCCATAGATGGATGCTGCAGTACTTAGAGACCATGAACAAGAATATCCCTGATCAGCGCTTTTGCTGGGGAGAAATTATAAGCAGCACAATCTCTAAGCAGCTACAACAATTTAGCACAACGGGGACATTCCATATGAACTCCTACGTGGTCTACGATGAAGCATAGACAAGGTATATCCAGGCTGACACAGATGGGGACAATTGGCCTCAGGTCAAGATATCCGAGTACTACCCGGAATGAGGCTGGAGAACTAGCATCTCCCAATTTCAGACAAATTGAGGAGAGGGTTTTCAAGGAGATCATCTGCGTATTGAGGCAGAATATGACATATGGTCGCACGACCAAAAGCATAGAAGCAGCCACTAATCTACCTCGGGGGCCCTGATTTCACAACCTCCCCGTTGGGTAACGCACCTCCACGGTCCAAACAGCAGCCTAAAGGCAAGGGAAAAGGCGTAGAAGGTGAATCCAGCGCCATTCAGAAAGAATCCCTTGAGAGTCCTCCTTCCGCGGCACCCGAGCAGGTAATAACTCTGGCTTCGCCAGAGAAAGAAGCAGAAGAGGAAGTTCTAATAGGCCCATCCACTCAGGATGTCGGCATTGCTACAACAACCGAGGTCCCTTCCATCCCTTCTTCTTCTCTTCCTTCCCCTCCTTGAGCGACTCAAGCGACCATCCCTTTGGTCATGTCCTCTTCCCCTTCTTCTACTCTTTCCCCCGCCTCTTCATCTATCTTTTCTTCCCTCATTGATCTGTCCTCCTCCATTTCTTCCCTCATCTCTGAGCTCCCTTCCCCTCCTATGTCTTCCGCAGCTGCAGTTTCCCTTCCTTTCGTGGGCACTTCTTCAGCTATTCTCTCAATGCCGCCGCCACGTGTCTCCACGTTTTTCCCCTCTTCTACTGCAGCTGCCCCCTCCACTGTTTCCGGTCCATCTACCATAGGTCCAGCTTGGATCTCTCAGCAGCTAAGTCAGCAAAAGAGTAAAGTTTCCATCGCTCCGATATACTTTTCCGTGATCCCATCTAAGGGGGTGAAGAAGTAGAAGCATGTCACGCGCTTCTCTCAAAGTGTTGTAGGAGAAAGAGTTATGGAAATCGCATACCCCAATCCCCTCAAAGAGAAAAAGGATCTGTCTCCTACAGATTTTACTGTGACCCAAGTCACAATGGGGACATCTTCAGAAAGTCTTCAGGGGGAGGCTCTTTCTGCAGTTGACACCCTCTGCAAAAAGCTTCAGGAAACCAAGGAAGAGAAAAGGCAACTAAAGGAGCAAAACAAATATCTACTCCAAGCCTTACAGAAGATGGGTAGTGCGCCTCCCACAACTTCCGCCGAGACTTCTGAGCTTCTCAGCTAGGAGAAAATTAACGAGTACCCAATGATCGGCGAGCAGGGTATGGCCGTTTCCACTTGGAGGAGCCAAATCCTCAAAGACAGCAAAAAATTAATCGCCGAGTTCTCCGACTTGTACCTGAACATCAGTAAGGTGAATAAAGAGCTCCAAACGTTAGCAGGGCCCATATCAGAAGAGTTGGAACATGCCAGACTGCAACACGAGACCTTCCAACAAATGTTTGACTGTTCAGTCGAAGATCTGGTCAAGTTCGGCATCTTCGGCCATCCAAGGGCCCTCAACAAAATCATGTCCACTCTGGACTACCGGGTGGATCAGCTAGAATTTATTCTAGAAAAAATTGACAAAGTCAAGGAAGAAGCCCTGGATGTGATGCACCAAATGGAACGGATTGTTCTTAATATGTCGCCAGGGTTACTTACTCGTTCCTTCACTTTAAGGAAAGCTGATGAAACCACCCGGATCTTCAAGGAGATCGCTTCTCAAGGAACGGGGCCAGAGGTCACATTTGACACAGAATCTATCAACAACCTGCTGGCGTGTAGGGACTTCATTGGGTTCCTCATTAAGGCGGAAAAGGACTATTCCAAACTCCCAGAGAAGCTCATAGATGAGCGGGAGACTTGTGAGGTGATAATTGATAGGCACAAGGATCCTTCCCAAGATCATCTAGGGCCAATAATCAACAAGTTCATGGAATACCACTCTCAGTTCCATATCTCGTCACCTGAGGAGCAACAAAAGCAGTCCACCCCCTTTCGGCCGCAAGATGATGATGACGAATAGCTGCTGCTGTTTCTTCTTCTTCTTCTTCTCCTTCTTCTCTTTCTCTTCTTCGTCTTTCTGGAAATATCTGGAGTATGTTGATGCAAATGATGACATCATCCATGTTACATCATGGGATGATGTCATCCATCAAGTTGTAAAAAGTCAACATTACTTTTAGATATTTTGTAAATATCTTTGTAAATAGTTGTTGGCTCCTTTTTGCCTTCTTTTCTCTTCTTCTTCTATAAATACTCCAATACTTGTAGTATTGTGAGATGGATGAATATCTTTCAGATGAAAAATAGAAGTGAAGAAAAAATACTTTGAGCTTTCTTGTAACAGAAGTAAACAGTAATACAAATATTGAGACTTTGTGTTGAATAGCTGTGTTATGCATCAGACCTTTCTTATGTTAGATCTGTATGTGTTTATTCTGTTAGATTCATATCTACTTTTTTGTCATTTATTCATCATCGGGATTGCTTTGTTTGATTATGCAAGTAGGTTTGGCTCTGTTTACTACCAATCCCAAAACATAAATCTTCTGACCTTTCAGCTTTGGAATTCATTTCTTTTCTTCCTTCGGACCTGCTCTTTCTTCATCCCCTCTTCCTTTCCTTTCTTTTGGCAGTTGGAAACACCCCACTAGGATGAGATCCCAAACCCCCCGAAGGCAGAATCTGTGAGACTTGCATAGATTCCTGCTAGTAGAATAACAATAAACCAGTTTCGCTTTGCTGACTCAAAGAGGGGCTATGCCCTGCACACTGTTGGCTCGTCTATCCATAGATCTGTCCAAGCGATAGATTTTCGGACCAACACAGTGAGAAATCAACCAAACAACCAATCTTACTCCCTAGCAAAGAAATTATTCCACGTAAATTTAAACGGAAATCGAAGAAATTCTCTCGAGTGTTTTCCATCAATTGGCAAGTGCTAATATGATAATATATCCAATCACGAGACCCTTTGCAAAAGGGAAATCAAAACCTATGTGGTATAAAGAATCAAAATATTCTAATTACCACCGCATCAAAGGCTTCTCTACAATTTAGTGTTCAAATCTTTGCCACTATGTCCAAGAATTAATTGAAAATAAAGCCATTGAAATAGAAAACATGTCAACTACCACAACTTCTAGTGAATACTTCAACATTTTCCAATATTCTTTACATGACGAAACTCAACAAGATCAAGATGACAAGGGCAAGGATCTACAAATGAAAACCGATCAACTTCTTTTATGGATACTCTTCCATTAGTTCAATAAAAAATTGAAAGTGTTTCAGAAAACTATCTTCAAATGTCAAATGGGAACTTGAAAAAAATTTGCGACCCCTTTCTAACCCATGGTACAAATGAAAAATCTAAAGACAAAGGTCAATCATAAAACAATTTTGAGCTTGATTTTATTCTTTCATTACTAGATCCTACACTTAACATCGTGCATACCATTAAAACCAACACCCCTAGCCTTGATGTACACTACAAAAATAGGTTTTGACATCATTTATGACATTTCAAATGTTCAATCCTAAGTCTATGGATTTTTCACAATAACCATCCAATGCAAATTCTTTGTTGTATTCGCGTGAGATTATCAAATAGTTGGAAAAGGAATTTACGTAAATCCCTCCTATGTTTTTGACTAAAGAATCATCTCCATTTCAAGACATTCTTTCTTGTGCAGTCCACGATGTGTGTGTTCCTAGGGGTATCAACACTCCTCCATTTCAAGCTTCAATTACAAATCTATCGTTAAACGGTTTAGTCCTATCATTTGGTCCATATGCCCTTCTGAATATTAACATCCCAAACACTAAATTCTTACACACTGAAGTGTTCATCACTAATCATAAAATACATTGAGTGTTTATAGACAAAGGAGAAACATTGAAAAATTACTCTATTGTAGACATAAAATCAACACTTTGGATAATTATCTCGTCCTTGTTACATACTACTATTCATATGATTCCTAAGTAAGAAAATTACTAATCAACCCATGTCTTTGGCCGCCTTTCTTTATCTTTTGTTGCTCCTTTCAGTTTTTCACCTTTACATGCTCAGACTACCTTATTATACTTTGGATTTTATCATCCTAAACACTAGCGCCCAACTAGGATGCCAACGCCAGGCGCCCTTGTCCTCTGTGGGCGCCCCTGACCCCTTTGTACTTTACTCACACTTTTTGGGTCCTTTCTAGCCATTTAAGCATCTTACCTTTTTGGTAGTTGGCCTTTTTGGGGTTAATTATGAAATTCAAGTAAGGGAATCATATAAATATAATATTGTGTGATCATAATAAAGGATCAAGCACTAAGCATTAGCTATCACCACCTAAGGTTGCATCCATCAAAAATCTAAGAGCTCCATTGCATCCATTTAACACCCTCACAAGGGACATAAGGGCTGGTTATTTTGCATACACTTCATAGGAGGGAATTTCATTCTATTCCATGCACACATCTATTACATTTCTTTACATTTAGCTTATTTTCTCGATATCAAGTGTGACTCAGCACAAGAACCACCTAAGGTGACACGATTTCAGACACACACACACACACACATAAAACTACATTGGGTTAGAGATGTAGTGCATCATTTAGTCATAAGATCATTCGATTGTGATAACTAAGGTCACTGTCTGAGCCCCTCATTATGCATCTTTCTTTTTTAAGATTTCATGTTCTCTTTAAGGGTTTTATAGGTTCATTATTTCGTTACAAGTTTCCAGTGACTTTGCAACGATCATTGGTGCAACCTCATAGTCGACCAAATTTGAATAATTGTGAACCAATACATTATGACACACTCAAATGAGGTTTTTTGAGCATTTACGCACAGACACAGGTTCCTAAAAATAGGTCTAGGGCTCTCGCACGGGTGCCCCTATCCCTCTCTACGTGCACCCCAGTCTAGGAAGATCCCTCAAGATCTCACACACTTTTTCTAAGTCTATGTACAACACTTATTCTTCTCTCTGGTCATCTGGTCAATAATTTCATTATAGTATATTGAATCAATTGCGAAATCAGACTAAGTACTATTTTACCTCTTCTTTACAATTAGGGTTTCATAATTTATCTAGCTTAGTCTTGCTTGGGTTAATTTTTTGTACTTAATTATTCATTCATTTATTTCTAAAATAGATAATCAGATTAGGCTCTATATTATCATATTTTATCTTAATCACTTTAGTGAAACCCCACTCATTCTCAATCATTCAAATCCTTCTTTGGCATATCATCTTCTCAATTATGGCTCATAAAATTCCTCAAATTTCTTTATATGATTTAATTCAAATGCATCCTAATTTCCAAATTATTCTGAAAAAATCCCTATACACCATGTATCTCCCTAGACGATATGTCACCGCATCAAGTGAGTTTATATTATTAGATTTTCTTTCTGAAAACCCTAGTCTTCATGATCTTCCATCATAATCAATCCATGTTGGACTCAATTCAATCTTTACATTATTTATTTCAAGACAAATTTCAGGCTATGGAACCCATGATTACATCTCTTAAATCTGAAATACAACATCTTAAGGACACTTCTCATGCTCAAGTTCATTCTCCTTCTACTATATCATATTCATTCTATGTCTGCCACATGTGCTCATATTAGTGAGCCTCAAGTCATATCATTACCAGAGTCCTCTCTACCTTTAATCACAATGTCTAAGTATACATGACATTCTTACTGGGATCTCCTTAGTCATCAATTGATCACTTTATAATCTACTCAAGGTCTATACTCCTTACCAATTTGTAAAATATCAAGTTCACCCATATTGTCATTTATCATCAAATAAAATTGACATAATGAAAATGAATATCTATGTTTTACAATGAATAATCAAGAGGATCTTGAGCGTTAATGCTTTATCTCATTCATTGCACAGCATTCTGTTCTCCATGCCCATCAATACAATTTATACATCCCAAATGGGCTCCTAAATCTGATTTTTCTGCATGTCTAATGAACACCATGCCATCACCTCTCACGTTCCTTATAGCTAGAAAATCAAGTGTAGCCTATTCAATCCACTCAACCTCCTCTTCAAGGATCACTCCAACACCTCTCTTCCTACTCAAGTTCATTTATGAGTATTACCAATTCAAACTAAGAAATCACTTATCTAAGATATGAAAACAAATCTGCATCACCTCCTCCTAGTAAATCGTATACAATATTACCAAGCCAATCTAGACAACCTCCTCTAAAGCTCAGTTCAACTTGGAATCTACTCAAGTCTTCTATAGCATTATCAAATAATCCACCACCATGCAAGGCTCTTGAAACATCACCACTCTTAGCATCCCATCACCTTTGTTCAAAGAAATTACTCCTTACGTTGACTCCACTTAGTGTCTTGGACTAGATCTTACATCACTTGTCATACGTTGGGGGCAGTCATAATGCTTGCTTCCACCATTCCACGACCACTTAATCTATCAAATGTCAATATTCTCATCTCACTGCCACTATGACACACTCTTGTGCTTTGATCTTCTCACTTGATTGTTGAGGGCATACTATACACATGAACCTCACACACTGCACATTGTACACCACACATTCTCACACGCTTTAACATACCCCACATTTTACACTAGACACATTAACGACACATATCTCTAGAGTTGCTTAGTCACACTACATATTACACATTACACACCTCATACAACACATGACATACACACATGACATCTTCCTCTCGCAGCACCTACTCTACACATTTACGATACTATCATATATCATTTCCCTATGACGCACTCTAGTTTCACACACTGCGTTCATTACACATACTCGACTGCTAGGGGTTTACATCTCAAATGGAACTCATCCACACTCACAAGTTCAATCACTCAGTCACTCACTCATGTTATTACACTCTACATTTTGTTCTTGAACAATCACATCTTTTTCAGTACACACAATATGACCCATTTCTCGATGACACACTCTTTTTTACGGTTCATTCTTGATTCTTGAGGGGTAATATACAAATGAAAACTCATTGCATGCATACACATCCACTTAGGGGGCATGTGGCTCCTATCATTCACTCTGTATTTTATTTCATCTCATCTACAACATACTGAATATCTTGGTCACATTTATTCTTGCTTAAAATTACTTGTTACATGCACATCATATTACACATGCTAGATAGATATCTTGTATGTCATTATCTTTATCATACACACATGCACATTCACTTTCCTTTCTAGTTGTGATCATAGATCATACATATCTATTACACACAACTAGGATGCTTAACACAGTACCTATTTCCAGTCCCACATAAGTTCTTGGGGGCATCCACTTTCGTACACTACAGGTGTTATTGTTTCATAGCACATAATTTTATTGGATCATACACGCTTTGACATACTTTTTATCTTTTGAACATGCTAACGGGTGATTCACATGTAATATTTGTTTTACAGGACTATTTTCTTCCATGGTTATCTGTTACATTGTTTGTCATTGCTTGCTCTTTGTATGCTCTTGTTTGTGGGATTCGCCTTTTGTCTTGTGTGCATACTTGTCTGCTTGTGGCCATTATGGCCTTAATTTTCTTACGACATCGTGAGTTGTGTCCCATGTTTGTAACCCAATTTTTGTGGTTTATATTATCTCATTGCATGTTTACTTGTGTCTTATCTTACACGTTGTTTGCTTAACTTACATTTTGTCTTATACATGCATGTTTGTATTTACTTGTACTAACACTTGTATGCTAGCCACTTTGTTTGTGTGTGCCTTGGTTTCTACCAAGCACATTCCCTTGCCCCTGTAGGGCACAATTTCAACACAACGGTCGGTCCTCTTTTGGGTTGCATACTCCTTTACTGACATCGCGTGCACCCTAAATGAGGGGGGCATCATATGGATAAGTCACCCCATACAATGTTATAGACAACATGGTACCGGTACAACATATTTTTTAGTTTTAGACAGGGCACGGTGTTTCACCATATTCTTAATAAATTAATGAAACAAATAAGGGTAGTAGGCCAAGGAGGAATACTTGTTTGTAATGTCGGTTTAAGGTTGTGTGCATGTTTTAATTTCCTGATCCAATTTGACTGTGAGAGCTCCCTTTTGGCTAGGAGGAACTACCTGTAAATGTAAAACAATACCATTGGATATAGTTAAACAAAATAATGAGTGGAATTCCTAGCGGAAGCTAGATCCGAGAAGCGTGATTCTTCTTGAACATGTTGTCAATCAACTTTTTATATAACAATATTAGTGCTATTTAAAATATAGATGAAATAACAATCCTATTGGAATTGAAACGATTTAGGTATCTCGTACAAAATAATAAGAAAGGTCAGGAAAAAGGTGATTGAGGTTAAAACGGGTTAGGTGATTAGCTGGTGTTGTGTTGTAGGTTTGGTACAGGCTTTGGATAAGGTCTGGTAAAGATTAGAAATGGTTTTGGGTTGTTGGGAAGTGGGTATTAGCTAGCTGGTCTGAGATATATTGATAGACACAGTAACTGATGTTAGCTATATGACCGATGCCAGTTAAGTAGAATGACCAACATCAATTGGCTAACCGACGTCGGTAGGGGCAATTATCAAAAAGTTCTTTGAGTTGGTTTTTCAAACTCCCTGTGATTATATAGAGGTTGGAAATGGTGAGGGCGAGGTCGTAAGATGGTCTTGAAGACTCATAGATGATTAGAAGAGGGTGAAGATAGGTGAAAGGGATGAGTATGGTAAAGTGATAGGTTGGTGGGAGGAAGGAAGTATACGGGTGTGGAGAATGATAAAATACTGAGATGAATAATACATCTTACTAAAAGAAAATAGAGGTAAATGAAGAGGTATTAGATACTTACTGAACAATAGATTTAGAGAACGTAGGTGATGAAGATGGTTAGGGCATAGATCCAGAGAGAAGAGCTGTTGTGCCAAAATGTCGTGGCAGTTCGAACCTCCGTGCTTCTCTGTGTGAATCTGTGATTGTGAAGAAGATGATGAATGCCCAATGGTTGTTGGAAGTGCTCCCGTGTGTTTTATTTTACCTGAGTGCTTCAGAAATTTGAGTGCTCCAAGTCTTTATTCGTATGAGATCCTGAATCGAATGACCAACCTAGGCAAAGGATTTTGGAAATGTATTTAACCTAACCAGAAATGGTTAGGGGACCATCATCGGTTGAGATATAACTGACGTCAGTCAAGGCAGGAATATCTAGGTTGGCCAAAAATAGTCAGATTGTTGCTATTTTTGGCGTGATCTCCAACATTCTTCCAAGTCTTGAGTGATGGATCACCAAAATACAATTAGGAGTCTTTTTAGGTTTGTTAATAAGATTTAAGTCTAGGTTTAGACTAAGTCCTAGTTGGTTAGGATAGGCTTAGACTTGGTCTTGGGTCATTAATGAGGTTTGAGTGGGTCATTTGAGTGAGGTGGCTAGGTGAGTTGGCTGGGTGAGGTGGTTAAGTGAGGATATTAATTAATTTAATCAATTCAATTAACATGTGCACTAGGGGATATGAATGGGTAGGACTTGGTTAATTTAATGAACGAGTTTTTAAAGGAAGTATGACCCAATTTTGGTGTCTACATTTGCCCCTTTTGTTGTGTAGCTTGTATTGATAAGTAACGTTGAAAAAAATAGGAATTGGTTGCCCCAAATATAAGTGGGAGTGAGGTTTCCCCAAGTATGGGTAGAGGTGACCCCCCTCAAACCAGAAGCTGATGAGGTGTGAGACGGAATCGATGAGTGGTTTGATAAATGAGTAAGTGATGAAAGTGAAGGTAAGTGAGTTGTAGGTAAGGGTATGGACACTTTAGGTAATGGGTAAGGGTCAAATTGGGTAATGGGTAATGGGAAAGGGTCATATCAGGTAATGGGTAATGACAATCAAATACACACACACATATAGATTGTGACATAGTACCAGGTTAAAGAGCTTGCAAACTCTACATCGTCCAACGTTGATAGGTTTATCCAAACAAGGTTGAAGTTATTTAGGTATCCAAGGTATAGGATATGGTCTGGAAACATGACATAGGTTAGGTGTAGGAACATTTAGGTATGCTTCGGTACACCAAAGGTTTGGTTAGGATAAACATCATGATAATAGGCAAGTAAGGTCATTAGGCTAAACAACACAGGTAACAACATCACAAGGTATAACGAGTACACAAGATCAAAGGTCACAAAAAGAAAAATGGGGGGGAAAATTGGTTAGGGTAAAGAGTGACTGAGCTAACCTTCAAAGGCCCCATGCCCTTAGAGTGTTGTCTATATAGCCTCGATGAAAAGGGGCCTCAGGCTGATGTAGTTCTCCCATAAGCTAGGGAAGAATATGACGAGGTAAAGGGACAAGTTGGTAGGGTTTAGGCATGATTGATTCTAGGTCATATAGGCATGGTTGAGTTTAGGTCATGTGTGCATGGTTGATTTTAGGTCATGTAGGCATGGTTGAGTCTAGGTCATGTAGGCATGGTGGAGTTTAGGTCATGTAGACATGGTGGAGTTTAGGTCATGTAGGCATGGTTGAGTCTAGGTCATATAGGTATGATTAAATGTAGGTGTCGAAGGCTTGGTCCTATAGAGGATAGTCAAAATTAATGAAGAAGGTGGTTGGAAAGATGTGACAAAAAAAGATATGCCTAAGTGATAAGAACCAGAACGAGTTTATCATACCTAAGATGGGCTTGTGAACGTAAGACTCTAAAGGCGTTGCATGATGGAATATTATAAGGTTAAAGAAAGACACATGATCATGAAATGTCACATTTACGGCACATCCCTTGAGTGGGTAGGAAATTAGGGTGAAAAGGTGATGAGGTGAAATTGGTTGGTTTTAGCGTAACCTAGTGTGAGACAACATGCCTACTTGGCAAGAGTCCCAAGATCAAAATAGGCAAGTCCATAATGAAAAAAGTTATCATTTTATTCGTTTTGTTTTTGTTTTGATAGACTGATCAATGAGGAAATTCTATGTGGGATGAGTATATTATCTCCTTGAGGTCTTCTTGAAGCTGATTGATGTGGGAAACTTCTAAATATTTTATTTTATTTTTTGCAAGAATAAATATTCTTTTGATGATTGACTAAGTACAGTCTGGCTAGCTTTGTATAACTTTCCTTCGAGGAAGCGGTCTATTTATAGTGGTGAGATAGAGAGAAGAAATGTCCCTTTTGAGGGATTCATCTCTTTCTGGAAGTTTGAATCAATGAGTAGAATCCCATTTTGCTTTTGAAATTAATTTTATTTTTGATGTTTAAGTCATGGAAAAGACTATAGAGGAAGATTAGGATCTTGTTTAGAAGACAAACCATAGCACACAAATTTTAACTATGAAAGAGATGGTTTGAAGTGATAAATTACCATGAGATTCCATCTTGAAAAATATGAAAAGTATCCATGAAAATCATGCCATGAGTAGAGTTGTTGTACTCATATTGAAAATAAGGCTGAAAGGTGATAGGTAATCACATGATTCTTGTTTAGTCGTTGACCCCATGAAGAGGTATATGAAAGGTGAAGGGTGCTGAAGGGATGACATTGAAATATACAAAAGGTTGTTATTGGACTTGATTCAATAATAGAATGGTTGAAGATGTAAGAAATTGAGGGGTTCGGGTTTGGGTTTACTTTCGAGTGAAGAAAAATGATAAGCACTTGATCGATAGGTATGAATAATGATATTAGCCTATAGGGTCCAAAGCCAATTAGGAGCAAAATTTCCCCGTTTAATTTTCTCTTCTTTAGTTACATGTTAATTTTCCTTTAGGAAAAATTTGTTGACCTGGAAGGTTCACTCATGGAGACGTTTTTCATAGGCATGTTTGATATTTTTTTGTAGATTTGGAGTTGATCAAGAGTACTAAGACGACGATCATATAATAACTCAAGTTGTGCCAAACGGTGATGGCCAAAGTCATCATCGTTGAGAATGTCTTGGAGTGAGATACAGAGAGATGAAATATGGATTTTGAGAGGCAAGACAACCTTGGTATCGTAGACTAGAGAGAAAGGTGTGGCAGCAATTGAGGTGTGAATACTAGTATGGTAAGCGCATAAGGCAAAAGGAATGTGCATATGCAAATCCTTTCCAGTATCATCAACTACTTTCATAAAATTTTGTTCAATATTTTATTGGTTGATTCTACTTGGCCATTTTTTTATTAGTATTAAGGTGAAGAGAAATTGAGTTGAATTCCAAACACATCACAGAGTTTTCATAGGTTTATTTTTGAACTGTTTTCCATCATTAGTGATGAGACAGTGAGGAATACCAAAACAAAAAATGTTGTGATGATTGATGAATTCACAATTATCCATCATAGATAGAATTCATTACATCACAAGAAATATGAATACATATCAAGTGTTACATTGATTCACAGACCCATACACAAAATACTATAGCATAGTATCGACCATATCCTTCATCCACATATGGTATTCTTTTGAGTAGATCAATGACATATAACTAAGATTGGGGAATTTCCCTTCACTGCCCACGCACTCTCCTAAATATAGGCATTCTCTCAAAATAGAAAACATATGTTACATCAAAAAATAGCCACAAAGTGTACATGTTTTAACCACGAGCTAGGGAGAAATAGAACTCATAATACACACTCTGCTTTAATCCTATTAATCATAGTTTCCACTTGTGTGTGCTCGATACTTAACATATTAAAAATTCTTCAAAAATAACCTTTTCATTGGATAGGACTAATTCATCATGCTCAGTTCCATTCTGGTGATCTAACAGATGTCCATCCTGATTTTCCTATTTTTAGGAACTCATAAATCATGAGCAATCGAACCTTAGGGGTCCCCATCCTTTTTTCAAGTGTACACGCAGTCCAGCAGTACTGACCATGTCCAATTATTGTGATGTGCCCACTTTCACGGGGTGGCATTTGGAATGTTTATCCTTTCGTAGGAGGAATAATTTTCCATTTATACCCATAAACCTCTCCTGGGTCTTCTAAGAACACGTAGCGGCCTCAGATCTCATCGCCGAGGAATATGGTATAGGCGGAGCGACGGAATCACCTGGGGCATTTCACAACATGAGAGAGTTTATGTGTAGTCAAAACAATGCGTATAAGCCCACAGAATTTGCTTTTTATTTGTATACATGTGTCTGCTACAAAACCCATAAAAAGGATGAAGGAGAGTGCGACATTAACTGGGTGTGTAGACATTATTGGTGCAATTTTGCCAGAAGTGAGGAGACTCAAGGGGAAAGTTAGGCACGCGGGTCCGCGTGTCCACGGGAACCTAGATTAGTCACTACGGCAGTGGCGAGACTGCAACGTCGCACACATTTTCAGAAAAATTTCCAAGTGTAAGACCTCTTGTGAGGAGGGAATGAAGTTGTGCACAAAGGTTATCTAGATTCCACCTAACTACGGTGCCAGTGTTTCAAGAAACAATGATTGGCATGCGGGCAGGAGGGTTGCAAGTTTAAGAAATATTTTCCAACACATGAAACATAAAGTGCTATGGAAGAAAAAAGTGTCGCGCCTCTGCCACATATATTTATGAGGACTACATGGAAGCCTCAGATTAGCTGACAGGCCAGTACAGGAAAATGTCAAAAAAATTAGCCAAAAAAACAATATTTAAAAAATTCCCAAGGAGAATGGTTACACAGTAAGATACCACGTGTAGGTGTAGAAAAGGAGCACCGCCAAGGAAAATTTCATGAAAAATTTTTCCATCATAGGACCATGAAAATTCACAAGGACATAACTTTAGCTAGATGAATCTCATTCAATTGATGGTTGATAAGGAGGACTATTTTCAGTGATACAGGTGTGGAATTCAATATTATGTACCCTGAATACTTGGAACCAAATTTTTGGTAACGATGTCATTACAGGGGTCCTTTTTATAAAATATGATATGCAAGATTGTGTAACAAAAGACAACTGGCCATTCCCAACTTCTAGGTTTGATTGAATTGGATCTCTTTCTTCACTGATTCAAGGGGATATATTTACAAGGAGGATTACTCCAAGTGTTAGAGCTTACTAGAAGTAGATAGTTTCCATGGAGGTAAATTGGACGCCCCTCAGTTTATTATACTAATAATTGAATATTTTTTCTTCAAATGACAGATACATATGTTTTGAGGAAGGGATAAGAGTTTGATTTTGCAATGGTTAATTGTTTTCTTATGTTTTTCTTTGACAATTCTTAGCTCCATACATTGAGCCCATATATCGATGTTAGGAATTTTAAGGTTTCGAAGTATGATTATGAATGTGCAATGCCTGAACTATGCATTGAAAAATTCATTACCAGCCATCAATATTACAATGCAGAGCTTCTATTTCTTTCAAATGTATTGTAATAAGAAATACTTACTAATGTGTAAGTGTGGCAATTTAACCCATGGTACTCCTAGGAACTGGTGGGTTTTTAGGTACGAGGGAGAATTGTTTATATGACATGGCCATATCAAAGATCAAATGGTTAAAATAAAATTATCTAGTGTCGAGATACACTGCGAAAGAGATAATGCCAATATAATTCCCTGTTGGGAAAAATTTCTTCTTCTTCCAATGGCATAATGAAGAGTGATAGGAATCACAATTTAACATGGTCCAACTCATACCCAACAATGCAGTGGGAGGTAAACTTGCAATTCTTTAGTGGGATGCAAAAGGAGATACACCTTTACAATTCTACTTTTTTTCAGTTCCCTAAATGCAGGGGCAATGGTAATTCTATTTCTTAGCGAGGTTTCCATGTACAGAGCAAAAGATAAATGTCTTTCTCTACTTTGAATTTTACACTTTCATGGTCAAGACTTACTCCATCTTTTCTTCACAATACATATTAAAATTTTCAGAGACAACAAGTGGGACAAGGATTACAAATGAATATCTTCGACCATCTATTTGGGTCACACTACAGTTTTACTATTGCTCCATGACAATAACATGTGTGAGTTCCTGGTATGTGCATGCTAAGTTGGTCACAATAGAAGAGGGGGAAAGGAAATGAGTCTGGTGCCAACCATGACATCCAATGAAAGGTATTGTTCATAGCCTTTTGATTATTTTTTACTAAGCCCCTAGTTCATGAATCCTTACATATTATGATGGTGTGATTCAAACCCATTGGCAAACAACTATCTTTGACAACACACAGCATTCTTTCAGGCATACAGGATTTCATTTTAAAACACAATTTAACACAAAATAGCTTTTCACAACTACATTTAAAGACATTTTCTAATAGAACTGAGGCTTGATCATGCAGGACAAAGTAGAAATAGTCTATGGGACAGCAACTTAGGGCGTGCCAATTGGGGAAGGGCAAAGACTAGTAACATATTGTCTACCTCATCCATAATGAGGAATTATCAGGATACTTGATATTAATGCACACCAAAAGGTGTACTCCTGAGGTGATGGACTCTATAGATTTCAGCAGGTGTGTGCATACCATGTATCGTAAGAAATGAAAGCTATTTCTTTTCTATGGTAGGATCCCAAACCCAAACTCCCTCTACACAAGTTCTAATGCCATTGGAGATTCCCTTATGTCCCCCACCCCCCCCCCCCCCATGGATTCCCCATAGCCTTCTACTACACCATTATTATGGCAGTTTTCCCATTGAGACATAACAATACAATCTATTTATGAGAGGATATCACACAATTAAAGGGCATATCAGCCAGATTTTGGAGATTTAAATTCCTATACTTAAAGATGGTAACTCTTTCCGTTTCAAACAGTAAGGCCTTCAAATGCCAAGAACACAGTCCAAAATAGAAATCTCATAAGCATGCAAATTTTTCTCCAGAGACTTCCTCCAAAACAAGAGCTCCAAGTCAAGAATTTATTGACACCCCATTGAAGTTGCAAAATGATTCAACAACCCATAACAAGCAAAGAGTTTGAATTATCACTAATAAGGATGGCAAGAAGAGAGGGTTTTGTGATGACTACATGTAGGATCTCACAATGCTTCATGTGTTATCAAACCCAAAATACTAAATGCCATTCACTGAAGCACAATCTTAGAAGGAGTGGTAGGAAGTGAAAATATACTTATTTACATATTCACACTCCAAGTTATCCCACTAGGTGAGGATGGTGCACGAAAATCATTAGAAGACCACCTTCTCAAATGTAATGGGGGAAAGTGTTTTCCCATACCTTTGTTCCCTTTTTACTTAAACAATGCTTCATGTATTGTTCTAAAATGTGCATTGTTATTCAATTCTTCCATGACTTCACTTCACTAAGTTATTACAAGTATAATTGGTATGATTAGACCATTTATGAGGATGGTGAAAGACCACTGTGATTTACTTTTCCCATTGATGTCTAAAAACAGCCCCCAAGGACAGACTCGAGCATCTATTCATGAAGGTGGAGTATTTCATAGTGCAAAATTTGTAAGACTTTACAGTACACTACTTGGACATATTTAATACAAGGATCCAGGAATTCTTATAATTACTGGACCCATATCCCAAGGTTAATTCATTTAAATTTTGGGACTGGATATGATTCCTCACATTAATCTAGAGCCACAGTGTGTAAATTAAATAAAAGAAAGGGCACACTAGTAACTAATAGGAATACATACAACAGGGGTAATGCCAAAAATTCCATGCCCCATTGAAGAGTTGTTACATAATCCACCCATGGAAACATTTTACTAAGGTGATCCGCCCCCATAGAAATATTTTTGGCCTAACAAGGAATACAACAGATAACACAATATAACTATAGTTACCACTGGTGACTCATCTTGAAAAAAATTCCCCTAGAATGTCCATTGTGTTTGCCTCTGGAATGGCCCAATGTTTTGTTGTGATATTTTTAGCGTATCTAGGTACAAGGTACCTCCTGGAGCATCTAATATGGCTTTACATAGTCAGGAAGATGACACTAGTAGAATATAAACTATACATCTACATAGTCATGAAGCCTTGTGAATAAGTGATATCGTGCTTCTTAAGTTTAGACAACACTTGTTGGCCACACTATTCATTTTCCAAATGGATTATTTTGTCATCATAAAGTATCTTGGTCAATAAGATAGTTTTGTAAGGGCATCGCATATGTCATTTTTTTCAAATAGTATTAAGGTGAAGATCCACATATGAGTTGAATCTCCAATTAATGCATCACAGTAGTCATATCCATAGGTTTATTTTTTAACTATTTTCCATCATCAAATGTCTGATAACAGTGAGGAATACCAAAACAAAATAATGTCTATGATGATTGATCAATAGTATCAGCATAAGCAGTCTCAAAAGGTGTCATAGGGAAGTGGGCACTAGAGGTATGGATCCATCACATTTCGTATAATCTCCAGTAGTGGCACATCGATCCAACAGTGATGGCATTGTGAAGAATGTGGATTTACCTCTACCATCACCAACTGACCTCCTCACCTCCGTTGAACTAAATCAATGCCACAGGTATCGTAGTGGACCCACCTATCATCTATTGATCACCCACTAGGTGAGTGATCACCAACTCATCTCTCCATCTCACTCGGTCATTTCACACAACATTTTCCATAGTCTCAATAGTCTGACATTTTCTCATATTTGTGAAAATTACAAATGATTCCGTAAAGGATGCATTTAATGATTTCCTTTTTTAACCACTGAAGTAACTTCCACCAATTTTTTTTATACGTAGACCCGACATTAGTCTTTTGCCCTAGCAAGGTCAGTCTACCTAAACCATCATTGGTTAGGCATGACCAGTGTCAGTTACTTGTGTTGACCCCATGGCAAATCCACATTGTACCTTATCTACTTACCCGTAGACCTTTTTCACCTAACCTGAAGCTGACATAGTGACCCTCCACCTCATCCTCCTAACCTCATCATTTATCACCCACCCTCACCATTAATATCTAGAGGCATATTTCTACCCCTCCCATGGCCTTACGTTCATCACACCTTTGTTTTACCCACATCGAACCTCCCATGCCATGCATTATATACATGCAACCTGAGACACTCTCTGTGACGAAGTTGACCCTCCGTGCTCGTTATAAATAAGCAATATGGTTTCTAGTATTTTTTTAGCCTGACCAACATTACCTTTCCTAGTCAGTTGGTGATTTGGGTATTTTTACATAAGCCATGCAGGACATGGGGTAATCCGTAAATTTATTAGTGGAACATGGGGTCATTTGAAGTTCATAACGCTCAAAGATTCAAAAGTATGTCTTGACATGATGTTTACTACTTTTGAAGGTATATCATTTTGACACTGGTATATACCATTGACTTGTTTACGATCAGCTGAGAGTTCACCAAAGATATTAATTGATTTAATGTCTAAGGTGATGGCAACTTGAAGACCTAATACAAGTGCTTCATATTCAGACGATATTGTTAGTACAATCAAAATCAAGTTTGAAAGATAAAGGCATAGGTTCACCATCAAAAGGAATGAGGATAACATCCATGCCACCCCCATGCTGACATTTGGAACCATCGAAGAATAAGTTCATTTGGTAAATGGTATCATCCAAAGAGAGGGTAGCTATGGATTCATCCGGGAAATCGAAGTTAGAGGATTGATTCCCGAAAAGGGGTGCATCTACTAGTTGGTCAACGATAGTTTGGCCCTTGATAGATTTTTGATGAGATGAATTCAATTTCAAGGTCATCGAGAAGCATGAGCCAACGTGTGCATCACGTTGATGTTGGTAGGGTTTGGCGTACATGTAATGTAAGGGTTCAGTATTGGTGATAACAAAGGTTTTTCTGGTTGAGTAGGTAATGGCGAAGTTTAGTGGCGATAAAAACTAAGGCTAAGTAGAGTTTTTTAGCATGGGTGTATCTAGTTTCATATTCCAAAAGTGTACGATCTTATATAATAAACCACTTTCTCTCTGTGTGGCTAATTGCGATGAGTGAGCATGGTACCTAAAGAATGATCAGTTGCAGAAATATATAGGTAAAAGGGTTGGTCATCCTTAGGAGGAGTGAGTACTGGCAGTTGAAGAAGGTATTTTTTAAGGATTCGAAGGCCTTATGGCATTCATCATCCCATTTGAAATGAAATGTCTTTCTTGAGAAGATGATGAAATGGTTGACAACGGTCAGAAAGCTGTGAGATAAAATGAAGAATGGATTGCAACTTACCTTGTAGGATTTGAAGTTGATGGAAGATTAGCAAGTGGAGGCATTTCTATAATATCCTTTACTTTAGCAAGGTCGACATCTATTCTACACAGAGAAATGATGAAACCAAGGAGTTTTCCTAAAAGTACCACAAAAGACGCACTTATTTGGTTGAATACGAACACAATACTTGATGAGATGGTCAAAGATGACCTTAAGGACTAGGTGAGGTGTTTGGCTTGATGTTTGGATTTGGCAAGAAGATCATCTACATAATCTTCCAAGATGAAACGCATGATATCATGGAATATGTAAGTCATGGCTCGCTGATATGTAGTGCTGGCATTTTTAAGGCCAAAAGGCATGACTCGATAGCAGAAGGTCCCCTAAGGGGTGATGAAGGTGACTCCTATGTTGATCTTCTGGAGCAAGTAATATTTGATTATAACCTGAGAAACCATGTCTATGAGTTATAGCATTTCATGGCCAGTGGTGATATCAACTAGTTGGTCAATGCCTAGGTACGGGGAAATTCATCTTTAGGACAAGCTAGGTTGAGGTCATAGAAGTCCGTGCAAATGTGGATTCCCCCTGTCGCCTTTGTGATACAAAAAATGTTACAAATCCATTGGGGATAATCAATGGGTAGGATGAAGGAAACTGAGAGAAACCACTGGAGCTCTTCTTTGACCAAAAAAGCCATGTGAGGATGCATTTTCCACAGCTTTTATTTTACGGATTTTGCATCAGGAATGGTTACGATATTGTAAACACATGATTTTTGGGTAAATACTGGACATATCAGGCATAGGACCAGGAAAAAAGCATTGCTATTGATCCTAGAAGGAAACAGATAAAATCTTCCTTCTTAGTAGCATCTAAAGATTGGCCTATCTTTAGAATGTGTGAGTCATCCTGAGTGTTAATGTTGATTTCAATGGTCGATTCATTTAACATGATTTGTGTCTCAAAAGATAACGACCATGGTGAACATAATAGTATTCCACACCAAGGTAAGTGAGGATAGTACTCATCATACTGACATTGAGATGACATTAATAGAAGGTGTATCGTCATCGATCATGTCAGGATATAGGAAGGGAAGAGAAGAGGGAGCCTCACCATTATGTTGATAAGTCAAAGGTCCCAAGGAAATGGTGTTTACAAAAAAAAATAGGAGGAATGGATTCTAGATCTATAGACTCTGTGGGTGAAGGTGATGACATGGGTGAATGGGGTGGAGAAGGTTTGTTCATCCTGAATGAGGTTAATGATGGGATTTCTTAGGAAAATGGTTTGGAAAAGCCAATACCACTACTTATCATTATGTTTACGTGTGGTACACAAGGATGATAGTATGATGACCCTGTTCGTAGAACCCAAAGCCAAATCCTTTCCATGCACAACGGTGAAGGAAAGTGTGGGTGAAGTAGTGGTTAGTGAGAGATTGGAGGTCAGATGAAAATGGTTGCATGTTGGGAAGGAGGCTTGGGTGAATAGGTGGAAGTATCAAGTCCCCCATACATTAGATTGGTGTGAAGGTGGGGAGGACCATAAGGGAAAACCTCGCCTATGTGGTGGTCATAACGAGGATGTTGGCACAGGTTACCATACTCTTGCAGGAGTAAGGAATGTGTCAATATTGTACAGGTGGTACTCCCCCAGAGTGAGGCATGTTGAAAAACACATTCAAAGGGATTAATATTCGATATGTGGGTAGCGTGGAATAGATGAATCACTAGATGATTGGGAAGTAGGGGCATTGGTTAGTTGAGAAAGTAGATGGGTTAACAAATGAGTCAGCTACGGAGGTTTTACAGGGGGTAGTGTGAATAGAAGGAGTTAGGTGTGGGAGAGGTGGCAGACAACATTAGTGGATGGGCTTGTGGGTGAAGGAGAAGTGGGCGGTAGTGGTAGATGCCTTAACTAGTACAAGGACATCGTTGGGTTGGTACAACCTGTTACAGGTTTTGAATGGCAATAGGGTCAGCTAGGATGGTATAGTTATGTCCTTCATGTTCAAATTTTACACAACAGTGTAAAGTTGAAGGAACACAACCCATGATGTGGATCCAAGGTTGTCCAAGTAACCAAGTTATACTGGAACTCCCCTTCTAAGACATAGAACAATTCAGGGATAGTGCGAGGGCCCTACAAATGAATGTGGAGGATGATGGTGCTAAGGGTAGAAGTCATGAGCATCATTGAAGGAGCGCAACATAACTGGGTTATTATGCATGCAATTTGAAGGTATGTCACATTTGATTATACATGGGAGGAGATGATGTTGATACTTTCACCACCATCAATCATAATGAGTCGTATGTATATATTATCGATATAGACAGAGATGAAAAGAGTGGGATCAAGATCATCTTGATTGAAGAGGTATGATCTCTTCGTTCATAAAAACTTGAGGGCAGCTACTTGGTGAGTAGTGGCAGGTGTAGAAGAAGGTTAGAATGCATTAGTGAGAGAGGCCACATGGTGAGGGGTGATAATGGAGGATATGGGTATTAGGTCATTAGGTAAAACCTTAATGGATTGAAGAACCTCCATGAGGGCTTGATCGATGAGATTCAGAGGTTTGGATGAGGTCGTATAAATAACATTTTAGAGGGGATTGGTGTAATTGTTTTATCATTGTACGATGGATGACCCCATCAAAAATAGGATATGTGGGACCTTGAATGGTGATTTTGGGTGTGGGTGTAGATGGTATGTTGGGGCACAGGATTGGTTAGAGGGGATAGTTTTTTCTCTTTTCCTTTGTCTTTCTGGGCATGAGTGGCAACTTGGATTATGTTAATTTCTAAGTGAAGAGAGGTGGATGGAGAAGGTCTGTGCAGGAGTAGTATAACGACATGATGGGAAAAATCCTAATGTAAGGTAAGAACCTTACGAAATTGAGTAGGGGTGCACTGGTCATTTTGGGTGGTGGTTTAGATGAGCTCTGGTGAATACAGACCATGTTGATTCTTGAATGTTGGAGGTGTATAAAAAGGTTATGGAGCTGTGATGATGTAGTTCATTGAATATGTGGTGTGTGGGGATTTATGGTGACAGGTGAAGATGGAACATAGGTCCTCATCTAGAAGGTAATGAGTCGTCAAAGTTTTATTCAAGGGGACATAATTGGAGGAGAGAAGTTTTGAGATTTTACAACCCTCTACATCATGTCCTAACACATGATGGTAGGCATAAATTTTAGTTTCATCAAACCCTTTTGGTTTGGGTTCTAGCGGGGTGGTAAGGTCTAAGAGGTGGCACTAATGTGATGACAGAGGTCTCTAAGGAGGTTGGTTAAAATTTTGGCGTATGATCCTGGACTAATGGATCATAGTGGGAAGTGAGTGTGAGGTTTCGGTAAAGGTGTGGATGATTGTGGTGGAAGAGGTTTTACATGAGGGTGGAATAGGTTTGACCACTGGTTTGGTAGGTGGTACTATTTTAGGTCTTGTGTGGTACCTGTTTGGGTAAAGGCATGGGGTAGATGAACTAGCGATGGAAGGTGTTGGTCGGTTTTAACTACCTCTATTGGAGGGTAGTGGGTTCTTCAATTTTGGATTGCACCCCTCTTGGGTAAAGGTGACAGTGAGAGTATGTGATGTAGAAGGGAAATCTGGATGGTGGAAGAGGATGGGTTACCCATGGGGGAAAATGGAGTTGCACGGTGGAGGAGGTTGGTAGAGGTTGGGTCATAAGGTATGAGTGGAAGAGAGGTAGAGTGTCATGGGTTAGTTGAATGAGATTTATGGAAGGTAGTGGTGGTATAGGATGGTAAGAAAGATGTCACGGGGTGATGGCGAGGGTGTACATTGTGTAGGTAGGCTAGGTGTAATAAAGGATCATGATGAAGAAGCGGGCTGCTGTGTTTTTTATTTGCCTTGGGTAAGGGGTTGCTTGACCAAGGTAGATGGGTGAGGCCCTAGGATATATAGAAGAGGTGAAGGTGACAAAGGCGTAGTGGGTGAAATTGGTGTGTGCGGCCTAGAAGGTTGGGTCTTCCTTTTAGGTGGAGGAATGGTTTTTGTGCGTGTTTGGGAAGATGTGGCTAAATCCAATTTGATATGAGGATGAACTAGACTTGATGTTGACATGACACCCAACGTGGTAATGGGTCTAGATGTGGGGGGAGATGTAGGTGCAGGTAGGCTCTTAGGCATAAGAATAGGTTTAGTTATTGGTAAAGGTTTGGATGTAGGCGAGGGTGATGAAGAAGAGGGTGTTTCAACATGCATGGTCATGGTTGATTGGGTTGCTTGAAATACCTTTGGATAGATTGTGGAGGTATCTGCAGGAGACATTTGCATTTGGGTTGAAAAGGGTAGCTGAAGGCATACCTAAAGCGTGGAATTATCAACATAATCCAAGTGGTTATCCAGGCATGAAAATGACACTATTGTAAGAGGAGATGATGTTGGCTTAGTAGTAATCCTTGTAAAATATGTCTGTGAGATAGGGTACCAGTTGGATTAAAACTCTGTAGGTAAGAGAGTCGAGATCATATCAACGAGATCCTGGAAGGCCAATGGGGAATTATCACCAACAACCAGTGGCGCGTTTAAAGGATCCCCTATGGGTAGGAGAGCTGGCGAGTGGGATGAGGTAGGTTCCTCTTTCGGTGGTGAGGAAGGCGAGGATGACTCTCCCATGGGTAGGAGAATTAACACCGCATGTTGTTCATCAGGTTGTGAGGTGGGTGGGGAAACTATATTGACAGAAATTATGGACTCCTTCGTGGGTGAAGGGGAAGATGAAGGAGACTCCTCTATGGGTGAAGGAAAAGATGAGCTAGGCTCCTCTGTGAATAATGGAGCTCGTACTAGAATCTCCTTGATAGAGGGGATAGGATGAAATTGGGGAATGGATGGTATGACTTCGAAAACAACATGGACTTCACGGACATTACTGTCATTGGTTGAAGTTTCACCACTTTGGTTAGATGACGGGGTATGATTAGGAATGGCTTCTTGAAGATATGCAAGTTTTGATTTATGGGTGCATTCGGGTTGTCCAGGACGAGATTTCCATTATATAACATTTCTTGGACAATGTTCTTAAAGGTTATATAATTACCATTGCTATGGTCTTTTATGTGATGATAGTTACAATAGTCATGTTCCTTATACCATGCAGGCATAGGACGAGTTGGGCTGAAACTAGTATGTGGTTTTATGGGAGGAAGAGCAATGACTCCAGGCTTAAGAAGTTTTTCTAATACTAAAGAACAAGGCTCCCCGATTGGAGTGTATTTTTGTCACTCCCATCTAAACTGAAAAGCTTGAACGAGAGAAAGGTTGGAGGTAGGTTTTGATTGATTAAAGGGGTGAGATGGGACAACCTTTAAAACTATCGCATTGGAAGATCCTTTAGATTTTGAATAATTGTTTTGGGGTTTTGAAGAGGAAGAAGCATCGGTTGATTTAAATGTTGTGTTTTTTTTACGCACTTGAATTTTCTTCTCTTCAATGACATGAATTTTTAGTTTTCATGCCATGTTAAATGCTTCGTCGAACGTACGAAAGCTTTGTACTCAGAGAGTTGGTGAGATGTGCCTGACATAATCTCTAGTGAACAACTCTATAAGCTCAGTTTGAGGCAACCAAAATGTTAGTTGGTTGATGAGGCTTCGCCAATGAGTGACAAAATCTACAATAAATTCGTCGTCGTATTGCCGTGTTGAGTACAAGTCGGTCATGGTGACCTTCTTGACGATATTGATCAAAAAATGGTCCAGGAAGGTTTGAGCCACTTGATTAAATGAGTAAATGGAATGTCTGGGTAAACCAGTGTACCAATCTAACATGGGTCCTGTCAAGGACATTGGGAATGTTCGTAGGAGTAAAGCATCATCGTGGGTGATTAAATAACACCCATGTTTGAAAGACCACAAGTGTTGTTGCAGGTCTTCTTTACTGTTGAACCGGTTGAATTTGGGCATTTCCCAATGTGCATGGTATGAGTAAATGGGAATAGATGGATGGATGGGGCTCATTTCAGATTTTATCATAGGTTAAGGAGTTGTGAGAGCTAGAAACTGATGCTTCTAATATTTGCATCTTTTCCATCATCATTTTAATAAGTTCGTTGGTAGGTTGTGATGATTGAGCACCCCCTGCAGTATAAGAAGGTTGATGATGAATGTATGATGTGGATAACATCCCAATATATGGTGGTGCCGAGTATGAGAAGTGAGTGGGGGGAATAGATGCAGGTGACAAATATCTTGAATAGGTGATAGATGTGATTGGGGGTTTTTGGTGATATGTGTAAGTAGGTGGGGCAGATGTAGCAATACTTGTAGTGATTGGAGGTAAATACTATGGGATGGAGAGGAAAATGTTTTGGAATGGGGTATGGGTTGCCGACATGGTTGCGATGTAATAGGTATATACAAGGTGGCAGGTGTAGATGGGGCTATGCTCAAGGTGGCTGATGAAGGAATGGTTGACACCATGGGAGAAATTAACATCAAAAGTGTGACTGATGCTTTAGGTGACACAGATATTGATGATGTGGGGTCAAGTTGGATATTACGGGTGGTAAGGTGGAAGAAGGAAATGCAAAGCTTGTGGTAGTTGATGCAAAAGTGGGGGCAAGGGTAGGAGGAATGAACACAGGCATGCCATATACTAACTATCCTGATGAATCACGAGTAAAGGAATGGGCAAGATAATGTTGTAAGGTAGCGAGGTTGTGGTCAAGGAGTCTTGAACTCCTTGTCACCGGTAGCAATGAGTGATAGGTGAAATCAGGATCAATGGGTGATAGGATGGAAGGTAGTGATGGGCTAGGTAAGAGTAGCTGAAGGCTTGCATGGAATATAAGGGTGTTGGCTTAACTACGAGTAAAAACCATGTGAGTTAGCATATGCTTGGTAATCTGTTCTCTGTAAATGACACATAAAAATAGAAGAAATGAAGAAAAATAGGTTCTGGGAGGTGAAACTAGTCGCTGTTTTAATTAGGAATTAAAACATAGAAACTGATGGTGGTTAGGTTAACTGATGATGGTGAGATGGTAACCCGATGATGGTCAAGGTGACCAATACCAGTTACTGTGGGAAATCATTTTTTTTTGCAAATGAGGCAATAACTGATGAAAATGAAATAAAAACTAGATTTTATAGTGATTTTAAAGGTCCAGATGTATGATGATGTGTCTGAAGACTTCAAAAAGAACAAAAAATGTGGTGAATGTTGTTTTTGGTGAAATGACCAAAAAAGCTAGAAATTGACAATGATTAGGTAAATCAATAACGGTCAGATGAAAACCGATGACGGTCACTGGACCGACGCTAGTCACTTTGAAATTTGAAAAGATGGAAGAATTTGATTTTTGTGACTTAGATTAGATAAGCTATCAACCCAGACACCTGAGTATGATAGTAATAGAACCTAACACATTCCAGAAGAAGTCAAAATACACCAACTATAATTAATGGGTGTGAAAGGAAGAAATAAAATGGAGAACGTTACCTCACAACTCAAGAAAAAGCTAAGAAAAACACGAAATCCTATGAGTGAATTTTATGTTTTAGCTTCTTCTATTTAAGATTAAATTGTGAACACAACATATTTTTTGGTTGGAAAAGGGGTATCTTATGAAGAGACAAGATATAAGGATGGTTTAGGGTATGTTTTTGGTAGGGGAGGTCCTTTCTATGAGATAATGTCTGGACAGAGAAACCAGCTGGGCACCCACAGTCAATCCTCTGATCGTTGACAACTTCTTCCAGGTAAGGTGTTGTTTAAGAAGATGTGTGATTTTATTTTTGTGTAGTTTGGAAAAGAGAGAATATAATGTGCTCTATGATTCAATTATGTCAACCGTCAGCTGGGCATGGCTTCTAGTGTATAGGGTTGCCCCCAATTTGTAATGTGAGTTAGAAATACAAAACATAGAAATATGAAATGCAAGTATTTTAGAACCCCAAATCGAAATGTGATATTCGATGTAAACATAGAGTGAATAGGAAAGGATATGACTTTCACTAATGCAAATGCAACAAAAGAAATAAGGATTCATTTTAGTCCCAAAATACAAATGTCACTGAGATAAGTAGAAGAAATAGAAGATTCTCAGGGAGAGAATTTAATGTTAACTTCCTTTTGAAAAGAAAAAAACATAAAATGGTTCCATAAGAATGAAAAAATGCAAGGAACCCCGGATGAGTCCCACCGGGCGTGCCAAAATGTTTCACTAGATTCTTCACAAATTAATGAAACAGATAAGGGTAGTAGGCCAAGGAGGAATACCTATTTATAATGTTAGTTTAAGGTTGTGCATGCGTTATGATTTCCTGATCCAAGTTGATTGCGAGAGATCCCTTTTGGCTAGGAGGAACCACCTGTAAATGTAAAACGATACCACCAAATAGAGTTAAACAAAACAATGAGTGGACTGCTTAGCGAAAGCTAGATTCGGGAAGGGTGATACTTCCTGAATACGCTGTCAATCCACTTTTTATATAACAATATTATTTCTACTTAAAATATACATGAAATAATGATTCTATTGGAATTGAAATGATTTAGGTATCTCGTACAAAACAATAAGAAAGGTCAAGAAAAAGGTGATTGAGGTCAAAACGGATCAGGTGATTGGCTGGTGTTGCATTGTAGGTATGGTACAGGCTCTGGGTAAGGTCTGGTAAAGATTAGAAATGGTTTTGGGTTGTTAAAAAGTGGGTATTAGCTCGCTAGTCTGAGATATATTACCAGACACAGTAATTGATGTCGGCTGTATGACCGATGCCAGTTAGGTAGAATGACGGATGTCGGTTGGCTAACCAACGTCAGTAGGGGAAATTATCAGAAAGTTCTTGGAGTTGGTTTTTCAAACTCCCTATGATTAGAAAAAGGTTGGAAATGTTGAGGGGTGAGGTCGTAAGATGGTCTTAAAGACTTAGAGATTATTATAAGAGGGTGAAGATAGAGTGAAAGGGACATGTATGGTAAAGTGAGAGGTTTGTGGGAGGAAGGAAGTATAGCGGGGGTGTGGGAGAATGATAAACTACTGAGATGAATAATACATCTTACTGAAAGAAAATAGAGGTAAATGAAGAGGTATTAGATACTGAACAATAGATTTAGAGAACGTAGGTGATGAAGACGGTGAGGGTAGAGATCCAGAGAGAAGAGCTGTCATGTCAAAATTTCGTGGCAGTTCGAACCTCCGTGCTTCTCTATGTGAATCTGTGATCGTGAAGAAGATGATGAATGCCAAATGGTTGTTGGTAGTGCTCCCGTGTGTTTTCTTTTACCTGAGTGCTTAAGAAATTTGAGTGCTCCAAGTCTATATTTGTATGAGATCCTAAATCGAATGACCAACCTAGGAAAAGGATTTTGGAAATGTATTTAACCTAACCGACAATGGTTAGGTGACCAGTGTCGGTTGAGATATAATCAACGTTGGTCAAGGCGGTAATAACTAGGTTGGTGAAAAATAGCTAGATTTTTGCTTTTTTTGGCATGATCTCTAACCTTCTTCTGAGTCTTGAGTGATGGATTGCAAAAATATAAGTAGGAGTCTTTTTAGTTTTGTTAATAAGATTTAAGTCTAGATTTAGACTAAGTCCTAGTTGGTTAGTGTTGTAAATATCTTCCCCCCGGGTAGATATAGACAAGCAGAAGAATATGGAAATCAAAGGAACTCAAAACCCGACATTTATTCATGGCAAAAGTCGCGCCTTGGCGCATGTAAAGGGTGCATGACATAGAGTGTCGACATGGAAAAAGTCACGCCTTGGCGTAAGTAAAGGGTGCACAACAAGAGGTGTCGACATGTAAAAAGTCGCGCCAAGGCACAGGTAAGAGGCACACAACAAGAGGTGTCGACATGCAAAAATTTGCGCCAAGGCGCAGATAAGAGGCGCACAACAAGAGGTGTTGACATGCACATGGATGCGCCCTAGCACACTTAAGAGTATGACGACACGCACATGGATGCGCTAAGGCGCACCTTCAGGAGGCACAACATTTTGAGCACTGACAGGAAGCAGACCCTGACCCAGATATTCAGACGACCATAAATTTTCACAGGGAGCTCGGATTCACGCAAGGTTGGACTTTTCAGAAAGCTTACGAGGTCCTCTGTTGGGTGAGAAAAAATTATTAAAAATACAAAATACAGTTCACCACTTTTTGGGTTTGCTAGGGTTCTCACCTACCACCATAATGAGATGAATTAAATGTAACCTAGAGGTGGTTGGGGTAGATTTGGAATCTCTCTCTCTTTTCTCTCTCATTCTTCCTATAAATTGTAAGGAGGGGCTTCTTTCTAAAGGTTGGACATTCTTTTTTTACCCCTCCCTTCTTCTCTTTGGCAGGTGAATTTGTGGAGTTCAAACCTCCCATCTAAAACTGTAATGCAACTTTACCTCTTGGCATTTTATAGTGTGCTATATCAATATTTGGAGCAAATAATGCATGTCTGTGGATGATTCCCAACCCTCTCTGTGTTCATTTTCATACTCAAATCTGGTTATCTGTGCATGATCTTGCATTACATTTTAATGGTTTGTGTTTATTGGCAAGGCAGGTGTTCTTCATTCCTCGGTGCATTACCTTTGTTAGTTTAGGTTTATCTTTATGCATCTTCTTACCCTGTCTCCTTGCCAAGTTAGATTAGGTTTTTGAGTAAACCCTCTGCATTTTTATGTGTGCATATGAACAGAGGAATAGGAACTGGCCTTCATCCAGAGAGCTTTTCCGATTTTGCAAGGTCCCACACTTGGGAAAAGCTCCATGTTATGCAATCGCACTGAGAGTCTCAAGCCATCAAGTTGCAGATCTTCAGGGGTGCTGTGATTCACCATCAACAGTTAGGATAGGCTTAGAATTGGTCTTAGGTCATTAATGAGGTTTGAGTGGGTCATTTGAGTGAGGTGGCTAGGTGAGCTGGTTGGGTGAGGTGGTTAAGTGAGGATATTAATTAATTTAATTAAGATAATTAATTCAATTAACATGTGCACTAGGGGATATGAATGGGTAGGATATGGTTAATTTAATGAATGAGATTTTAATGGAAGTATGACCCAATTTTGGTGTCTACACTCATAATCAGAATTGGGTCCTTAGCATAATGATGTCCTTCTTGGATGTCAGTGACCAAGGGGCAGATCTTCAACATTTTTTCAGTTCAGCACAATTTTTCGGCATGTCACAGAGGCTTTTGACAGGGCAAAGAGTCTTTTAACACTACGACATTTACATTGGGGGCAAGTTCACACCATATGTAGTGGTGTTTTCATTCCGGGGAGTAGTTAAAGGTTAGAGGATGACACCAGACTTTCCTCTTTACACTAATTATGTTGTGGCATAAGATCGTCCAAAAAACCAAGATTTTAGAGCGTTCTACACCTTTGGGAAGCGGTTAAAGGTTGGAGGATGACACTAGAATTTCCTCCCTATGCTTCTTTTGTCATGGTGTGAGATCACCCAAAAAATTCGCCCTTCATCGACATCTTCAAGATCCTTTCTACACTCTTTTCTAGTTACGGATCAAATGCACATGTTCCTTTTTCACATTTTCAACATTTTAACATACTTCTTTACATACTTTCTACATAAATACATGCGTATTTGAATACTTGTTTGTTCTTCTCTTTTGTAGGTCCTTCCATATGGGAAGCAGTAGTCAACATCATCACAACAACAACAACAACAACGACGACGTCAACAACATGTACATTGCGAAATCTACACATGTGTTTCCACCCTAGGTTCATTTTCATCATCACTTTTTTGCACTTTCTCCTCCTTAGTATCCACACTTCACATTTTTATCACTCCACGGTTTGTCTATTCCCTCAACACACTTTCTTCATCGATCTACATGGTTATCAAGTACACATCTCTATGTACTTTATGTTACTGAGCTTTCTGCTCACCAACATAAAGTGGGGGGAAAATGTAGACACAAAATCACACACTTTGGGTAATTATCTAGTCATGGTTACATACTACTATTCATATGATTCCTAAGTAAGAAAAGTACTAATTAACCCATGTCTTTGGCCACCTTTATTTGTATTTTGTTGGTCCTTTCAGTATTGCACATTTACTTTCTCAGTCTACATTATTATACTCTAGATTTTATCATCCTCGACACCACTGCCCAGCCAAGATGCCAGCGTCAGGTGCCCTCGTCCTAACTAGGCGCCCCTGAATCCTTTATACTTTACTCACATTTTTTAGATCCTTTCTAGCCGTCTGAGCATCTTATCTTTTTGTTATTTAGCATTTTCACGGTTAATCATGAAATTCAAGCAAGGGAATCATATAAATATAAAATTATGTGATCATAATAAATGACCAAACACAAAGAATTATCTATCATCACCTAAGGTTACATCCATCTAGCACCATCACAAGGGACACAAGGGTTGGTTATCCTACATACACTTCATAGGAGGGAAGTTCATTCTATTCCATGCACACATCTATTACATTTATTTACATCTAGCTTATTTGTTTGCTATCAAGTGTGACTCGCACAAGAGCCACCTAGGGCACGATTCTACACACACACACATAAAACTACATTGGTTCTGAGATTTAGTGTAGTGCTCAGTCGTAAGTTCACCATTGTGACAACTGAGGAAAGTTTGAACCCTCATTTTACATATTTCTTTTTAAGAATTTGATGTCTATTTAAGGATTTTACAGGTTCATATTTCATTGCAGGTTTCCAACAACCTCAAAAATATTAGTGTGAATTCATAAAAACAAAGGGAAACTTATTATGAACAACGTACGACACCTCAGAGGAGGTTTTCTGAGCTTTTCCACTGACCTAGGCACCCAGAAATAGGCCTAGGGTGCCCATGTCCCTCTCTAGGTGCCCCAGTCCAGCCTATCCCTCAAGATCTATATTTTTCTGGGTCTCTGTGCAACGCTCTTTTTGCCCTGTTCATTTAGTCATCACTTTTGTACAATTCAGAATTAGATGTGAATCAACTAAGTACCCTTTTCTCCTCCTTGCACTTAAGGTTTTATAATTTATTGCTTAGTTTTCTTAAGTGTCATTACTATACTTAATTGTCATTTATTTACTGCTATAATAATAATCATATTAGGCTCTTATTTCACATTTTAGCTTAATTCATCTATAAATCCTAAAAGATTCCTTGGATGTTTATCTATAGAACAATCCTTCACTCCTAACATCATTCTTTTCATTGATGAAAACTTCAATTACCCAAAGAATATTTTGTAACTGCAACCATCTAATACATTGGAAATCATTGATGAAGGTATTGAAGAATATGAATTTCAACATATTCTCCACATCAAAAAATTACCTCTATCCTCACATAGGTTTTTTGATCTCATAAAAAACTTATCCAATCACATACATGTTGACTTGGAACCTGTCCACCCAAGTCTCGTAAGTCAGGAACAAACGAATCACATCCACAACATTGACTTGGACCTTATTCGACCAAGTCTCGTAAATCAGGACCAATCAAACTAATTTATTGAAAATCTTTCTATCTACTCCATTGACTTGGACCTCGTCCGCCAAAGTCTCATAAATTAGGACCAAATAAAACATAATTGCATTGAATATCCTTCTACCTACTCCATTGACTTGGAATTCATCTACCCAAGTCTAGTAAATCAAGACCATTCAACTTTCATAAACATGGACCTCTTCCACAATGATGAGTCCATTGCAAACCTTAATCTGCAAAAAATAAGAAAATATTTTATTGAAAAAAGAGAAAAAAAAATCCATATTAAACCCTTAATCACAACGTTATTTGAAAATCAAAAGCACAAAAGTAAAAAAATCTTATTCATAGGTATTCTCCGCACTAGGGGAGGTCGTTTGTATAAATAATTTTAATTACTTCATCTACTAGAAGACATCTTCATCATTTCATTATCATATATTCACAATCTTCACATATAAGATGCAGGTTAATCTTGTTTCTATGGGTATTGTGTAGCTCATCCCTATTATGGATTCTTCCATTCCATATGTTTTTACTTATTGTCTTGTCTAGGAGCTTACTAATGTAAAATCCTCCTTTCTAAACACTCTCTCCTTAGAAGAAAGCACTAACATTCTATACCTAGATCTTTTGTCCGCCCATCTTAGTCTAAGGTGATGAGCCCTTGTGTCATCATAGTCACTTGGGGATGATCTTTGGGGGGGGCATATCTTTCCAAAAACGAGCACAATACACAAATAATGCAAAAATCAACAATGCAAAAAATAAAATCCAAATCAATACACCTTTCTTCCTTCACAGTCTTTGGTGTTGAGCCCATGCTTCTTACTAATAGTGCGAGAGTGGGAAAAGAGAAAGGTACCCTTCCTCGCCTATGTCTTGTCTTCGGTGTTGAACCCTTACCTCTTACTAGAGGTATGATGCAAAATGTAGGGGGCATTCCAAAAAATCAAGCAAAAGAAAGCCTTTAGAAATTTGAATCAAAAGTGTTTAATCATACAAAATCCAAAGAATTAATTTAGTTGCTCATGTTAAGAGAGACAAAAATTCCTTCAACTGGATATTACCAATTAGTAGGCCATTAATGAATCTAAGTCTAGTCATGACCTATAAAGTAAAATCATCTTGGAATCGGTCAAATAATCTTAATTGGAAATGAGTCACCTTTTCCCAAATGGACCATTATTAACCTCGTGCCTTTGCATCCATCATCTTCATTTGCACATCATAATCTCATATATCGTGTGTCCTTCTTAGCTCTCAGTGTTGAGCCCTCACATCTTACTAGTTGCATGGAGTCCAGGACAATTCAAACATCCTAATCACTATAACAACATTCTGTCAATGAAATGAAATGTTTACAATTGTTTGAACGTAGGTTTAGATAGTGCACCCTTTATCGAGTAACAACTCCCAAAAGAAAACAAAAATAAAAAAATTCAAAAAAAACAAAATATTCCAAAATCAAAACAATATAAAAACCTAAAAAAATATAAAAAATCCAAAAATTAAAATAATCAAAATCTTAAAAAAATTCAAAAAATCTCAGTAACTGCAACATACTTTGACAATATCTAACTTTCAACTACTATCCTAGTGACCGTTTCAAACTATCCTCATGATTATCAAATCTAATCAAACCCTTGTGTGTATTATCATTTGGGGAAATCTCGGATATTATGTTCTTCCTCACATGTATCCTTGCTTGGAAAACTTGACCCAATCAATCTCAGATCAATTCTTCAACATGGATCCAACAAGAGTGTCATTAGGAGTTGCTTAACTCTGTTCTTTCGTCTGATCCAATACCCTTACATGTGTCCTTACTTGGGGGAAACCAAATATGCTTAATACTCATTGTGGAACACATTAGGGGCATAGTTAAATGTTTTTATTTAAAAGTTCTATTGCATTTCTGTTGTTATTGACCAATTGCAAGTAATTTTGTTAACATCTTGGTTTGTATATAACTTTGGTGTATCATATCTTACTGTATATATTGGGTTTGTTTTGCATTTTAATCTTTGTTTTTGACCAATTACAAGTATTTTATTACCATCTTGGCTTATTCATAGCTATGATGGTGTATAATCTATAATTACTTTGTTTCTTGTTAGTGTATATTGGGTTTTGGGTTTGTTTTTACATGCATATTACTGTTTTTTGTTTTTCTGTTGGACCAATTACAAGTATTTTGTTATCATCTTGGTTTATTCATAACCTTGGGATATTCATCTTATTGTGTATATTGGGTTTGTTTTGCATGTTTGTCTTACATTTTTGACCAATTATGAGTATTTTGTAAGCATCTTGGTTTATTCATATCCATGGTGTATATCATCTTACTGTGTATATTGGGTTTGTTTTACTTTTTTCTCTTGTGTGTGTGTTTTTATACACATATGGGTTGCTCATCATGGTTTTTCAATAATCATGGTGCTAACTCTATTGTGCAATAACAAAATAGGTTGCTCTAAAATACATAATATGAATGGAAGCTAAGCTATGAGCATGTCATCACCTTCATATATCCACATCAAATCACAATACAAAATCATCATCTACACTATGTATACCATCATGTCAATAATGAAAAGATAACAAAAAAAAACCATCGCATCATCATATATACAATGTACAATCCATCTATATATAAAAATGTCATATATATATATATCCATATGTATACATATATATATATATGTATATATATATATATATATATATACAAAAAGTTTCATCAATGGCATCCCACATACAAAATGTGTGCCTTCATCACGAGGCATATACAAGACATAAATACAAAATGTGCATCCATCATACATCGAGTCATAGATGACTCTCTCCTACACTAGGACTACCTAGTTTATTGTCTCCTTGACGCGATAGAGGCATATAAAAAGATATAATCAATCTTGAAGGCCTATGAGATCTATTTTATATGATCTACTACATGTCCTCTGACTATAACTTGAGATTCTCTGGCCCTTTAGAACTGATGCCTCATATAAGGATCTATAATACCTGACATCATGCTTAGTTGTCATCAAATCATGTACAATATATCCCATCTTGCCCTGGCCTCAGCTACATCATATAGTGCCACATCCCTCTCCACTGTTCAGTTTTGTACCTATGTAACAACCAATCTCTCTCAGATGTCACCCACTGTAACTATTTATGAGACATGATCAATATGGCATCTCTCTCCCAATAACCATGTCTCTCTGTGCCTTGTAATGATAGATCTACTAACTGAAGGTACTAGAGGTGGTACCATGTGAAAGCTGAACCCCAAATCCTCCTCTCCCTCATCTCCCCAACTATCATCATCACCTATCTCCATCTTTATCTCCATTACCATCTCCATATCCAACCCCATCTTTGTTTCCATATCCTCTCGCAAGACTCAATGACCTCAGTGGTGAATCTGGAACCTATACTAGAGCTTGAACCTATGTTGGATGCCTGAACCTATATTAGGAGCCTTAACCTATACCAACCTGCACCTAAACTAGTCCCTAACCCTGTAAGTGTGCCTATGTCTATGCCTAGCCCAATCCTCCACCTCTCCCCTCTCTGCTGCAATGCATCCCTAGTTGTTGTTGTTATACCTGTTGTTATAATCGCATGTGGAATAGTGATACACAAGGGGAATAATACCTACATACCATGCCGCATATTATATCATCATCCCTAGATCCTTAATATCATCTCGTGCATCCTAAGCTTTTGGAATAACTCCTCCCAAAACTATCCCTCACAACCCTCTATCTGATACAAGGCCCCAAAATCAATTGTCTCCCATGACCCACTCATACATACCACTAATCTCCTCCTGATATATCTTGAATCAATCCTAGCTACCATATGACCCTATCTTGTATGTATCTCTCCATAATATGTGTATGGCTCTCAATCATGAAGTGGTCCACCTCCACTTTTACTAACTTTGTGTCATTAGTAGTCCATCTGTATCGCCTATACAGTCTCCATGTGATCATGTGTAATTATAAATTATCCATGACACATCTATAAAACTCCATATCACCCTAGTGACCTCTATGACCAGTTCCCACCATCTCCCATCCAAAATTTGATGGCTCATCTGGTTGTCTATCTCTCAAAATACCCAATGGTTGGCTCATGATGATATGATCCCATGACCAAATCTGTAGTAACATAGTTGGACTGATGTTCCCTTGACCTCGATATACTATCAAGTGTAAATATTTGTATAAGTGAGCTAGAATGCAGGGCCCCATGCAAATATTGTATCCTCCATCAACTTTGCCACTATACTAATAAGTCCAAGTTGAAAATGACTACCAGTCTTATCAAGAAATATGTAGCTGCTGATAAGAGCCATAAAGTATATAGGTAATCTTGCCATAGTATCATCCTCCATACACTCATATAAATGTACTGCCATGCCCTCCCTATAAATGTCCTCTAATCCAAGCAATGACCATATGTGGGCTTAGATCCACACCGCACTATGCTCCCATTGTACCAGTTTACCCTATATCAACACTCGCAAAATATGATATACATCTTCCAATGTGACTGTCATCTCCCTGTCGTAGGTAATCTGAATGTCTGAGCTCTCACTATGCCATCGCTTGGCTAGTGTAGTCAGTAAGTAGTGATCTAACCTAATGTCTGGAAGATGAGCTAATATATGACATGCCTGACACCTCTAATAATGCACATCAACCTCTCCTCTCTCTCTGATGTCATGCATCTCTCAAACGACCACAATCATCCATGATGTTCCCACACATCTAAGGCATATAGTCTCTTCTACAAAACACAAAACAACATTGTTAACACACTTACAAATTGCCTTTTTCTAATCCATCCCCTCAATATCTTATATGTCTTCTAATTCACGCTAGCATGCATACCTTAATGCTAGAGCATCTACCTAAATGCTAGCACATGTATACATCTACATAACATATGTCTACGTTATACACTAGCAATTATGTTAATGTTCATGCACCTATTCATAGCATGTTCAACATGCTACTACATTTATTGCTATGTTTACACTTACATGTATGTTAACGTGTCACACCTACACACACATAACAAGTCATGCTAGCACAACTAATGTACATGTGCTAGTGTCACTTTTCAAATTTTCTTATATGCCTAAAAATAATAAATGCATTCAAAAGATAAGTTTTTTAGATAATACTGCATCATCATCGTCAGGAGCCCAACCAAACTCTCAGACACAATTCGCACGATGCATAATGAGAAATGACACGTTATTTTTCTCACAACTCAAAGCAAAAATATCACTAAAGGGGAAAATAAACTATAATAGCAAAATGACCTATGATTTTTGAAACCCTCCCACCCTTCTACTTATACCCTTCTCTTAACTCTATTTCCTCCATTTTGGCCTCCATGACCAATTAATTTTCTCAGTCATTCCTTTAACTCCTTGTTTGTGACTCTTAATTTCTCTCCTATCTAGTGGTTCTCCAATGCTTTGTCGCTTCACCCACTCACTCGAGGGGTCACTCCCTTGGCACTAATCCAGACCCACTAGGGCATCCAAATTATTCACCAGGGTAAATCAGGTAATCCATCACACTTTTTTTATCATTTGTTCACGGTTTACACACGTCTACTATCTTTAAAGCACTATTACTATAATAAAACTTTAAATAGGGGCGAATGTAGACACCCAAAAATAACCACCACGTATTATAACCGTTCAAAATCTTACAAAACTCATTGTCCTTCTCTAGAATTAATTTAATTAATTCTATTACACCCTATCACCCCCTTAGCTAATTTTATTAGCTAATTTAATATCAAATTAATTAAATAAATCCTCACATATCCACTTTCATATTTAAATAAATTAAATATCCTCACATCCTATCCACCTCCTCAACTCAAGTTGACTAAAATTCATGACTAAAGCTAAAAATCATTATTAAATTCAAGAAGATATGTTTAAATTAACTCAAATCATGCATTTGAGTTAACTAAAGATATCTCCCAAGTCATGGAAATCCAAAATTAATTCACATCCTTCCAAAAGAAAATCATTCACAACACTTTTTGGGTGAATAAAATAAAGGATATGGAATTAAAAGTCAAAAGCATGTGCAACCCTTTTCCAACTAAACAATGATTCATTCATGCAAATATAGAACAATTGTTCAACTCTTCAATCAATCTGGAAACTCAACTAAATAACTCAGTCATGTTTAGTTATCTCCAAATCAACTCAATCTAAATTATGTTGAGGATTCTCTTTCCTCAGCTATAAATCAATGGTATTTCCTTCACAAATCATCCACCAAAAAGATTGAGATTTTATGTTGTTATTCTATCTAATTTCTTGGTGAATCAATCAATCATACCATTATTCTACCAATATCATATCAAATCAATCCTCTTCATGCTTGTAGCTTGATCAATTTTCCATTCAGAATACTTCTTGGAGCATCTAAAAATCTACAAAAGTTGTCAAAATAATTGAATCCAACACGAGCATTACTCAACTTTGCTTCTATAGTCAGATCCAATCTGAAGTGGCTTTGGCACTTATCAAGGGAAGTTTTCCTTTGTTTTTTTTCTTTATTTATGTAATTTCCATGGTTTACATCCACTGTCACAATATTTCATCCTTTTTATGTATTTTAATTAGAAACACATTTAAATATTTAAAGGGAATGAAATAGGATTCACAAAAAGTGAAATCACTTACAAATAAGTTGGCTTCCACGAGAGGATACCAATGACAATCCCGCAAACAATAAATCCTCTGAAACCCACCGTGTACAACATGTCATTTGTTATTCCTCATGACATTAAAAAGAAATTAAAACACTTAGGTCATTGCGTAGTGGTAGTTGTACATAAGTTTGCATTTAAGTGTAACTAAACCATTCCACCGACTGTGTGATTCTACATTTTATGTATCGTTTCTCCGTCTTCTAGATGTTATAAATGAGATTGGTTAAAAAACACGGTTTATTTTTCACTAGTGTGTGTTTTGTACCCTATTTTTACTTATGAATGCCCTATGTTTTGATGGTATCTTACAAATAATTAAACCTCCACGAGGGAAGACTTGTGACAATCATGTAACCAATAAATCCTCCTAAACCCACCACATATAACATGCCATTTGTTATTCCTCACAAATTTAAAAAATAAATTGAGACACCTACATCACTGCGTAGTGGTAGTTGTATACAAGGTTACATGTAAGTGTAACTAAACCATTCCATGTGATTCTACATTTTCTGTATCATTTATTCATATTCTAAATGTTACAAACAAGACTAGTCTAAAAACACACACTATGTGTTTTCACCCTATTTTTACTTATGGACACACTTTGTGTTGTTGGTATCTTACAAATAATTCAACACTCATAAGGGAAGGCCTGTGATGATCCTGCAACCAATAAATTCACCCAAACCCACTGTGTACAACATGTCATTTGTTGTTCCTCGCGACATTAAAAAAATGAGACACCTACGTCACTACACAGTGGTAGTCATATACAAGTTTGCATATAGGTGTAACTGACCCATTTCCCATTTGTCTGATTATACATTTTATATATCATTTCTTTATATTCTAAATGTTGAAAACAATATTTGTTGAAAAACTTAGTGTGTTCCTCAGCACTGTGTATTTTTCACCTTGTTTTAACTTATGAGTGCACTCTATTTTGCTGGTATCTTACAAATAAGTCATCTCCCATGAGGGAAGGCCTGTGAGAATCCTACAACCAATAAATCCTCTCAAACCCACCATGTACAACATTTGATTTTTTATTCCTCATAACATTAAAAAGAATCCAACACCTACGTCACTATGCAGTGGTAGTCGTATGCAATTTTACAAGTAGGTGTAACCAAACCATTACACCAATTATGTTATTATACATTTTTTGTATCGTTTCTTCATCTTCTAAATGTTGCAAATGAGACTGGTAGAAAAACATTGTGTGTATTATTCACCCTATTTTCATTTATGAATGCCCTCTATTTTGTTGGTATCTTACAAATAAGTTATCCCCCATAAGGGAAGACCCGTGACAATGCTACAACCAATAAATCCTCCCAAATCCATTGCATATAACACGTCATTTATTATTCCTCATGATGATAAAAAGAAATTGAGACACCTATGTCACGATGTAACGGTATTCGTATACAAGCTTGCATGCAAATGTGTGTTTGTAACCTTGTTTTGTTTTATGAAGAACATGCTTTGGCAGTAATTTATTTTTAATGTTGTGTTATTTGCTAAAATTATTTTTCAAGATAGTCGTATATGATTTTTTGACCATTTTTTCATTTTTTGCTACTTGTTTTTGTTTACAAGATGATAAAATGTAGAAATGAGAGAGTATGTACAATCTCTAAGTGCAAGATGTAGGTGATGAGAAACACTTTTTTTCCAGTGATGATTTAGAATGGAGTCCCATCAGGGAGGGAAATATGATGGATATTTGTGCAACAATCCCATTTGTATGAATTGAGGCCTTTGTAAATGGTGAAGGCTTGCTTCATAATCTAGAGACTGCATTCATCTGCACTAGTTATATGATAAAAGATACTATTGCATATAAAGAACATAGAAAAATATGTACTCCTGGTTTGCATCTATCTCCACTTGTATGAATATTCCATATTTCAATTGTTTGAATTTCACATTGTGAATGTCATATCAAATAACTTGTTATTTAATTATAATTTTTCTAATAAATAGATAATGGGTTTTTTTCTTGCAGTTATTGGTGTGCTTTTGGGGCTAAGGACAATAGGAATAAATCTCTGACAAAGAAAGAGTTAGGAGGATTAAAAAAAGGTTTTTTAATGCTAGTTCATTATTAAAGTTGTGTATGGGAGACCTGATGTGGAGATTATTACATATAATAATTTATTTCACAATGATTACAATAGAGATGGTTGTCATGATGTGAATGACACTACTAATGAGCCACAAACATACTTTTCTCCTAATTTATCTCTTGAATACAAAAATTAAACTAAGTCTCTTCTACTAATGGGTGTGTCTATGGATACTATATATGAAAAACATATTCACACAACTCCATTATCTTGATGGATTCTACATTTCCCCCCCCAAAAAATATGGGGTGAGTCTATAAATAGAAGATATTATAATATTTGTTTGATGTAACAAATACAATTGCACATCATGTATATGTTAGCCATGCTTCTATGACTTTGTTTGTGAAGTACCAATTATACTCCTTGCTTGTCTTTGATGAGAAAGAGGTTGGGGTGCCCAGTGCATGGGTTGTATACTCACACAAAAGGGTTGAAGACATATACGATTGGTTAATAGAGGTGCATAAGTAGGGAAAAGAGATTTGTAGTGTCTGGAAAGTCAATGCATTCTTGACAGCTGATATCACAATTGAAATTCAAGCAATTGAGTATGATTTCATTCTCGAGTATATGTGACAATTATTTTGTATGGATTACTATTTATTAACAAGGAAATCAAAATACAAGGTCAATTACACCAATTTTTATCTATGAGTTAGGTTTTTTGGATGTCTTGTCCTTTTTTACATTTGGCATGTCCGCAGGGCACAACTAAAGAATGTTTATAGGTAATTATTACGAATTGAAATAGTTAAAATATATTTTCTATTTTCCTATGGGTTGAATTATTTGAATATATGTGTTATAAGTACACCTTAAAGGATGTTTGGATGTAGATATTTCTAAGGCTAAGTGAGATCATGTGTGTAATGGATGAGTGTGAAGATATGACGTTAATCCTAATAGATGATCTCTTGGAAGAGTTCAAGTATCAAACCAAATTCATTAAATATTTCAAGAAGACTTGGTGTGAGGACGTTGAATGTATTGGTGATTGGAAGATTTGTAAACATGTATCTATTTTAAACAAATCCTTTTTTCTAGATTTTTTTATGTTATTTATTAGACAAAACTCTTTATTTGTAACTACATGGGCCGAGAAATTCTAAAATTTCACAAATGCCAACCAAGATACCAATGCATCTATTGAGTCATATCACTATTTATAAGGACACACTACCTTTGCAATTGACAACAAAAATGTACAAGTAGAATGGATAACCTATTGTATATTCTTGTGTTAAGAGTGGAACCATTTTACAAGCATAAGAGTAGGTTGCAATTATCTAGTTTCTTGTGTTGGCATGTGTGTGTCTATGTGTTTTCATTGATGTAAAATATCATTAATTATAAAGAGGATGGTGCTGAAGTGTCAGAGGATGCTAGGCATGATGATGTCATGGAGATTCAGGTTGTTTAATGATTGCATGAGAGGTTTCAATGAGATTGGCTTGCTCTAGCAATCCTAGTCAGGTTCCCTAGCTAGCTAATTTAACAAAAATGGAAAATATGCTAAACCCTAATTGTAGAGTCACAATGTAATGATATACAATAAAGTATAACTATGACCCTAAGAAATAAATAAGTGGAAATTGAAACCTTAAGTGCAAGAGAAGGGAACGAATGATTTCGTAATTCATCCTGAGTTGGAGAACTGTCAAACAAAAGGAGGAAAGTTCACAAACAAACCCATCAAATTTTGCAATGACCAGATCTACCTAGACCGGGGTTCCTAGATCATATCAGGGATGCTTGGGCATTGTAGAATGCTTTTGGGTGCCTGTGACTACAAAAATGGTCAGAAAGTGATTTCTTTTATGTCACTTTTATGTCACCGCCCTTTGTTGTTGATCACCTACATGTCACACTATGCCCAAATAATTCACTTGTAACCTACAAAACAAAATACCTCCTACAAAACCCCAAAACACATCAAATCTTTAAAATAAAAAGATGCAAATGGGGATTTAGACTGACCATGACAGTCACCTGACTGAGTGAACTTACGATCTGAGCCCTGTAATACATTTTAGACTCCATGTAGTACTGCGCACACACCCGCGTGCGTGTAGAATTGTGCCCTAGGCAATTCTTATGCAAGATGCATTGCATAACAAACAGTAGCTAGATGTAGCAATGTAGATAGATGTGTGGATATCCAAATGAACTTCCCCTCTTACGAAGTTTATATAGAAGAATGGAGTCCCTTGTCCCGTGAATGATAGCTAGCTAGATGCTTTGATTATCTTAGAATGCCTTTGGATGCAACCTTAGGTGGTGATGGTATATGCTTAGAGGTTGGTCCTTTATTATGATATCATAACATTGTATTTATATGATTCCCTTATTTTAATTTCATAATTAACCAGTAAAAGGATGACCCATAAGAAAACAATATGCCTAACAACTAGAAGAGGCCCAATAGAGGCGAGCAAGATACAAATATCTCGGGGGCACCCAGAGGGGATGAGGGCACATGGGCACCGGTGTCCTGGTTGGCATTGGTGTCTAGACTTAGAATAGTTGAAGTATCAAAGGCCAAACTAGGAGATAGGGTGTGTAAGGCCAAGAAGGAAAATAGAAAGAAAGTAAAGAGGTCAAAGATAGTGGTCAATTAATACTTTTCTTGCTTAGGAATCATATGAATGCAAGTATAGTATTAGGACCCAGTAAAGTACCCAAGTACGTGATTTTGTGTCTACATTTTCCCCCACTTTGTGTTGTTGAGAGAATTCTTCATAACATATGGTAGATAAGAGATGCATACTTGATAACCATGTAGATCGATGGTGAAAGCGTGTTGAGGAGACAAGAAAAAATGTGGAGCAATAAAAATGAAGTGTGGAAGGTAAAGAAGAGGAAGTGAACCTATGGGTGAAGGCGTATGTGTTATGTCATGTTATACCTATTGTCTTTTTTGCTTGATGTGTTCGATGATGTGACTATTGCTTCCCATAAAGACGAAATTGCAAAAGAGAAGAGCAAAAGAGTACTTAAAGTTGTGTATATGAAAAATTCCATCCAAATATCTAAGAAGTGTGTAAAAAAATGAAAAAGGAGTAAAAAGGAACATGTGCACCTGATCCGTGATGAGTAAAGAGGTAAGAAAAGATCCTGAAGTTATTGTATAAGAATGAGTTTTTTAGGCTATCTCACGCCAAGTGCGAGTTTTTTATGTGATCTCATGCCACAACAGAAGAGTGTAGGGAGAAATATCTAGTGTTATTCTCCATCCTTTGACTACTTCCTAAAATTTATACACCACTGTAGATGGTGTGATCCTGTCTTGTTCAAGTTTAATCCATTTTAATCTAGTTCGATCCAATGTAAATATAAAAAGGAGATAACATGCATGTTGATTGCTGGAGGACTATGCCTGTTATGTGAAAACCGTTGTGTAAACTGCTGTAAGTTGTGCCAATATGAGAAAATCATTGTAACTGCCCCCTAGTCATAGGCACCTAGGAAGGGTTAGGAGCACCCAAGCGCTCATGTTTATATCTGGGTGCTGTCGTCTGCACTGTGTTGAAGACCCAAGTCATATTCTAGGCCATTTCTGTAACTAAAGACTACTATGTTCTTGTATTGTGCAGGTCTGAACTGTGATTATGTTATGCTGAATGGGGTGACTGATTCACCTAATATATGCTCCCCTCATTTGGGGTACATGCAACGTCACTAGGAGTATGCGGCCTAAAGGAGAGTACCATGCAATAAACTGAAATTGATGCCCTACAGGGGAGGGAATGTGCTTGGTAAAAACTAAGGCACACACAAATAAAGTGGTTGCAAACATATGTTAGTGTAAACAAGAAAAATATGCATATATAAGACAATGTGTAATCTAATAAGCAAGAAAACAATGTAGACCACAAAAAGTGGGTTTCAAACATGGGACATCGCTCACAATGTCGCAAGACAATTTTGGCCAAAATGGCTAAAGACATACACTATGCACACAAGACAAAGGGCACAACCCACAAATAATGGAAACTAATGGAAAACAATGACAAACAATGAAAAATAATGACAAACAAAGAGTGACTAATAATCATAGTGGTAAATAGTTCTTGCAAAGCAAGTGCTACACATGAAGCACCCGTTAGCATGTTAGAAAGATAGAAAGTATGCTAAAATGTGTATGATCCATAATAGTAGCGTGCTAGTATGAATAGGAAATATTACAAAATGAAACAATAACACCTATAGTGTGTAGAAAATTAGATGCCCCCAGGAGCCTCTATGGGACTGGTAAGAGGTATAGTACCAAGCATCCATGTTGCGTATAACGATCTGTGTAAGGTCTACATTGACAACTAGAAGGTAAGTGAACACACATGTGTATATAGAAAATATAATGACATATAAAATATCCATCTAACATAGTAAGCAAAGTGTACCATATGAGCATAAGTAAACAAGAATAATGTGTAACCATGATATGCAATATGCTGTGAATGAGTGAGATGGAATGATATGAAATATGAGTGTGATAAGAGGAACGTGCCCCCTGAGTAGATGTGTATGAATCTATATGAGATGAGGTTCATTTATAAATGACCCCTCAATAGTCAAGAATGAACCATAGAATAAGAGTGCATCATCAGGAAATGGTTTGAATTGTTTGCTAGGTAGATAGATAGTGTGAAGAGTGAGTGAGTGTGGTGAGGTTCATTTCATATTTATACCCTCAAGAGTTGAGTATGAACCGTGGAACTAGAGTGCATCATCGGGAAGTGTGTTTTGTGATAATGTGATGCTAGAAACATGTATCGTGAATGCTCTAAGTGAGAAATGTGTAATGTGTATGATGTGAGGTTCATGAATGTAGTGAGCCCTCAACAGTCAAGTGTGAACTGTAACACAAGAGTGTGTCATCGGGTAATGACGATACAAGTGTATCAAGATGTGTAAGATGCGTGTGAAAGACTAGGTCTGAAACATGAAGTGAAATAGTAAAAATGTGAGACACTAGATGATGCTAGAAGCGAGGAATAGTAAACATGATGCCCCCAAGTGTATGCTGATGAATGTGTTATCCTAAAAAAGTGAAGTGTATGGGTCCTCCACCTAATGCTTATGGAGATAAAGGCATGTGACCATGCTATGAGATTGGTGATGCATGAGATAGATGATGTATCGGTGAATGAGACCTATGTGCATGAAACCTATGAGGTGACAGACACCTACGTGAAGGAGACTAAAGAGGTGATGTGGACATATGTGAAGGATATCACAGAGGTGATGGGCACCTATGTGAAGGATACCGCTGAGGTGATGTATACCTATATGAAGGATTTGTCCGAGTGGTGGAACTAGACTAATGTGATGGAATAATAGACTGATGAGACCAAGTAAGTCGTGTGCGAACTGGTGAGCTAGGAGAATATTGCGCTTTAGATTTGAGAGGTTGTAGGGACCTAGATGCTCTAGTGAGTGCAATGAAAACCTCAAGAGGAGGTTGTGGACATGGTGTGTATTGCGGAATACCGTTGATAGTAATGAATTGCTTGTTGTGAATGAACTTTAGGCACAAGTGATTCATGGAAATGATAGCTTGAGTAGCACGGAGCCAGGGAAGACCTAAGAGCATGTCACACCCTTTGATTGAAGGTGCCATAATAAATGGTAGAAGCATGGTAAGAGGACCAAATATGACTAGAAGCTTGACATAACCATATGATTTAGGCATTGGATATGAAATATGTGATAGTGGATGGTCGATAGAAACAAGAATTACAATAGATCACACACACATATGAATTGATGGATCAATCATTATATTATCAATAGAATGAGGCTCAAAAGAATAATTGATATGTAACATGTCAGAAGAGAATCTAACATGATAGTCATAGTTAGGGAATGTAATGAATGATGGAGGTGCATTAACGTGAGTAACTAAAAAATAAAGAGCCCCCGATGAAGGATGAGGCATTGCATGATATGTATGATTGGATGAAGAGTCAGCTGCTTGCTTGTCATGCTTAGGAAAAGGATTGTTGAAGATATTGAGCTTGTGATTTTCATTGAATGACATTGATGCTGTAGGATCAAGGACCTCAATTGCATTATTATCGATGAGATCTTGAATAAGATGTCAAAGTTTGAAACATCGATATGTAGAATGCCCAATGCATTGATGATAATCACATCTTAAAGTTTCATTGTAATTGCAACCTTTAGGACAAGATGGGTCCAAATTGAGTGGAGGAGGAAGTGTAATAAGATTTCTCTCAACAAGTTGTGACAATAGAATATGCAGAGCACAAGACAATTTAGTAAATGTATGCTTAGGTGGTTGCCATTGAAGCTTTTCAGGATTAGAGACAACATTAATGTTGCATGGCCAATTTAACTAAGTACATGTTGCACACGAGGAACTTGGGTGTATGCGAGGTGCGCATGAAGGGGTGTGCATGAGGTAGAATTGATAGTGCACGAAGGCTCATGCCTAAGCAAGAAACCTTCGGGACTTAGAAAATTTTGTGGACCATGGGCTAAAAATAGAAAGACGAGGTTAGAGTGTCGATCACACAATGATTTAGATCCAAAGAAAAGCAAGGAGACTCGGTAACCAAGGAATTTATATTTTAGGTATAAAGCACATGTAGAGTGAAGATGAAAGGTCATGCATGGATCAAACTAATAATAGGATTAAGGCAGAGTTTATCTATATGATTAATCTATTATTAGGTTAGATAGAAAAGCATGTAATTGTTAACGCATGGCTATTTTGAGCATGCAAACCATTTTGAGAGTATATAGAAGGAGAAGGGAAAGTCCCCACCCACATATATATCTATTGTATGTCATTTTTTTAGACACGATGTGAAGGATACCATACTACATGTATGAGATAACCCGTGATGTAATAGTGTTATGCTTCTTTGATGTACTAGCGTACATCACTCCATGTTATTGGTATTGACCAATATGTATTCAACTTCTGGTATGTAATACTTCTATTAGGAATGGATTGTTTAGGTTGGATCATGATCGTTGATGTATCTGAATATGGGTGATTACATGGTGCAATTGATCTTAATAATTTGCTATATCTATTATGCTTCCTTATTACATGTCTTTCCAATTAAACGTATGCAACGAGTTCTTATGATTAAATGAACACTTGGTTAATCTATCATCATGTATATGTATGCTAACATCTTGACAAACATCACAAAGGAGGGACCTGATAGCTTCACGAGCTTTGGGTGAGCGTTCATATCTGTCTGAATAAGGTGCCAACACACATAATAGTTAAGTGGAAATAAGAGACTATAATTAACATTAGCTTTTGCTTCAGTAGGTTTGGTAGATGGATTGAAAGTAGATTTACTTTGAAAGTGTGTAGAAGATGAATCTTGCTCATGATAATTAAGCTTGCCCATAGATAATAATTTACTTTCACGTAGCTTAAGAGTATGACATAAATGATCAAATGATGGAGATGTCTCAAAGATGACACTCTCCTGTAGAGGTAGTAATAGAATTTGGACGAATAGGTCTTGGAGTTCAGAGTCCACAAGAACATTAGACATATTAGTCAAGTTGTTCTTATATCGTAGGACATAATCTACTAGATGCTCGTTAGACCCTTGTTTGATTTGTGCTTGGTTAGCATAGGATATCTTAGAGATGATATTAATAGAGAAATGAATGAGAAAAACATCCACTAAATGTGTAAAAGATGATACCGAGTGGACAAGTATATCATAGAACCAACACATTGCATAATCTTGGAGACTTCTAGGAAAGAGCTTTGTGAGTAAAGTGTGATCATCCACATAATCTAGACATGCTACATGAAATACTCGGAGATGCTATTGAGGGTCACCATGGCCATTTAAAATGGGTAGCTTGGGAGTGATGAAATTAGGAGGAAGTGCATAATCTAAAATGGTGGGTGTGAAAGGAGTATAAAGTAGTAATGTGGAATCTAGAGATGGAGACACATAAGAAGTAGTCTGTTGTAATTGATAGATTTGAACTTGAAAATCCTGATAAGGAGATGCTAGGTTTTGAGTGCCAATGGAAGAGACTTGCCACGTGTGAGAAACAAGAGGTAGAGTGAAGTGGTTGGTGGGGGTGGGAACAAAAAAAAGAACGGTAGAAGTAGGTGGAAGAGTGGAAGCAAGCGGTTGAGTAGCCACAGGCTTGGAAGCAGGGATGGATGTAGAAACATGAAGCTCCACAAGATTGGTGGCATCCTCAAGCAATGAATAAAAGCAGATCTAGATCCTAGGGATGTTTAACAAGATGATCATTAAGATCTTGGAGATGGGATTCAATAAATTTATCATAAGATTGAGCCATGATGGAAGAAGAAGAGGAGAGTATTCAAAGGTTGGGTTCACCAAATGATTTAACAAAAATGGAAAATATGCTAAACCCTAATTGTAGAGTCATAACACAATGATATACAATAAACTAAAGATCTAACCTAATAAATAAACATGTGGAAATTGAAACCCTAAGTGCAAGAGAAGGGAAAAAATACTTAGCTGATTTCACAATTGATCCTGAATTGTGCCAAGCTGGAGAACTGACAAATAGAAGTAGGAAAGTGTCACAAATTAACCCAGAAAATTGTGTGATAATTGGATCTACCTAGACTAGGGTGCCTAGATTAGGTCAGGGGCACCTGGGTACTGTAAACTGCTTCTGGGCACCCATGATTGTAAAAATGGCCAGAAAGTGATTTCTCCTATGTCGTTTCTATATCGCTGCCCTTCACTATTAATTTCTCATGTGTTGTACTATGCTTGCATAATTCACCTGTACCCTGCAAAACAAAATACCTCCTGTGAAACCTCAAAACACATCAAATCTTAAAAATAAAAAAGATGCAAATGGGGAGTTGGACTGACCCCAGCAGTCACTCGACTGAGTGAACTTACGATCTGGGTGTTGCACTATATTTAAGACCCCATGTAGTTCTACGTGTGTGTGTAGAATCATGCCCTAGGTGGCTCTTGTGCAAGATGCACTGAATATCGAGCACTAGCTAGATGTAGAATTCTAGATAGACGTGTGGATGTCAAAATGAAATTCCCCTCCTATGAAGTGTATGCAGAAGAATGTAGTCCCTTGTCCCTTGAATGACAGCTAGATGGATGCTTTGATACTCTTAGAATGCCTTTGGATGCAAACATAGGTGGTGAAAGTAGATACTTAGAGCTAGGTCCTTTATTATGATATCATAGCATTGTATTTATATGATTCCCTTGTTTGAATTTCGTAATTAACCACTAAAAGGATGACCCATAAGAAAAGAAGATTCCTAATGGCTAGAAGAAGCCAAAAAGAGGCAAGAAAGATACAAAAAGGTCATGGGACTTGGGCGCTGGCATCCTGGCTGGGCGTTGGTGTCTAGACTCAAAAAAGTTGAAGTATCAAAGGTAAAACTGGGCAATAGGGTGTATAAGGCCAAAAAGGAAACTAGAAAGAAAGAAAAGAGGCCAAAGATAGTGGTCGATTAGTACTTTTCTTGCTTACGAATCATATGAATGCAAGTATGCGATTAGGACCTAGAAATGTACCTAAGTGCGTGATTTTGTGTCTACACTAGCATAAGTGAAGGTGCATGATGGTTTTTGTTAATTGGTGACTTAAGAATCATGTTATAGGAATGGAGAGAATGGATGGAAAATGTAGAGACACTCACATGAGTTTAGAGTGTAGGTACAAGTGGAAGAATCAATTATAGGTCCACATCTAGACCTATTCTAGGTTTTTGGAGACCAAATGAGGCAGGAGAATGAGGTAATGAGCCATGAGAGATCATGGAGGAATTCTTGTGTGTTAGGGCCTTTTGGAGAGGTTTCATGGATAAGTATGAGGTTCTTCTACTATGACCTAGCTTAGACCATGCAAAACCTTGAGGGATAGTCATGCAAATGAGATGGGATATGAAGATGTAAAAATATTTGAGCTAACCTAATGATTGGAGATGGTGAAAAGGGTTGTCTTAGAGGTATGAGAAAAATTTAAAGTCATTATGAAGAATATTTTGCAAGTTATGATGTTTTAGGTGAAATAGGGTCCAAAAAAGAGTGATTTCTAGCTCGAATTGCAACTTCTAATGCTCACTGTAGATTGTGTGATTTTCATGCTACCTTATGGATTTTAGGGATGTTTTTCCATTGAAATAATATCATTTCACAAAAATAATGAGTTCTCACATTTTTATGAATGATTGTTAAGAAGGTAAACTATTTTTTGTGAGTTTGAAACCCTAGGTCTAGAGCGATGGAGAATATATTCATGGTAGGTTCCAAAAATGGATTATTATTACTATTATGATGTTTGGAGGTTGTATATGACTCCTAAATATTTCCATAAAGGTATGGTAGTGCATCTGACGTTGTAGACCCCACTCAAAAAGGAAAATTTATGAAAATGTTCAACTTGTGGAAAAATTGTCCAAAGGAGGTATGATGTAAATTGACATTGTTTTTATCATGGGAGTTATACTTTATGTAAATTATGGTTTCAAACAATGTTTGAGATCCTAGAGGGAAAAGTGTGCTCTATTTGTGAAGTTTGGTCCTTGAGCCCTAAAAGGGTATTTTTGAGCAGTTTCAAAGATTAACCTGGTTGAAGCTCTTCCACTTAGAGTTGGAAGGAAATGTAAGATGTTATGGAAATTAGATTCATATTTATTTCTAATGGTATATGGTTAAGTTACTGATGATACATTTTGATAATTCAATCAACTTAGTTTGTGAAGATAAAGGTTTCTTGTTTTCAGGACAAGATTGTTGTGGCTAGAAGATGGAGGTAGAAGTCTCTTGTTTTGGATTGTTTGATACTTTATATCCATTGGAGAGTGAAGATGGATTAATTTTTTCCCTAGTTAATGTATTTATATATCATGAAAGTGGCAATAAGGGTGAAAAATATTTGAGTTTCCAAAACTAATTTTTGGGCAGCTTAGTTTGGTGAAGAGGAAAATAAGTGTGGTTTGCATGGATGGATGTTTCAAGAGGTCTACCAAGCATGGACGTGATATAAATGTTTTTTTATTTCTACTGTGTTGTTACATATGATAATTGAGATTTTTTTAGGTGATCTTGAGGCCCATAGGTGAAGACTGGTTCTTGGAAACAATTGTTTTGAGAAGGATATGAGCCTTCTTGATAGATTTATGAAGAATTTGATTGGTTAAAGATAATGAACAACCATGGATGATGTTTTTATGTCATATTTGACATGTTTGAGGCCTTTAGAGGATTGAATAATCATGGTGATGAGTTTGGAGGTCTTTGGTGAACTAGGTGATGGGGTTTTGAGCAATTTTTGAGCTTGTTTGGTGTCTTGGAGCATGACCGACCTACATAGGTCCATCATGAGTGTTTTTATGAATATATTTTTATATTTTCATGTTGTATTGGTTGAGATATTGGATTAGTACCGACTTAATTTATGTTTTTGAGTTGATAAGGGTATAAAGTGATAGTTTTGGGTTTAAATTTGAACTAGTGCATCTAGAGGGAAAAAGTGTGAGATGCTTGCGATCGTGTGAGAGGTTTAAGTGCATAAAATCAGAGCTGAGTAAGTGAGAAAAAGTATGAAGGTTTTTAAAGATCTTGTGTGAAAGGGTTTGAGTCCAAATCAGGTCATGAAAGTGTGATATAGAGCAAGTTGAAAGAAGAGAGGGTTTGAAGAGGTTTTGAAGGTGTGTGAGCTAAAATTGTGATCTCCATTAGTTGTAGAAAAAACAAGACACAAAATATATTCATATAAATGTGGTTGAGTGAGTGCTTAATCATATTATGGGGTTGGAGCCTCCTTATGGAGTTAGTGCTTCACTAAAGTAGGGGTTGTTGCTCCTTGTGGGGTTGGTGCTTTACTAAACTAAACGCTCCTTGTGAAGTTGGTGCTTCACTAAATAATTTTTATTTGAGTAATATAATCAAAATTTTTTAGTGGGTTTTTCTTCCCCGTTGAGGGTTTCCCACTTATATATTGTGTTCTCGTGTCTCTTTCATGGTTATGCTCTTGTGGATTTGAATGAATGTTAAGCACACATTAATGTATGGATTGAATGGTTTATGGTTTGAAAAGTAAATCTAAATTGGTTAAAAGTTTTTTGAAGGACTGATTCAACCCCCTATCTTAGTCCATTGTGCTTCCAAAATTGGTATAATAGTAGGTCCTTTTAGATAATTTCACTTAAAAGTAGATCCTTTGAAGCACAAAAATGGTGAGTTAGTAGAGTGGTTCTTATTCCAGATAAGGCACCATTATTTGATGGAGTGAACTATGCTTTTTGGAGTCTTAGGATGAGGAATCATATCATGTCTCTATAGCTTAATATCTGAGAAATCTGTGTTGGATGGTTATACAATTCTCGGTACCCCTCTAACAACTATTACACACAAGAATGACTTGTAGTGAAAATTCCAAGGATATGAATGCCATCATGTGTGGATTGGATGAACCTGATTCTTGTGAAGGTAGATGCATTGTAAATCAATAAAATTTATGTGGGAGAAAATTCATGTTAGGTCATATATGAAGGAGATTCTAAGGTAAGAAATAACTAAGCTTGTTAGAATTTCAGAAATCAGTTTTGAAGGGTTGAAAATGAGTGATGATGAGCATATTGCTACATATTTGCTTAGGGTTGACAAGGTTGTCAAAACCATGGAAGGTTTAGGTAAGGATGTGAAGGAAAAGGTAGTAGTAAAAAATGTTTTGAGGTCTCTTACTCCTAGATTTGATTCCAAAGTATTTATGCTATTAAAGAGTCAAAGGATTTGACTCTCTTGACAATGGATGATTTACATGTAACTTTTACTACATATGAGATGAGAATTCTGAATGATAAATTTGTCAAGAAGGAGATTACCTTCAAATATGAGATGAATTCGAAGGGTAAGAAAGCTAAGGATGTTGATGATTCTTATGAAATTAATGATGATGAAGTCTTTGTAATGGTGGCTATAAGGTTTAATGTTGGATCTGGTAAATATAAAGGTAAACTTCCATTTAAGTGTTTCAGTTGTGGTAAAATAAGTCAATTTTATACTAAGTGTCCTCATAAGCATGAGAAAGGAAGGTGATGAAGATCATGTGCATGATGAAAACATGACAAGAAGAATCTAACAAGTTTTATAAAGGTAAAATAACTTCAATAAGTTTGACAATAAGAAGATGGGAAAAAGAAGTTTTTACACAAAGGAAAAAGCTTGATTGTCTAAGGTAAGTAGTGGTGTTTCAGATTCTAAATCTGAATCATAACATGAAGATATTAGATATGAGGTGTTGTTCATGACTAAATATGCCATGATATCTACTAGTGGTGGCTCTAAATTATTAGGTGATTTCATATCAGATTCTTGTAGATATTTTGAGGAAGAATTAGATGATATTGAGACTAAATTAAGTATGTGTTCAATATGAATTGAAGCATGTTGATAAGGAAGAATAATAAAATGAGAACTCAAGTGAAATAATATCAAGGTAAATATTTATGACCTAGAGGAGAAACATTGGTCATGTTAACAGAGAAAGATTGATGAGACAGTGAGAAAGCTAGAAGATGCAGATGAGTGTCCTATGACTCTAAAGTGTGCAATCAAAGTAAGGAAGAAGAAGTGACTCCTTCTTAAATGGAGAATTTTTTTTGAGGTGCATTCAATAAGGAAAATATCATTTCAGAAATTTGAGAAAAGTACCAAGGACCTTCATGATCTTTTTAGAAATTAGAAATCAATAGGAGATGGAAAATTTTTGGGGTTTAAAGATGACTTCAAATTAAAATAAATGAAGCAATAAGATAGTGTTCAAGAAAGGATGATGAAGGGCCAAGTACTAAGTAAGTAAAGAAATATAAATCCATCAAAGACAATGTGAAGACAAATCCCATTAGGCAACCTAATGCCTCAAGGTATGATAGATATTTTAATGGTTATTTATTTCACATGTAATGGTTTTGGGCATATATATAAGTAATGTAATAGGTTTGTCAAGGATTATCACCCTTGGAGGGATAGTAGGAGTGAACAAGTAAAGAATGTGGTGTGCTACAATTTCCATGAGAGAGGTCATGTTGCTAAGTATTATTTATATGAACCTTCAAGTCAAAATTGAGGGTAATGAAGGCTATAAGGGAAGAAGTTTAGTTGTATGTTTTAATTGTAATAAAGTTGGGACATGTTGCTAGGGATTGTTATGGACCTATAAGGCAAGGAAGATAGCTTTAAGGTCCTAATATGCATGCTAGAAGGAAAAATCAAGTCTTGGGAGCCTAAGAGTGAACAACAATGGTTCCACCAAGAGTAACATGTTGATGTAAAACAAGGTGTGTCTTAGAGTACAGATCATAAGAAAGTGAGATGGAAGGTGAATTTTTAGGTGTCCAAGAAGGTTTGAGACCTCTTCAAGTATTTCTTCTAGATCCACCAAGATGATATATTCCTATACTAGGATTCTTAGAGGTATATTGATCCATATGCAACATTGAGAAGAGGGGGAGTTGATTCAAGTATTTGAAGTATACTGGTCTTGTAAGAAGTATGCTCATGATGTCAAGGTATGTCATCAAAATATCAAGGTATGTTTTTCATAGTCATATTTTTTTTAAGGGGTTGTTCAATGTATGAAAGTGTGTGTTTATAGTCATGTAGTTTCTAAGGGTAATTATCAGATCATGTTTTTAAGTTTTGTACTTATTAGAGTATGAAGTCATGAAAAGAGTCCATTATATGTCAATGGTCATGTTGTGTCTCAAAGTATCTAGGCAATCCTGTCATGTTTAGATCTAAGGTATGTCTTGAAGTTTATAAGTTAATTTCTTGAGAGGTACAATAGTGTATCAAGTGCTAAAGGTATGTCTATGATCTGTATTGAGTTGCTCATATAGAACAAGTGTCTTACTCACAGTATGAAGTCATGTTATGATCTCAAGTTGATAGAAAATGTTTCATATGAGGCCTCAGTGTAGTCAAGGAAACATAATGAAGTATGTAAGTCATATGGGTTAAGTTATTTATGAACCCTATGGGTCAAGATGTCTCTGTTGATATCACAAAGAAGATGATTGCAAAGTGTAAGAGGATGATCATGGAGATTATGTGTCTTGTATGAAGACTTTTAAGTCATGTAAAGCCCTTGTTCAAATAGTGTCATTTTTCCTTAAAGAAACCTGTCAAATGTTCATAAGGAATGACATTGTAAAAATACATCATGGAGTAAATGAGAGTTTTTAAACAGGTTTAGATGTTTGTTTCTGTACCAATAGTGACAGTGTTAGGGAGTCAAATCTTATAGAAGAAAAAGTCATTCATCAAAATGGATGACCATCTGGAAGTCAGGAGTTGTGATGCTCTTATAAAGTATGCAAGTTGTCTGACATGGTTCATAAATGAATTGTTACAGGGTTTGAAATATGGTTAAAATTTCTCCAAGAGTGTGTTCATGACATGATAAGGCTACATGAAGATTAGGGTAAATGACTGTTCAGACTGAGAATGTAAGGTAATTTCAGTTAATTAACATGAATATCTGTCCACATGAAGACCTAAGTCAAATCAAGTAAATTTCTAAAAAGGTGTATCAAATATGTATAATAATGACACTTTTATAGTTAAGATAAGGAAATATGTATTCATCTAATATGGATCTTACAAACAAGTGATACAATATTAAGGATTAAATGCTTGAAGTCAGAATTCTATCAAAATCAAGCTTGCTAAGTGAACTGATCAAGGTATGATTTCCTTAACTTGTGAATGAAGTGTTTTGCAGTATTTGAATGTGATCTATAGAATGTTCTCAAGTGAAATCTCAAGTCAAAAAGGGTTCTCTTTGGTGGCTCTGTAGCTCATATATTCATCAAGTGAAATTAGGGGTTTACGGTGTGTATGATAAACTATTTGTTTGGTATTAAGTTGATAATATTGGAAATTCAAGACTGATCGTAATGTAAAAGTGATATCATGGGAGTTAAGTCCATGAACATATGCTTAAAGGTTTTCATTGAGGCTTTCTAAAATATAAGGTATTCAGTACTAAGGATGGATAGAAAGACCAAATTTGTGAAGAATTAAGTCAGGTGTCAAATATGCTGATCTTCATCAGACCTTTGTTAATCAAGAGAAAATGATTTCAGAGAAATATTATGATAGTGATAATGAGTGAATGGTGATAAGGTAGTTTGCAGGGTACTTCATGGTCTATAATGAGGATACTCAAGATGAAATAAGGTGGGCTAAGCAGGATACGGTACATATGTCTCAAAGTAGCACTATATGGTGTGCTACAATGAAGAGAAAATCTATGGCTATATGTTTGTGAATGTGTCTGAAATGAAGGGGATTAAGTTTATGATTGAATCTAGGTTACATTAGGTTTTAAAAATGGTCCACTGAATTAGAATAGTGTAAGAAAATCATGAAGGAAAGCATTCAAAGACTAAAGGTGAGTATGAAAATATTTTGGTTGCTACAGTACTTCTCCAAATAAAAATGAAGGTATGAAGGTATGTGTTGAGGGGGAGTTGGAGTTATCACTAGTCCTGAAGAAGAAACTATAGTAAGGTTGCAAGACAAAGGATGATAGCTAATTTTCATATGGATGTTTTCCTTGAGTTTATTTTCAGTGTATGAAAGGTAACTCATGTGGATTTCATCATGAAAAATGTGGATGAACCATACATTTTAGAAGTGTAGTAAAAGTCATGAATGTGAAGCCATAGAATGAAGTGACATCAAGGATTGTAAGTCTGACTAGTTTAAAATTCATCTACAGTGTCTTGCAGGGAATAAGAGATTGTGAAGCTAAGGTGGACTTATAGTTGTAAACCCTTACATCAAAGCAGGTAGGAATCTTGATTTTTCCTGATGATGAATGAGGTGTATACAGGTGCATTTGAAGGATAACAAGTATAGTAGGGTTTGTGTCTCTCAACTGATGATTTGTAGAGTTATTTAGAATGTGATAAAGGCATTTGTTCTAAGAATTCATTTTAGCAAGCATAAAGAGATATAGATTCCATGAATATATGTCAAGAAAGTTCCATAAGCATGTGCTCTTACTGAAACAAGAGTTACTCTACAGGTGATGAAGTGTTGATCCATATCAAAGAGCATGGGTAGTAAGCCTAGTTTAACTCTAAAACAGACAAGTGTTAGAAGGCATCAAAGTCATAAGTTCTTAGAAGGATTGTATTGAATGAGTGCAGTGAGTAATTGCAGAATGAATAATGGAAATAATCAAGAGCTACTTTCAAATGTTGGTTTAAATTGCACTGAAGACTTGGTTTAGGGAACACCCTAAAAGAAATGCTATGAACAAGGTATCTTCAAGGTAGTATGATGTAGTTTGAGCTCATATCTTATATGAGAAAGTAATGCAAGGTAAGGTAGATTCAATTTTTGTACTTTCTTACTTATGAGGTATGCCATAGTTTAGGTCATGTGGAGGCTATAAGGGAATATATCTATCTACTGGGGAGTTAATGGTTTCTAGAGCTATGCTAAGATTTGGTCAAAATGTGCACTAAAAGAATCATGTTTTAGGGATCTTAAGTCATAAAATAGTTGAGTGTAAGTCAAGATGCACGAAACAAGCCAAATTTGATCCTCTATCAAGTTTAGATATGGACCAATGATAGAAGGTAAGAAAATAGTTTTTTTTATCCTATTATCATGAATTTTTGTCATGTGTATAAGTGGTCTTATATAGCATCTGTTGAGGTTTGATACAATGATTTTAAATGCCTGAAGAAATAAGAGTGAAAATCAGAGGATAGAAAGGAGGTAAGACCGAGTGTTTGATTGATAGGAATGAAGTAGTTTTGAGTTGACAGTTTTCAAACAAGAAGGAATCATGTGAATAATTTGAGAAAGATGAATACCAGATGTTAAAGGTATGTAATTTATCATTAATGTAAAAAGGGGGAGAAGGATTTAGGTGGTTTCCATCAATGACAAAGGGGGAGATTATTGGCATGTGTGATTTTATATGTTGTCATTGATGTAAAAGCTCATTAATGAAAAATATGATGATGGAGGTAGTGTCATAAGGTGATATGATGATGACATGTAATTTTATGATGGCATGGAGATGGAATCAAAATGCTTCAGTTTTTTGAATTCTATTATACTGAGTTCGAATTTAGTGAGATTGAAAATTTTTATGTCTAGCAATGGTCCTATTTGTCAGGTGAGCTAGCTAGCCTAGGTGACAGATGCATGTACTGGTTTGAGCATGGTCTTGCAGTGATCATTGAGAAGTATTCTATTGTATATGGAGAGAATTAGAATGGATATTTTTTAGAAGTATACTCATAGAAGCATGAGCTTTTAGAGTTTTCTCAGGTACAAGTAATTTAAGACCCATGTTGAGTCATGGTATTAGCTCATCTAGATCTAGTCTAGGTTCGGTTTGAGGCAAAATGAGGCATAGGAATGAGGTATAGAGCCATAAGATCATGTGAGACATGAATAGAGTTTCATTAATATGTTTCATCTCAAGTAATTTAGGACAATTTTGCATTTAGAGAGGTTTCATGATGAGTTATGAGTGTATGGTTAATTCTATTATGACCTAGCTTAAACCATATAAAACCTTAAGGGCTAGAAATGAAAATGAGATGTGATATGAAGATGCAGACCTATTTGAGATAACATGATGATTGGAGATGGAGCAAAGGGGTGTCCTAGAGGTGTGAGAAATATTTCAAGTCATTACGAAGAAGATTTCCCAAGTTATGATGTTTTAGGTGAAACAAGGTCCAAGAAAGAGTGATTTCCAACTCGAATTGCAACTTCTGATGCTCATTGTAGATTGTATGCTTTATATGGGACCTTGTGGATTTTAGGTATGTTTTTCCATTGAGCTAAGAATATTTCACAAAAATAATGAGGTCATTTCATTGTCACATTTTTATGAACGAATGTTAAGAAGGTAAACTACTTTTTGTGAGTTTGAAACCCTAGCTCAAAAGCATGTAAGAATATATTAATGGTATGTTCCTAGAATGAGGTTTTTGTGATATTATTATGATTTTATGGTCTGGAGGACTTCTCTAGATTTCTAAAAAGGTAAGATAGAGAATGTGATGATTTTTTGACCCAACTAAAAAAGGATAGTTTATGAAGAAGTTCAGTTTGGGACAAAGTTGTCCAAAAGAGGTATGAAATAAATTGACATTGTTTTTATCCTAGGATTTTTACTTGATTTCCATGATGGTTTTAGATCATGGTTGATTTCCTAGAGGGAAAAGTGTGCCCTATTTATGAAGACTGGTCTTTGAGTTCAAAAAGGGTAGTTTTGGAGCAATTTCAGAGATTGACTTGGTTGAAGGCCTTCCACTTGGAGTTGGAAGGAAATGTAAGATGTTATGGAAATTAAATTCAGATATATTTCCAATGGTATATGGTTTTTATCTTTATTATGATTTTAATAGGTCATCCAGCTCAATTTTGTGAAGAAGAAGGTTGTTTGTTTTTAGAACGAGATTTCCTCCTGGCTAGAAGATGGAGGTAGAAGACTGGATGAGATGGATTGTTTGATGCTTTCTATCCAATTAGAGAGTGAAGAGGGATGAATTTTTCCATATTTAAGGCATTTAGAGGTCATTGAAAGTGGAAGAAAGGGTGCAAAACATAGTTGAGTTCCCAAAACTACTTTCTAGGCATCTCAGTTTGGTGAAGAGGAAAGTTGGTGTGGTTTACACGTATGGATGTTTCATAGTGCTATAGAAAGCATGTATGTTATCTACAATGTCATTTGGATTTCCAATGATTGGATTATGTGCCATAGTTGAGGTGTTTTTGTGTGGTCTTGAGGCCCATAGGTGCAGACTGGTTCTTGGAAACAATTGTTTTGAGAAGGATATGAGCCTTCTTGGTAGTGTTATGAAAAATTTGATTGGTGTAAGATAATGAATGACCATGTATGATGTTTTTATGTCATATTTAACATGTGTGAGGAATTTTTAGGCTCGAATAAGTATGGTGATGAGTTTAGAGGTCTTTGGTGAACCAGGTGATGGGGGTTTTGAGGAATGTTTTGAGCTTATTTAGTGTGTTTGAGCATGACCATGACCTACATGGGTAAATTATGAATGTTTTTATCTAATGCATTTATTGGTATTTTTATGATTTATTGGTTGAGCTATAAATGGAGTATGACTTAATTGCATTTATGTTTTTGAGATGAGAAGGGTATAAAGTGATTGTTTTAGGTTCAATTTTGAATCTAGTGCTAAATGAGAGGGAAAAAGTGTGACCCACGTGTGATTTTTGAGTGTGTGAGAGGTATGAAGTGCAATAATTTCAGAGGTGAGGAATTGTTTGAAAAATGTCTGAAGGAGAGTTATAGAGCATGTGTGCAAGGGGTTTAAAGCCAAAACACAGTCCATGAAAGTAAGTGAGATAAGAGTGAGTTGAAGAAGAGAGGGTTTGAAGAGGTTTTCAAGGCGTGTGAGATGACGTTGTGATATCCATAAGTTGTAGAAGTAACAAAAAATCAGATATCTTCATTAAAACTGTACTTGATTGGGTCGTTTGATCATATTAGGGGGGTTGTATCCTCCTTGTGGAGTTTGTGCTTCACTAAACTAGGGGTTGGTGCTCCTTGTAGGGTTGGTGCCCTACTAAACTAGGGGTTATTTCTTCTTGTGAAGTTGGTGCTTAAATAAATACTCTTGATTTGAGTAATATAATTATAAGTTTTAGTGGGTTTTCTTCCCTTGGAGGGTTTACCACTTATATCATGTGTTCTTGTGTCTCTCTCATGGTTATGTTTCTTTGAATGAATGTTAAGAACACATTAATGTATGGATGAATGATTTATGGTTTAAATAAGTAAATATAAATTGGTTAAGGTTTTATAAGGATTGATGCACCCCCCTCTCATTCCATTGTTCTTCCAACATCCTGAGTAATTATAAGAAGGAAAGGCAACTTATAACTGTTGTAGAGAGGGATAAGGTGATCCCATATATGGATTACATTGTAGTTGATCACTTATTAGGTTCACATATAGTGAGAAACCCAAGCTCAAGCATGATTTGGTATTTAGTCAAAATATATGGCCCACACTTACATGTATGTGATTTTTCATGGGGTGTGCGGGGAAACACTTACAAGCATGTTCTCAAGGTTTTATAGGTGTGCAGGAAAAATGGGCCAAGTTGTTCACAACAACCACAGATTGTGGAAGGTATGAGACCTCATTTTCATTTTTATTATTTTTTTGTGTAATTTGTAATACAAAAAAATGAATTTTGTAGGTGATGGTACATGTATAGAAGTTTCAGTTTTAGTTTATAATGTATGTGCAGTGTATTTAGGTTCACTGCAACAAACGCTATTGTTGGGAAGTAAGGCTAGTGGTTCGTTCTTACTTTATTAATGGTGATTTTTTTGGGTCTAAGTAGAATGCCAAAATTCTTACCGAAGTTTGTCTTAGACATTAATACACGTGCATTACAAGGTGGGGAGTTTGATATGGACTTTTTCAACACATATGATAATTCTTCGTCGTTATGGGTGCTTAGGAAGTCGAATGACTTCTTGAAGTCCTTGATTTACATATCAGTGCAAAAGATGGAGCATATTTTTGTTTATGTAGATTATGTTGAGAGGTTTAGGAGAGATCTTGAAGAATCAAACACACTACTATTTCATTTCACTCCAGATAGAAGCGCAAGTTAGAATACTTCCATTTGGATGTGACCATGGTTTAACACAAGTAAAAAATGTGCATGTGGTATTATTTGAAAGGACACGATTGTACAAGATTCAAACAACCAAGTGTAAGACTATGAAAGTTATGCATTTCCTGAAAATAATCATGTGAAAAGGAAAGAAAAGCAACAATCCAATCCTTTCAGAAGATCTATTGTTGTTGAGTGTCAATATATTGCACGTGATATGGGTGGGTGTAATTTTTTTTTGCAAGGGTTTTCAATTATTTTTCTTGCAAACACTAACTCCATCAATTGTTGTTATTTGCTGCAAATAATCTCCCAATTTTCTGATAAAATTTCTCGTCACTAGTTTTCCTTCTCAAGTTGCATGTCCCCTAAACATCTTAGGTATCTTCAATCAAATATTATACTTCAACTTTTTAATCCCAATTTTTTTGCCCTGATTTGGGGCTAATGGACTTATTATAGCATGCATTTTCATGTTTCTAGTTCATATCATTCACATATGGTTTAGGACGTTTGTACATTATATTTGAATGTGAGTTGTATTAGTGTACTCAATGTATCGTAGTGTAGGACTTTTATAACTTTATTCATGCATTCTATTGACGTCATATTTGTGTTTTGTTGTAGGAAGTTGAAGCTGGGTGCTGAAATAATCTTATATAGTTAATTTTGTATAACAAAAGGGAAAATCCTACTAGTGTCCATATTTCCTCACTGAAGTAACATCTGTGTATATAATAGTTGAAGTAACACTCACTACTATTATACTTGTAATTTTTCATTACTATGTAGAGAAACTCTACATTAGATTTGTTCATTTTCATAATGTGTTGATCAATACCAATAAATGGATCAATGTGTATATCCAATGAAATAATGTTAAAATGTGAAAATACTAAAAGAGGATGAATGTTTATGTACATTTGCCCAAATTTTGTCAATAATTCATCTTAATTTCTATTTCGTGCAATTATTCATTGTTCATTGACCTACTCAAAAACAATTTTTATCATACATTTCATAACTTAGTTTTAGAGTATTTTTCAAAATGTAAGTTTACGATTGTTTGTTAGGGTTGTTTAGATTGGAATATATATCCTACTTTACATTACCCACTTGTGACCACATATAAAACTTGGGATTAATTGTTAGAACATAATATTTTTTTGGAATTTGGTAAACGATGAGGGTGTTGAAAGGACCTAGATCATTTTCCAAAGGGGCCACAAGGCCAGATAAGGCAAGAAATAACAACATTACAATGAAAAAATTAAAAAAGAACCAACATTCCAAAAAAGAGCAAAAAAGGCCCATTTCGGGCTACATATCTAGCATAATTTTAAGGACATTCACCACTTCAAAAGCAACAATATCAGAGTTCTTATCCGCCATATTATGAATTAGAGTGATAAGCTCCTTATAGCCTTTCTGGAGATGAGCTCAGGTATCATCAGTATAATCCTTCTAATTTTTAATAACAAAGAATTTTTTGTTGATGTTCGTGATGACACCATAAAACAACTCAACAATATTAACCCCAGAATTTTCCACAATGGCAGTGTCAACATGATCCTCTGCAACATCCATGACAACAAAGCTCAAAAATTCCATTACATCCTTGGAGAGATGTTAATTTTTTTTTAAATTTTTAGTCACAGTGTCACCCTCTATATAAACATGCTCCTCAATAGCAACAAAAACATGAGGGGAGTTTAGATGATGAGGAGTCAAAGAATCAAGATAATCCTAAGAAAGGCCAAGAAAGAAAACATGTATTTTACCTTAAAAAACAAGAATAGACACATCCATGTCAACAATAGAAAGAGGGGAGGAGGCGGGAGGAGGTTGGTGCACCATTACGAGGGAAGAGGCAGCTAGGCGGGGAGGAGAAGATCGAGGTGAAACATGGTGGGGGGGTGAGGTGGAAACACAGTGACCTGTGATTTCCACCTCTGGGTCAGCATTAGGAAGAGGGAGGAGGAAACGGTGGAGATGATAGGATGCTGGAAGAGCATGGGGCGGAGGAGGGGCATGCCGGTGGACCTAGTCGGAAACAGTAGGAAAGTGAGATAATATTTTGGCTTTGGTCACAGATTTGAACAACAAATATAAGAAGGCTTGGTGAAGCAGAGGGCCTTCACCAACAAGGGCCTATTTAATAGATAAATCTAGGGACTGAAAAAGAAAATTGGCCAAGTTTACCTTTATATCATTACAGAAATGAGCCAAGAGAAAGAGTTGAGGGCTAAACACTAGCTTATATATTCCTTCAAGCATGAAATAATGCATACTTTATTCAACAACTCGATCAAATAATGATTTCAGAGAGGCACATTCATAGCCTGATTGATACTTATACACTCGTTCTTTCCTTTTCCCCATAAAAGACCCCATTTCATCTTTTAAAGAACACTTAAAGTAGATGTCTCCCTCATCTGGAAGGCTTGTAGCAGCGGCAATGCTTTTCATTAAAATTTCAAACTTAATCTTCCTAACTTTCACAATTCCCCATTTCTAAGAAGCCAAAAGGCTACTAGCAACAACAACAAAATGAATAGAAATGCGTTCAATAAACAAAGTAACACCTTTTTCCTGAAGAAAATTCCACACCTCTAGATCCTTCTTAAGTTCATCGCAATTTTCAAGCTCGACACACATGAGAGAACCCCCATAAGTAACAGAGCTAAAGTGGTAAAAAAAATTAAAGTGGAGGAAGGACTAATAAATTGGGGTTTTTTAATAGTAAGAATGACCCCTCCACCACATGCCAAAGGGTAATTTAAATGTGCCCATTTATGATTAGTAATTCCTATTCAAAAATTAACTGAGATCTTTCTTTCCCATGTATGAAGGCCATAATGACAAAAAATCACAATCATATCGCGATTAATGCAATCGCCGGCGGAGGAGAAAGAGTAGTGAGGGATAATGCTGATTTCAAAATAAGCATAAAGCAAGGTAGCTAAATATAGGCTCCTCCAACTTGTTTTCCTTAGGATTTTCATAAATAATGGCCTTTAGAAGAAACTCAGGAAATTTCACGATCCAAGTCTATTGATTTTCAATTGAAATGCCCCTGTTGGCCAACAAATCAACCACCCTATTACCTTCCCTGTAAGTATGTTGATACTGAGTGTTGCAGAAAAGGGGTTGAAGGTTCTGAATATCTACAATAATGTTGTTGATGGTCTAATTTGTGGTACCATTGTTATTTAGGAGGTTGATCAGATTGAGGGAGTCACTTTCAACAATGAGGTTAATTCTTCCAAATTTGGTAGCAAGCTCTATACCTTTAAGGATTGCAAGGGATTCAAATTTATGGTTTGTTCCCTTCCCTAAATTAATAGAAGTGGCTACCATCAGTTGGCCCAGCTCATCTCTAATTGAAGCCCCTCCACCAGAGATTAAAGGGTTTTTGGTAAACCTTGGTAAGAGTCAAACTAGAGACGTAGCACTGAGATCATTAGCCTAACTCTATGCCTCATGACACACCTTCACCACCGATTCAACTATCCTCCACCCTTTGTTAGAATGTAATTTTAAGTACCTATAAAACTTAGTTTACAATTAAATAATTAAGAATAGTTATATCCTTAATTATTTTATATAAACTTAGTTGTTTATGTTTAATTGTTTATTAATTAATCAATTTATATTAAATCAGGGTGCTATCAATTACACCCCATCACTTGATATGGTTTGTGACCCATAGGGTAAAATAAATATGATCGTGGGTCATATTGTTAATTCACTTCAGGTGAATTTGATAGGGAGAGAAGTGAGGGAAGGTAATTTACTGGACTGTAAATTGTTTCTCATTAATGGAAAATTTATCTTTGCTGTGGTTTTTTCCCCTCAGGGGTTTTCCAGGTAATCACCATGTTTTGTGTCCTTTTTGTTACTATGTTAATTTATTTATTAGTTCATATTAATGTTTGGTGCAAATATTAATTAATATGGTTAATACACTCCTCATCCTAACATGGTACCAAAGAAAAGTTATATAATTAATCCTAATTTTACTAAACCAATCCGGTGTGTTGGCTGGTTAGGTAGTTAGGTGGTTAGAACAATTTAAATAGTTCTCCCTTCCCCCCTTTAGGACATCAAATACACATTTTTGTGTACATGTGGAAAATAATTCAAAGCACTTCAAGAACTTTTACCCTTACGTGAAATCTTCAGGTGGAAAAAGTACCAAGGACCTGCAAGTAAACGTAAGAATGTATTTTAATTAAAATATTCTATCATTTATCCATAGTTTTTAAATGTGTAGGTTGAAATAAAAGTAGGGGTGAAATTCAAGTTAAAATGAAGGTTAAATTCCAAGAGACAAAGTTCCACGATAATAGGAATTCATTTTTTTCTAATGGTTGAGAAAAATTTCTTGTCCCCCAGTGTGGTAAAACCCCAATTTATTTTGTTCACCTTCGACATTTGAAAAAATAAAATACTCTATGTCCTTGGAGTACATTTTAAAATAAGAGGGTTCATCCGTGTTTGTAAAACTATAGTATAAAACATTATACTATTATTTATACTTAAACCTATAAACAAGGTAAAATATTAACTAAAACTATATTATAGGTTAAATCCTAACCTATAATTTATAACTCTAATGACTATAGTTTATATATCCTAAAACTACACCCTAAAAGTTATATCAAATTCAAGTTATACCAAACTTACCTATGTTAATGCCTATTCACCCGCTTAGATTCTCCACCTCCCTTAAGTGACACTTGGCAGGCTCTACTTAAGCTAGACTCACCCCTCTCCTCTTCCACTCCGTGTCCTCTTGGTATCCCTAGGGACTGACCACCCTCTGTCCTTCCACTGTTGATTTGGCTAGGTGGGTCACAATTTTTCTAAAAAAAACCCATAGGAATTTAGTCCCGCATTGAGTGGGCACCGGTGGTGTGACTTCACCAATTGTTTTGTTGGTAAAGGTAAGAATGCGGCTTGGCCGCTGGATTGGTTGTGGCTGTAACTCAGCCGAGCTATGGATGAGTTAATAGTAACATTGACATTGTTGATAGAACTTGACTTGGGCCTCAGTCTTGAATCTGTTGAATGGATTTCCTGCCGGGAGTTGCGTATTGTAACGAGTTGAATGTTGATTATATAACATTTATAAGTGGCAATATTGACTAGCCAAACTTGAAAATAATAAAAAGATAACTCGCCGAGTTGGTAAAACCAACTCGGCTGAGCTAATGAGGGTCCATAAACATCTATATGGAGCTAAACTCCCCAATTTTTTTATATATAGATGTACTATATTTTTTTTCTTTTTTTTACTCAAATTACTAATTTAATTTATTTTACTCTTATCTAATAATGAGAAATAGGTTCAATTATTTCCTTGTGTATTAGATAAATTAGTCTTTTAATATGAACTAATCTATTATGACATGACGACTAAGTCATCATTTTTCATATAAAACTAAAAAAAATCACTTACATTTCGATAAATCAATGTTATTGTCAAACTAATGTATTATATATCTAGAATACTTGTTTAATAGGTCTATTTTCAATGTAAATCCATCAAAATAATATTGGCGTGGTTTGAACAATGACAAGGGGATTCTTAAACTATTATCACTAAAACCTCATTGTTCTCATTTATTGAAATTTATTTATGTGAAAATGGGATCTAATCACTTTACTATTGACAAATCACAAATTTTGAATGGAACCAATTACAACATCTGGAAGATAATATTGAAGGCGGAATTTATGGCTCACAAACTTTAGACAGTCGTAAATGGTAAGAAGAAGGATCCGACTGGAAGACAAGTGACAGTGGACAATGCTGCTACATAACAACAGAAGGTGCAGGAAGCAATGTCTATTATTTTTCAGAGTGTGTAAGATAATTTCCTCCTTCATACCAGGAACCAAAAAAGTACGAGTGAGGCTTAGATAAAACTGGAATCAATGCATGAAGGTACGTAATTATCAAAAATATTAAATTGAGTCTAGAACTGATGACGAATCCCATGAAGGGAGATGAAAAAGTAATTAATTTTTAACAAAAATTAAGAATATTAAGTCTCAATTGGATGGTTGTAACTATAACTTAATTCATGATAAATTACTATACTTTATTATTCAATTGAATATTCATGAAAGATTTAGGAATTTCATTCCAATATTGAAGTCTAAATATCAAACAGGAGAAGACATCCTTGTTTTGTAAACCATTAGTTCTATTATGATCTAGGAAGAAAAAATTATGACAAATTTTGATTTAAAAGAGAATGCCACTCAAGCACTTATCACTCAAAAATACAAAAACAAACCTTCTAGGTTTAACAAGAATAAAAAACCAACTTTTAAACCTCCTAGTAAATATAAGAAACTAGGAAATTTAAGAGTTAGATTTGATGGTAAATGTCATAGCTATGAAAAATTTGGCCATAAGAAAGAAGACTATAAAGTAAAAAACAAGTAAAATTTCAAAAACCAAAAAGGAAACAAATAATACCAAAATTAAAATCAAAACAAGAACCAGAAAAACAATAAAAAATCCAATGTCATTGCTTTGTATGCTGCCCTTGCCACTACGAAGGAAAATGAGTGGATATTGGATAGTGGTGCCTTTAGGCACATGACTTATAGGTCTGATATCCTACTGATCTTATAGAATGTAATGACCATATCTATTTGGGTGATCATTCCATCCTCAACATTTAGGGACAAGGTAAAATAAACATTTTTAATGGTTTCATTAACAATGTTTTGTTAGTTTCTAAACTAAAAATGACTTTTCTTTCTTGTTCTCAATTAACTCAGAATAACTATATTGTAATTTTGATGAAAGAAAAATAGTTTATTAAAAATGAACTAGATGTCACTATAATTGAAGGCATACAAAGATATGGCTTATATGTGTTTAAAGGCTTTGTCTCTTGTAAACACTAAATCATGCACTTTGGGTATCTATCTAATCCTAATCACATATTGTTATTCATATGATTCCTAAGTAAGAAAAGTACTAATTGATCCCTATCTTTGGCCAAATTTTATTTCTTTCTATTGCCTCTGTTGACCTTGCAATTTTTTTATCCCATTTTTTTCTTTTCATGTTTCAACATTTCTCATCCTAGACACTAGTGCCCAACCAGGACGTTAGTGGGAGTCACCCCCGTCCCCTCTGGGTGCCCCTAACCTCTTTGTACTTTGATCACATATTTTGGCTCCTTTCTAGCCATTTGGTCATCTTATATTTTTGATAGTCGGCCTTTTCGGGGTTAGTTACGAAATTCAAGCAAAAGAATCATATGAATATAAAGTTATGTGATCATAACAAAGGACCAAGCAATAAGCATTAGCTATCACCACCTAAGGTTGCATTCAAAGGCCATTATCAAGAGTATTTAGTAATTCATCTAGCATCCACACACAAGGGCAAGGGACTGATACTTTTACATACACACATAGGAGGGGAAGTTCATTCTTTCATGCACACATCTATTTACATTTCTTACATCTAGCTACTTACTTGTTATCAAGTGTGACACACACAAGAGCCACCTAGGGCACAATTATGCACACACACACATAGAAATACATTGGGTCTGAGATGTAGTGTAGTTCTCGATCATAAGTTCCCTTGTTTGACATACGAGGACAGTCTGAACCCTTATTTTCATTATTTTCTTTTTGGGATTTGATGCGCTTTTGAGGGTTTCACAGGTAATTTCTTCATTGCAGGTTATAAGAGACATATGTGAACTTGGTATGAAATACTAGTGTTAAGAAGCAAAGGGAAAAAAACATCTTACAACCCTATGAACTTGGTTTTTTATGTTTTTGAGTAGTCACAGGCACTCAAGAAGGTATTTGGCGCCCTAAGTGCTCTTGACCCTGCACGACTGCCCCAGTCCAGCATACTCCAACATCTCTGCTTTTTTTGGGATTCATCATGATAGTTTGAACTTTGGATTTTATAATTCTCTAGTTTTTCAAACCTTCATGATCTCTATGAATTAGCCAAGTCATTTTATCTCCTCATTTACACTTGGGGTTTCAAATCTTAATTGCTTATTTTCTTAGGTCAAATTCGATACTCCATTACTTATTCATTTACTGCTACATTGCAATCAGATTTGGGAATTTATAAATTCTATATTTGGTTAATCATTTGGTGAACCCTTTACTTGATTCCCATCTTCTTTCTAGGGGTTTTCTTCTTATGCCCGTCACCCGTAGTGGTCATTTTGGGTCTTTTGAGCATCTAGAGCTTCCTCTGTTTTCCCGTAGGGTTTCTAAATCAATGGCTGAAATTGAAAATACATTAGATAACTCTCAACAATTTCTTCTCAGAAACATTGAAGCCTTTAATAGTGAGCATTCATATGATGAAGACACCAATGTTGATAAAGAACAATTAGACAAGCTCACAAAATTTTGTCAAGCTTTGTGTGATAATCCTGACCATCTTCTGCATATTCTTCATGCCTTAATTACCACTAAAAACTACCCTGATGCTACTTCGGCACCTCTTATTCATTATTCTTTGGATGCCATGGCCTCCACCCAACCTCTTCATATTTTTACTTCCATTCCCACCACTACCACTCCCATCATGCAACCTAATGCTTCTAATGCACAACCTGGTGCTTCCTAAAATACTCCTGATTTAACTTCTTTATATCAAGATTTACAAACCCAGGTTCGTCAACTACAATTGGCTACATCTCATGCATCTCCATCATTGGACTCCACTTTGCTCCTTCATACTCATTTTACACCCATTATATTTGCTTATCCACTTCCTCTCAATTTCATCACTCCTAAGCTGCCTATTTTCAAAGGCCATGATGACTCTCAACAACATCTTTAAGCATTTCATGTAGCATGCCTAGATTATGCAGACGATCATACTTTGTTTGCAAAGATATTTCCTTGAAGTCTTCATGATTATGGGATGCATTGGTTCTAGGTTCTACCTTTCCACTCGGTAACATCTTTCACACATCTTGCTGATGTTTTTCTTGCTCACTTCTCTATCAATATCGACTCTAAGATCTCATAAGCTCAACTCGCACAACTTAAACAAGGATCTAATGAACATATTACGGATTATGTCTTGCGATACAAAAAATAACTTAGCTAAGATGTCTAATGTGCTTGTGGACTTTGAGCTTCAAGATTTATTTGTACAAAGTCTATTGCCACCTCTCTGGGAGAGTGTTATTTTTGAAACATCTCCATCATTCAACTGTGTCATATTCTTAAGCTACGTGAAAAAAACTCTTATCTATCAGAAATATTAAGTATAAGGAGAAACCTTCATCTTTGGCATGTTTTCAAAGCAAAAAAAATTTCAAGCCATCAACAAAACCTACTGAAGATAAAGCCATTGTCAACACTATATCTAACACTAAAGAGCTTCACTAGTAACCGCGTAAGCCTACATATATAAAATTGACTATTGCTATGCATCTTTTATTGCCGCAACTTGTTAAGAGAAACCTTATTAAACTTCCTCCTTTACTTAATTTGGACCTTTCTCATCTAAAAGGTTGTAATTACAATGAAAATTTCATATGCAACTATCACCAATGTGTTGGACATTCTACATATCATTGTTTCAAACTTCACAATCTCATTCAAGATCTAACTGATAATAATGTAATGAAGCTTCCTGAGCCTATGGCTTCGGCACTTGTTAATGAAAATATTAAGATCAAGATCTTTAAAAATACTCTTCTAAGACATGATAAACAAGCGGTTAATTTCTTAGCCAATAATACATATCGCACAACACCTCCTCATGCATCGGGGGCTCTTGATTTTCTAGTTACTCATGCTGAGACATCCTCACCAATTATTACTTTCTCCAATCATGATTATCACACTACATTATCTTCTGATCGCTTGCATATTAATGCTTCTATTGGGTTCAATTATATCAATAATACTATGATCGATCCTTCATTTCACATTAGCGCATGTTCTATCACACTACTTGTCACTATGGGCTATCCACTCTCACATATTTCATATCCAATCCCTAATTCATATGGATATGTTAAGATTCCAGTAACATTCGATCCTTTGATCTTGTGCCTTTTCTTGTGGCACCTTCAGTCAAAGGGTGTGACATGATCTTAGGTCTCCCCTGGCTCCATGCAACTAAGGCTATCATCTCCATGCATCATTTATGTCTAAAGTTCATTCACAACAGGAAAGTCATTACTATCAATGAAGTTTTTCCATCCACTCCATGGCCGCAACCTCCCCTTGAGGTTGTCATTGCACTTGCTAGAGTAGCTAGGTCCCCGTCACCTATCGAAACTAAAGCACAATCTACTCCTAACTCGCTTGTTCACACATGACCTACATGTTCTCATCAGTCTGTCATTCTATCACATAAGTCTAGGTCCACCACTCGGACAACTCCTTCATAATAAACATCACTGACTTGTTTTGCTTCACATAGGTGTCCATCACCTCTGCATCCTGGTTCACATAGGCATCCATCACCTCTGCGATTTCCTTCACATAGATGCACATCACCTTCGCGGTCTCTTTAACCTAGGTATCCATCGTCTCCTAGGTCTCATGCACATTCACTGATACAACATGTGTCATAGACACTACTTGTCTTAGAGCATGGTCACACACCTTTATCTCCATAAGCATTGGATGAAGGACCTTTGTCTTTCATCATCATCATATAGCACATTAATCAACATTCACTTGGGGGCATCATGCTTAATCCTCCCCTCCTCTAACACTACACTCCACGTCTAATATTTCACACACATCATACACATCTTGATACATCTATATTGTCGTTACTCGATGACACACTCTTGTGGTACGGTTCACACTTGATTATTGAGGCTATACACTACACACTACACACTACACACTACACGCTACACGCTACACGCTACACACACGTTCTGCATTCATCTCTTTCACGCAACATCTATTATGTAGTATACACATTACACACTCTACGCATTCATGACATATATTTCTAGCATCTACTTCTACGCGTTTCACTCATTACCCTATAACACACTCTAGCTCCACGGTCCATACTCAACTTTCAAGGGTATACATCTCAAATAGACCTCACCACACTCATGCATTCACTTACTCACTAACTCGCTATGTTATATGCTTTATCGATCACATATTTCTAGCGCACACATTCAAAAATTTTCCCAATGATGCACTCTTGTTCTACAGTTCATTATTGACTAATGAGGGGGCATGTATAAATGAACCTCATCTCATATAAACTCATTCACATTCTCTCGGGGGCATGCAGCTCCTATCACACTCACTTTGAATTCCATTCCATATCACTCATCCACAACATTCTGCATACCTTGGTCACATTTACTCTTGCTTACTTATACTCGCATGATACATCTCGCTTACTATGTTAGCTAGATACACTATATGTCATTATCTTTTCCATATAAACATGCACGTTCACTTTCTTTCTAGTTGTGATCACAGATTCTACAGATCACTACATGAAACATGGATTCTTGGCATAATATCTCATACCATTCCCACAATAGCTCATGGGGGCATCCACTTTCGTACACTACAGGTGCTATTGTTTCATTTTTCATAGTACATCGTTATCAGATTATACATGCTTTGACATAATTTTTATCTCTTTACCAAGCTAATGGGTGCTTCATGTGCAACATTTGTCTTATAGGTCCATTTGCTTCCAGGTTGTTTGTTACATTGATTTCTTTTGTCTTTCATTGCTTGTCATTGTTTATGGGCTTTTCCTTGTCTTGCTTGTTATTTTTTTGTATGTATGCTTGCAGATACTATGGCCTTGATTGTCTTGCGACATCTTGAGTGATGTCCCATGTTTGAAAATTGATTTTCACAGTCTACTTTATCTTCTTGCGTGCTTACATTGTCTTTTTGCATGATTAGTTTACACATTGTCTTTTACATGTATGTTTATCTTGCTTGTACTAACACTTATCTCCTAGAAATTTTGTTTTCATGTGCCTTGGTTTTCACCAAGCACACTCCCTCCCATACAAAGCATCACTTTTAGCACAATAGTTGGTCCTCCTTTGGGTTGCATACTCCTCAGTGACGTTGCATGCACCCTAAATGAGTAGGGGCATCATTTGGGTGAATCATTCACCCCACACAATAATTCACAGTCACCACCCAACACAGTATAGTACCGGTACAATACAGTCTTCAGTATCAACAATGACACAAATCCTGACTTGGGTCCTTACCACAATACAGACATGAACGACCAGAGCAGGGAAATAGCCACATAGGGCACAAATTTACACACACACACATAGAACTACATTGGGTATGAGATGTAGTGCAATACTTGGTCATAAGTTAACTTGTTTACAACCAAGGACAATATGACCCCTCATTTGCATTATTTTATTTTTGGGATTTGATGCGATTTTGAGTGTTTCACATGTCATTTCTTCATTCCAGGTTACAGGTGACATTTGTAAAGTTGGTGCGACATATTAGCGACAAAAAGTGAAGGGAAACAAACATCTCACAACCATGTGACCCTATGAAGCTAAGTTTTTATGTTTCTGAGTAGTCAAAGGTGCCCAGGAAGGTATCTCATGCCCCACTGCACAGACGCCCTAGTCCAACATACTCTGAAATCTATGTATTTTTCTGGGATTCATTGCGACAGTCTACACTTCAAATTTTCCAGTTCTCCAATTTTACACACCTTTGGGATCTCTGTAAATTAGCTAAGTCATTTTATCTCCTCATTTGCACTTAGGGTTTTAAATCTTAATTAATTATTTACTTGGGTCAAATTCTATACTCCATTTCTTATTCATTTATTACTACATTGTAATCAAATTTAGGCATTTATAAATTCTATATTTGCTTAATCACCTTTGCTTCTTGTTTTTCAACCCAAAGAAGTGACATGCAATTGTGGCATGAGAGACTAGGTCATGTCAAATTTAGAAGCACGTATGATACGTCTCGACTAAACCTAGTTTTTTTCTGCCAAATTTTTCCCAAGCTCATGAAACATGTGAAGAGTTCTTACGTAGTTAGCAATGTGCTAACCCCTTCCACATTCATATGATGCAAATTCTTTTGATCCTTGGGAACTGGTCCATAGTGATGTCTGAGGACCCTTAGAAGTTCCATCCCTAAATGGTTCATTGTATGCGGTCACTTTTATTGATGATTTCTCTTGAATGATTTTGTCATATTTTATTAAAAGTAAATATGATGTCTTTTCTAAATTTAAATAATTTAAAGCTTTAGTTTAAAATAATTCTAGTTATAAAATTAAACTAGAATATGTCAGTAAATAATTTGACTCATTTTGTGTCAAATGTGGTATACAAAGAGAACTGGCTACTCCCTATTCCCCTCAACAAAACGGGATTGTGGAAAAGAAAAATCGCACTATTCTGGAAATGGCTTAAACTATGTTGCATTCAACTCAAGTCCCTAAATTTCTATGGGTTGAAGTAATGAACATTGTTGTTCATATTTTGAACATAGTACCCACTAAATCCTTAGTTAACTCCACTCCTCTATAAAAGTGGACAAATCAAAAATGAAATGTGTTGTATCTGAGAATATTTGGTAGCTCTGCATCTATCTTCATTCCCAAATCAAAAAGGAAGAAGTTAGATCAAACTTCCTATCCCTATATATTTCTGGGCTATGGAGGTAGAACTAAAGGTCTTAGGATCTATGATCCTTAAAAAAGAGAGGTTACAAAAAACATGAATGTTAAAATATTAGAAAAACATTTTTTTTCTTCATCTTATGTTTCTATTGTTCACGATGAATCTAACGAAATTGAAAATAATGATAATAACAATGATATTGATATATGTGATGATGAAGTTAATAATGAACATGTAGTTGAAAAAGAGTTAGTTTTTGTTTCCACTATAGCCAAAAGACCTAAATGGGCCGAGTCTATTATTCAAGACTCTAATCCTAAAAACCTTCATAAAATGACTATAAGTCGACATACATAACATGCTTTAATGAATATGTATGAACATGAACCCCAATATTTTGATGAAGCTTCTTCTGATGAAATATGGGTAGATGCAATGAAATTGAGTACTATGCCTTAATTAAAAATTAGACTTGGGATTTAGTGCCTCCTCCTGAAAAAACAAGTATAGTCGGATCTAGATGGCCATACAAAATCAAATATAAAGTTGATGGTAGTGTTGATAAATTCAAAGCTAGAGTAGTATCTCGAGGGTTTACTCAAAAACCGATATCGATTACGTTAAAACATTTGCACCAATTGTAAAAATAAACACTGTGAGGATTCTTATTTCCTTAGCTGCTCAATATGGTTGGTAAATCCATCAGATGGATGTCAAGAATGAATTTATAAATGGCGACTTAAAAGAAGAAATCTATATGAAACAACCTAAAGGCTTTGAAGAACTAGGTACATAAATGTATGTGTGTAAATTTAAAACTCTCTTTATGGTTTAAAACAAGCTCCTAGAGCTTGGTATGCAAAGATTAATAGTTTTTTCAATGAAGTTGGTTTTACTAACTATTCTTCTGATAATGATTTATTTGTAAAAGTTGAAGGAAATCAAATTATTCTCATTGTATTGTATGTTGATGATTTACTTATTACTAGTAACTCTAATAGTTTAATTATGAAAATTAAATCTAAATTAAAACAATACTTTGAAATGACTGATCTAGGATTATTGCATCATTTCTTAGGCACGAATATATATTAATATAAAAATTCTATTGTTGTATCTCAATCACAATATGCCTTTTATTAAAAGTGTCAATATGTTAGATTTTAAACATATCGTTATTCCTATAGAAGTTAGATGTAAAATTGATCCTAAACCTACATGTGAAAAAGATAATCCTACTTTGTACATGAAAGTTGTAGATAGTTTGATTTATCTTACTATTACTAGACCCGACATTGCTTATGTAGTAGGTATTGCTTCAAGATTTATGTAGGAGCCATATCAAGATCACTGGAAGTTAGCTAAAATAATACTGTGTTATATTATAGGCAATATTAATTTTGGTTTACATTATACTTCTTTTAACAATGTATATTTATATGGATATTGTGATTCTGACCATGCTGGTAATGTGATAGATCGAAAATCTAAAATTAGATATGTGTTCAAGTTTGGTGTAGGTGCCATTATTTAGAGCAGTTAAAAGTAGCCAACAATTTCCATTTCCTCTATTGAGTCAGAGTATAAAGTGCAATGGAAGCAGTGAAATAAGCCATATGGCTAAAGCAACTATTAGAAGAAATACACATGAAATTTAAAGGAAGTACTCTTCTTCTATGTAATAGCTAAAGTTGCATTGCTATTACTAAGAATCCAATTTAGCATCAAGGACAAAGCATATAGAGATTCATATGCAATTTATCTGAGAGAAGGTTCTATGTGGTGATATGGATCTCCAGTATTGCTTGACTGAAGATCAAGTTACAGATATGTTTACGAATCCCTTGTATGCTATAAAATTCTATAAGTTCCATGTAATGCTTGGCCTTTCAAAGTTTCCATTGAGGGGGAGTGTGCATGAAAATGTCACCTCCTAATGCCAGTTGGTTGATATCTCCTTCTCATCTATACTTCTGCTTTAATTGTAAAGCATTATAAAAAACATCCCTATGATATTTATAAACTTGTCACTCTAAGTTTACAGTGTACAGTCCAATGTGTCACATATATTTGTAAAGGAGGTCCTTCTGTTATAAAAGGATCCTAGAGATGTTGGTTGAGATTTTTTCCATGAGAAAATGTGAAATGTAGTCTCAAAAATCATGCTTAGCCTAATCATTCACTACTGATTTATGGATTCCAAATCCTTTTGTATCAAAAGGTAATTTAAACATGATGAAGGTGTATAAATCCTTCAAATGTGATATGCTAAAATAAACCTTCACTATGGTTTATAGATTTATAAATCATGTTGTTTAAACAAGTAATGTTGGCATATGATTCCCCACTTAATATTAAGGGGGAGTGCTAGAACGTAAAAGTAAGTGCCTATAAACCTTAGTTTATAATTAAATAATTAAGAATAGTTATATTCTTAATTTTTTAAATATAAACTTAGTTGTTTATGTTTAATTGGTTATTAATTAATCAATTTATATTAAATTAAGCTGCTATTAATTACACCTCATCACTTGATATGGTTTGTGTCCCATAGGGGTAAATAAATATGATCATGGGTCATATTGTTAATTCACTTCAGGTGAATTTGATAGGGAGATAAGTGAGGGAAGGGAATTTACCGGACTATAAATTTTTTCTCAATAATGGAAAAATATCTTTTGCGTGATTTTTTCCCCCTCGGGGGTCTTCCACTTAATCAACGTTTTCTGTGTCATTATTTTTACTATGTTTATTTATTTATTTGTTCATATTAATATTTGGTGCAAATATTAGTTAATATGGTTAATAAACTCCTCGTCCTAACATTAATTATATAATGTGATTATTTTGAATGTACAAGAAGTTTGAATAAGTCACTCTCATTAGGGATATTCATTGCCTATCTAAACAAAGATTGTCACTTGTCTTAATGATGATTCACAATCTCTAATGTCTTATAGAAACTTACTCATTGATTTTCCACCAACTTTTTTATTTTCCTAGCATATTTCCAAGTTGTTCTTATTCACCAAGTCAAGGCATTTAATTTAAATCTCTATTTCCATTTTCTTCTCTCTCAAGTCTCCCAAATTTTGTGTCAAAACCAACATCTTCTTCTTTGTTTCATTTTTTAGAAGGCCAACTTCTCATTATCTTGTTCACATACCTCTGATTTAATAAATTTAGATCTAATGTAAGGACATTATTGATCAGATAGATAAAATAGTAAATGTGCAAGATCAATAAAAGGAAATACAAGTAAGAGTGGTAGGTAGGGTTTAGAGAATGACTAATCTTGTAACTATAGGTATGGACTAATTTGGGGCTGATGAAAGGTCTGAAACAAATCATCCTAGATTATGTAAGCTCTATGTCTGAAATTGTGATTTGGAAACTGAAAGGATAGAACCGCCTAGAATGGGACAGGGCTGCCCAGGTGCTAGTGTATGTTTTTGGTGCTAGTGTCTACAAAATAACTTGGGATCTGGTTCTTTCTACGTCACTTAATGTCATTGTTTATTCATTATAGGTCACAATAGACTGGTTGTGTCATACCTGTACCTACAAAATAAACCCTAGCTACTTGCACAATACTCAAACACACATTAGATGAATAAATAATGCATATACTTGAGTTGAAATGACCTTGAAGGTCACTATAATGTGATTGTTACCGAGCACCGCACTACATTTTAGGCTCAATGTAGTTCTAGTGTATTTGTGGTTGGAATAATGTCCCTTGAGATAGGTTACCCTAGTACCAGTCACATAAAGAGATAGAGGGATACAACTACTTTTTCCCAAATGTAAATGTGTGTTATGGAATTTTTCCCCTATGCAATGAAGTATACATTCCAAAATGCAATCCTTTAAGTAGTAGATAAAAAATATTAGCTCTTTGTAGATGTATGTGCCTCTTGAATGCTTTCCCCCCTAATGAGGTTGTTGTCATGTAGATGTTGAGGAATCATTGATGCAAAATGATCATTAATGACAAAGTAAGATGAAAGAGAGCTAGAGGAATCTTGAAATGTGCATGATAAGATAGGAAAAGGCATGACATGAGAACACCTAAGGTAGACTTGAATTCTTGGGGAGCTATTGACAAGTAAAAATAAAATGATAATGTGAGATCATGTTAGTATGATGTCATAACATGTTTAATAAGTATATGATGAGGTAATAAGGTTAGAATGATGAATACACAAGTGCATGAGTTGATTTATTCAAATTAGCTCAGTTCAGTAGGCCTAATCCCTAGGCCCAGTTAACAAATCAATTTGGATTGGTGGATTGAAGGCATGAGGTTGATAGATAAACATGGTATAAATATGAGGAGATTGTATAGGACATTGAAAGGTGTTTTAAGCCATAATTAAGCTATTAGAGACATGTTTAGGGACATATTCATGATTTTCCTCAAGGAAAAATAAGATTAACATGAAAAAATATGGTGGTTAAGGAATTCCATGTCTATTTATGTGAAAAAATGTCTTGGAACATGTGAACAGGGGTACTCCAATGTTGTGGACCAAATTTCATGCAAAGGTGAAGAAAATGTTTGAAGTTATGGAGCTTTTAGTGCTATTAAGCTCTTAGAATGCTCTTCCCCAGCTCAAACGTCAACTTTTAAGACCTCAAAGGTACATAAAACCTCTACATGGTGCCCTAATACTCTTACCATTGTTGGAGCATGGAGTCTAGTCCAAGTTGCAAGTGGAATGAAAAAGAATGGTGATATGAGCTTTATGAACGAATCTTAACATGACAAGTTAGTCTAAACCATCTCAAAACCCTCCTTTGAGAGTGATAGGAAAGAAATGAAGTGTTTGGTATTAAAACAACATTGAAATGCAAAAGTGATGATATAAGATAATAAAGGACTCCTAGTTTATTTGTGAATTGGTGGGATGCTCCAGGTCAGTTGGTTATGCACAGTTGTACTCCTATTTTGAAGGAAATTGACAATACATTTATGAATGGTAGAGTTTCAGTTGAAAATTTTGATGTGGAAGTATGTATGGGTTATTCCCTTAATGTTCATAAAAATATTGAGACAGGTTCCTTGCATATTTATGGTGAACCATGTTGAACAAGTGATCTTATCTCTAAAAGGAAAACATGCAAAAACCAATCAAGGTGTGTGAAAGATATCTAATGAGATTACTTGATGTAAGGGTCAAATAGTGTCATGCTTAGTTGAAAAAGGTCCAATGTGACTTGATTAAGCTTATAAATCAACATGATGAAGCAAGTTAAGGCTCTAGTTCAAATGTCCAAAATTTTCCTAATTGTCATGTCAAAAAGGGTTAAGGAACCCAGTTGCAAATGTGTACTTATCCATTCAACAAAAGAAAATGAGTGTTTTAATATGAAGAATAAGAATCGTGTGAAGTTTCCAAGGTGTTATTTTGGCATGAGAGTCAAGGTGTAATTAATAGAAGCCATCAAGACCAAAACTAGTTTTATGTCCTAAAGACCAATGTGAGCAGTTCCAGAAATGCATGCTTGTTTGAGCCATATATATTGAAATGGTGCAATAAATTGATTTTATGAGATTCCCAAGGATCATATCCTTCTAGGAATGTGACATAGGAGTCATGGAAAAGAGGATAAGTTAGTGAAATAACTCACTTTATGAAGATTGTTTTTCTGTACTTGAAATCCTTTAAGTACCTCATTCCAATCAGTAGTTTATGATGTGAAAGGTGAATGCTAGAGCTAACCCAAGCCTTTGAAGGTGAAATGGAGGTCTTAAAAAAATATCTCCAATATTTATAGGGTCTTGAAAAATCATGCATCATTGATAGTTTATCATCCTTGTGACTGTAATTTTTGGTCCTCCATGACTGTGTATAAGAAGTTGTGAAAGAGAGTTGAGATAAGGGCTCCATGATTTGTTCTGATGATCCCCAAGCTAATAGTGATGATGAATATCTCATAAATATTCATTCCACCTAAATAGAATTCATGACACAATCTTATAAAGCTGCTCATTCAATTAATTTTAAGCTAATATATTCATTCTCCTATTAGTTGTTCATGTCAGTCTTTCCAAACAAGTTTATAGGTCCAATAGAAACAAAGTTGTATTGGAAGAAGGATAGATCTCTTGAAATTGAATCCCAAAACTCCTAAAGAGGTCAAAATAAGTTAATATTTTGTGGAAAAACCTAAAAAGTGATCTTGAAGTAGCTAGAAGAAGAAGATGGGACTGACATGAGTATGTAGTAGAGTTGTTTGGACTGTAACAAGTCCAAAATGACACAAGAAAAAGTTGTAAAGAAAGATAGGAATTTGTTGATTAGGAGAGATATAATCAAATAACCTATGAGGACTAGTGGAATTAATAATAACTGTGAATAACCTTGTTTTCCATTTGAAACCTCTAAAACTTGGTCATCAAGCCTGAATTGTAGGCATAAGAAGCAAGGAGAAAATTTGAATCTAGGATTTGAAATCAAGAGTGAACTAAACTCATACTATCTTTGAATAATCTCATGTACAAGGTGTATCAAGAATTGAATATTCCTCATAAATGGGGATTATGCTTTAAAAATAATGTATGAAGAAGTGCAATCGTGAGTATAAAGGTCAAAAATAGAGTTTTCATTAAGTACATAGTATGTCAAGCCTGTAGGTGGCTACTCAAGGCCTGTACCAAAGAATGTGACAAGTGTTTAAGGTATCAAGAGGGTTTAAAAAACTCTACATATCAAGAATGGAAAATCCAGGACTGATAAATGAATACAAGTTTATGGGAAGACTCCAAAACCCAGAAGTATGCTTTAGGGCCCGTTCTTGTAATGATTGCAAGGTATAAAACAACAAGTTGAACTAGCCTTAACTTGAGGTTGAAGGATCAAAATGAAGGTATATTGATCGATGTGTTTGAAAATAAACTAGAGTGATAGTTATCTCTAGAAAGTAATGCTTGAAAGTGCAACAAAGCCAATATGAGAAAAAAATTCCCTCTCTATGAATATTGTATATAAAAAAGAATGTTACAGGACTAAGAACACCATTTAAGGCAGGGAGAGCTAGTTAGAACCTTTTAGTAGGTCTCAAGTGTTTAAAAGGATAGAAAGGAAAAATGATGATTGAGAACAGATATATGGATAAGAGGATAAAGTGAATGACTAAGTGAGCCATCATTCCATACAAAGAAGACCATAAACACTAAAAAAGTATTAAAAATAGGGGTACAAATGATGACCCAAATATATGACTTGAGATCAAGGTATGAGAAACTAATTCTTGCATATGAAGATAAAAGAGGATAGTAAAACCTCAGGGGGAGGTAGAAAGATGAGCTTTGTGAGGTATATAATGTTCTAGAGCCTGACAAAGATTGACAAAATTGCACTGAAAGGTTTGTTTAGGGATCTAAGATCTAAATGATGCCTGTAACCAGTACATATCAATATTAATCCTAGTTTTTGGTTTCTTTAGCTAAGCTAGACATATTTGTGAGTAAGGAGGATGTTATCACTCAAGCATAAGTTTTTTGGAATGTGTAAGTACCACGAAGGTATCTTCTCAGGGGGGCAATAGCGATTTCAATGAGTGGTGAGCTTGAATGAAGACAAGAACAAAGTTAAAGAAGGAGAGACAAGAGAATGAGCTTGAATGATGATTATGGTTGATATTTCCAACCATGATGGGGCCCAAAAAACTTGATGAAGGATAATATCATGAATACATACATGTAATTTTCCATTAATGCAAAAAGGGGGAGAAGATCCACGAGGTTTTCTATTAATGACAAAGGGGGAATTTGTTGGCATGTGGATATTGATTTATCATTGATGCAAAGGGATCATTAATGATAAAGAAGGATGAAGGAGGGCTAGGGGAAGCTTGGAATGTGCATGACAAGGCATGACATGAGAACACCTGATGTAGACTTGACTTCTTGAGGAGCTAGTGGCTTGTACAAAAAAAATGATGATGTGATATCATGTCAAGATGATGTAATAACATATTTAACAAGTATATGATGAGGCAATAAGGTCAGAATGATGAATACATGTGTTTGAGTTGAATTAGTTAGATTAGATTAGTTTAGTAGGCATCATCCATAGGACCAATTAGCAAATTGAACTGTATTGGTGGATTGAAGGTAGGAGGTTGATAGAGAAACATGGAAGAGGCATGAGGACATCATAAAGGAAATGTAGAAGGTGTTCAAGCCACAATTCAGCTATTAGAGGCATGTTTAGAGTCATATTCATGATTTTCCTTGAACAAAAACAAGACTAACATATGAAAACCATGGTGGTTAAGGAATTAAAGTTCTATTTATGAGAAAAAAATCTTAGAACATGTGAAAGGGGTACTCTAGTACCGTGGACCAAATTTCATGCAAATCTGAAGAAGAATTTTGAAGTTATGGATTTTTTAGTGCTATCGAGCTCTTCAAATGCTCTTCCCCAGCTTGAAGGTCAACTTCGAAGACCTCAATGGTACATAAAAACTTTGCATGGTGCCCTAATCCTATTACCATTTTTGGAGCACAGAGTCTAGTCCAAGTTATAAGTAGATTGAGAAAAAATGTTGATATAAGATTTATGAATGAATATTAACAAGACAAGCCACTCCAAACCCTCTCAAAACCCTCCTTTGAGAGAAATAGGAAAAAATTGAAGTGTTTGGTCTTCAAAAAACATGTAAATACAAAATTTATGATCTGAGCTCATAAAGGAATCCTTCTAGTTTATTTTTGCATTGGTGGCATGCTTTAGGTTAGTTGGTTATGTACAATTTTACCCTTGTTTTGACGGAAATTGACAATACAGTCATGAAAGTTAACATTTTTGATGTGGAAACATGTATAGGAGATTTCCTTGATGTTCATAAAAATACCAAGGCAAGTTCCTTGAATATTTATGGTGAACCATATCAAATAAGTGAGCCTACCGCTAAAAGGAAAACATGTAAAAACCGGGCAAGGTGTGTGAAAGAGATCTATTGAGATTACTTGTTGTAAGGGTCCAATAGTTGCATGATTATTTGAAAAAGGTCAAATGTGACTTGATGAAGCTATAACTCAACATGATGAAGCAAGTTAAAGCTCTAGTTCAAATGTCTAAAACTATCTTAGTTGTCATGTCAAGAAGGGTTAATGAACTCAATTGCAAATGAGCACTTCTCCACTCAACCTAAGAAAATGAGTTTTCTAATGTGAATAATATGACTCATGTAAATTTTCCAAGGTTTTATTTTTGCATGAGAGTCAAGGTGGAAGTGATAGAAGTCATCAAGACCAAGGCAAATTTTATGTCCTAAAGACTAGTGCGAGCAGTTCTAGAAATGCATGCTTGTTTGAGCCATATACATTGAAATGGTGTAATCCATTGATTTGATGAGATGAACAAGGATCATATTGTTCTAATAATGCTACATAGGAGTCATGAACAAGAGGATAATTGAGTGAAATAAGTTACTTTATGAGGACTATTTTCCTGTGCTTGAAATCCTTTCAGTGCCTCATTCCAATTAGTAGTGTATGATGTGAAAGGTGAATTTTAGAGATAACCCAAGGATTTTAAGATGAAAAAAGGTCTTAAAAATATCTCCAAGCTTTATATGGTATTGAAAGTGCATGCATCATTGGTAGTTGATCATATTTGTGACTGCAATTTTTGGACCTCCATGATTGTGTATAAGAAGATGTGAAAGAGAGTTGAGATAAGGGATCCATGTTTTGTTCTAATGATCCCCAAGCTCATAGTGATGATGAATATATCATGAAGATTCATTCCACCTAAATACAATGTATGACACAAGCTTATAAGGTTTCTCATTCACTCAAGTTCAAGACTGGTTTTGAAACTCTTACACCAATTATGAAGCTTTAATGAAGGTTGATGGAGAAATGGCAAAGTATGAAGCATATCAAGGGGTTATAGAGAAAAAAGGAGGTTTGTGTAACTTACTTGCATACTCAGAACACTTTTCCACTATTGTAAGTTGGTCATTTTTCTAGAAAACAAGAAAGAGTACATTGAAGAGGAAGAAGACAAAAGGTTGCATGCCAGTTACAAATGAATAATGCAGATGTTAGAGGCCAGTTTAGGTTGTAAGAAAAACATGTTTAGTTATGCAGCGAGTTTAGAGGTGTTTAGGTGACCCAAAGGGATGATACAACCTCCATGTCAATTGTTATAGGTCTACACTTTCTCTGACACTTAGTTATATGTAATGATTGCGAAAATGGTGGGTTTGGTGATGTCATTTTATGTCCTTTACACGAGTTGTAGGAGCAAAAAAATGAAGGAGTTATAATTGAAGTTGAAGAGAGATTAGTGTGTGTCATCCTTGAAGATATAAATGCCAAAAATTTACATGAGAGCACGTTGTTGATGTCCATGTTATTGAAGTGAATAAGTACATGAAAAATAAGGTGAAAGAAGGTGATGTCTAGTGACTCAATGACTGTAATTTTTACAACAGTTTGTATGCATGGAAGAGTAGTTGTTTGAGGATGCCATTCAAGAAGAGAAACATGAAAAATGAGTATGTCAAGGAGTCCATTTAAGTCCATCCTTGCTGCAACATGGAGTGAAGAAAAGAGAGGTGAATCAGGAGGTGAAGAGAGAGGATAGAAGAGATAATTTAGAGATCACAATTTGTTGTATTAAGACAACTAATTGTGGGTGATCAAAACATCTTATAGAAGACTAAGTTGTTGCTTAACAAATAGAAGTTGTGTTATCCCAAAATACCCACAATGTTATTTTGGCTTTAACAAGGTTAAAAAATTGATTTAGTCATTTTAAAGGGAAAAACACGTGTAAACAACCGTCAAATTCCACCTCTCCAAAGCACTAATCGTTGGCATTTAAAAACCCACGGGAAGCCCAGCTAATACATTAGTGGGTTATATTTAAAAGGTCACGTGACATTCATTTTTCCATCAATTTCAATGCCAAGAATCAAATAGGGGTCATACAGTAGAACATCAATGGGTTTGGAGGTAGACATGTGACAGTATTCCATTACACTTCAGGCTGATGGACTCCAGTGGATCTCAAGTCCTAGAATAAATGGAGCAAAAAAAGAGCATTAGGTCCAAGAAAGGTTGAAAGGTTAATGGACATGCAGCTGAAGCTAGAAGTGACATATGGTGTAGATTGAAGGCATCAAATGAACACATTTTGGCATTCCATCACTTCCTCAAGAAGATTCATTCCATGGATTTGAAGCCCACATAATGAACCAAATTTCATAAGGCTTTGGGTTCAGGTGTTCTGGCAGGTCAGCAGGGACACATGACAACATTTATTTGGAGCCAACGATGAAGTCTATCTAGATTGAATTTGTAATGCAAAGGAGAAGTGTCGTAAGGCACTATACATGGCAAAGGGAAAACAATGCACACGTAGGCAGAGGCAATCTCTAAGGCCAATTAAATGTTTTCACATGTCACATTCCCATGCTCCACGACATGTAAATATTAAAATGCTCATATCTTTCGATTTCCTACTCCAAATTCAATTAAATTGGTCTCGTTGGAAAGCTCTCATCTTGCTCTTCATGTTGACACCAAAAAAAAATAAAAAATTGATGACATTTGGTGGGTAAAGTGGAAAACAAAGATTCATAGGGAGAGAGGATAGTTTTGAGCACTAAAATGGTCAAATATCACTCTTAACTACCAAAATTGATGAATTATGGCTTCTATCTCCTTTTATAAGACATAATGGACATAGGAATGACCTTGCAGGGTGCCCATGTGCTTTACAAGAGAATTCAATATAGATTTTTGGTGGTTGAAAGTTAAAAAATCTGTGCCCTTATTTTTTTCTTCTCTTTTTTCCTTTATATATATATATATATATATAATAATAATCTCTCATTTGAGGGGGGATGTTCTAAAATGCAAAGAAACTCTGCTAAAACTATTTCTAGGCAGCTATGAGTTATAAGCCTTCATTTGGGCTTGGAAAGTGTTCTTGTGCCTTCTTCTTCACATGTAATGGTTTGTGCATATTTTGAAAGTAATAAATATTTATTTTGTGGCATTTCTCTTAACCCTAGCTTATATTTTATTCTATTTCTTTTCCTCTCCATTCTTATTATGGTATTTTGTGCATGTATTTCTCACTTGTAGGTTCATTTTGTTGTGTTTCATGGATAATAAATGGTGAATGAAGTATTAGGTTTTTGTCACTTATGTCTGACCTCTCCCTTATCCATTTTAGCTTTCTATTTTCCCTAATTAGAGTATCTCCACCCTTCTTCTTGGTGTTATCACCTCCCTTAGCGTAGGATTTTCCTTCCATGCATCTCTTTCTAACCCTGGTCCCTTGGATTATTAGTTTAGGATTAGTTAGTTGCATTTCCAGTTCTAGGAGTAGTCTTAGCATTAGGATTAGGTAGAGGAACCAACCTTCTCTAGAGGTTGATCTCAATTTATAAGTCCCACACTTGTGAGATCATCCCATGTTAGAAAAAAATAGGGATATGTAACAAGCAAATCCTAGGGTGCTTTTTTTTATAGCAGTTCTGACACGCCCGATGGGATAGTTAGAAGTTAATTCTTTCATTTTTCCAAGTTTTGGTATGTATCTTGGTAAATTTCAGCCTTTGGAGGATTTGCAACAACACAACTAGCGACTTCAAGATTTCTTTCAATTAGTTTCAACAATGTTAGTGCCTCAATTTCATGAGAAGGATTCAGACAAGGTCAATAACAATGGAATATTGATCATTTGACTACTTACTGTTGTCACCAAAGAGAAGAAAAAATGGGAGATTAGTTCATATATCACCATCTCTACCAAATAGGGTTCTTTCTACTCCACCTCCTAGTAGGTCTTTCTTGTAATAATCTCGAGTTTTGAGACTTATCCAAATTATGAAAGGACTACAGAGGAATTTACCATTTTTCAGCTTTACCATTGAAATCACTCGTTCCCTTAATACAAAACATAACATACCAATAGTTGCACTCAAAAGTATTCCATATTTCACTTGTGAGAACCATGTTACCCCTGTTGAGCACATTTAGAATGTTGCAAATGTATACTTTGTTCATCTAGTTACATAAGATGATGTAGATATTAGGTTGTTATTGTCTTCACTAAAAGGTAAAGTGCTTTAATGGTATAAAATCTTGAAAATTGCATCTATTACCAGTTGGGATGATCTTGGCACAACCATGTGTAATTATTTTGAAGATAAGTCAGATCACCTATTTTTAGTAGAGTAGTGGAAAACAACAAAAAGAGTGGCTAACGAGTAGATGACTAATTTTAACACGATATTTCAAAGGACTTAGGACTAAATTCCACAAGTAGTAAGGCTTACAACCCAACATGCATTTATTTATTATCTAAAGGATTTAAATAGTGATATTTTAGTCATGATTTAGTCTATGGGGGGTAGGACATTACCAGGTGATTACAACATTGCTATTGGGGCTAAGAATAGTCTTATCCAGGCTAGAAAACTTGCTCCCAGACCTCTGATGCCTATATTCCTAGAGATTGAGACACATACTTCTCATCAAAACCTTAAATTAGCTCCTATCCCAACTCCAAGAAATCATACTTCTAGTGAAGCATCTACTTCTTCAAGCCCTCCCAGTGAGTTGCAAGAAGTAATAAAACAATTGATTTTTTTTGGGAATGAGTAGTATCCATTAAGAGGAAGAAAGCCTAGAATTTTAGACCTTACCAACCTAATAAGCCCCCTTATCAACCAAACAATCCTTCATCACAAGCTGCCCCTCAAATTCAGAACTAATTTCCTTCTATAAGGGCTTTTCAACCATATAACCCAAATGTGATTAGTTCATCCTAGGATTTGGTTCCTGTTCAAAAAAAACTTGTGTAAGATTACGAATGGTGTTTCCCTTGTCACCTTCCACACACCCAAGTAAGTTGCATAAATGGAATTTTGAGCCAAGATCTGATGGTGTAAAGTGCATATGTTTCTCAATGTGTAGCAACAAAAGAAAACCAACAACATGTTGTCACTCAGGAAGCACCACTAAGTGATACTTCCCTTGTAAATTGGCAAATGGATGAATTTTGTGTTATAAATCAAAATGTTACTCAAGGTGTGGCTGAAAATACTAGGTCTAAGAAGAGGGATATAGAAGGAGAAAATCAACAAATATTTGTCCTTCTCAACCTCCTTTGACACTTCCAAGAAGTGACATTTCAAACATAGCCCCAAATGTACAAAGTCAACCTAAAAGACCCCCCACATCACCCCAAATGCAAGAAAAGACAGTTAAAAGCAAGGTGCAATAGAAAGATAATCCAACTCCTTTTAACATCCTTGAATAAATGAAGAAGACTAATGTAACCCTATCAATGTGGGAATCATTAGAAATTTTGGGGCAAAGATATCTCTTGCAAGCAGTTATGGCCAACTTGTCTATTCTAAGTGAGTCATCCAAGGAAAAAGAAAAGGTTCTCACTAATAAAATGTAACAGAAAGAGGATCAAATTTGAAGGAATGTGAAACCTCCATCCTTCTATGTATCCTTGATCATCAGAAATAATTTGGTGCATAATTGCATGATTGATTCCGGAGCAAGCAGTTTAGTCATGCCCAAGCAAATTGCAGACCAACTAGGCTTCAAGTACGAATCTCTTGCTAAAGGAGTAGTGCACTTGGATGGGACAAAAGTGGGAATTTTTAGAACTATTAGAGGGTTAAGCCTCAAATTCCATGCATGTCAAAATGTTTCAATTCCTTAAGACATTTTCATAATTGATTTTCCTTCACTCTTTGCTCTATGTCTGTCTAGAGATTTCACTGCTAAGATTGGAGGATAATTATCGGCTGATTGCTCTCGCATGCTCTTCATGACCAAATATGGCACTAAGGATATTATTAAGTCTTAACCTATTGCTACATATCAGATAGAGCATTATGTACCCAACCTTATCAATGTAAATTATACCATCTTTGATCAAGAAGACTGCCCAAATCCCCAAGAATCATGTACTCAAATTGAAGGAATCCCTAATTTTATACTTGATGAGTGGGGGAATGAACACCATGGTTTTGACCCATATCAATAGATTGAAGAAGTTGGGCTTGGTATTTATTGTCTGCATGAAGAGAATGTACCCTTACTTGTGTCACAAAGCCAAATGATGAAGAAGAGAATGGTATTTGGAAAATGTTCTTTGACAGATCAAGAAGTAGGCAAGGTGTAGGAGGAGGTGTGGTACTTGTGTCTCTTAGAGGTATAAATTATTACTCATCTTTCAAATTTCAATTCAGCTGATCTAACAACGCAGCAAAATATGAGTCCCCCATCCACGGTCTTTAATGGGAAATAAATAAGAACATTAAAAAATTCCAGACCTTTGGAGACAATGAGTTGATTTTGAACCAAGTCAAAGGATCAAATGAAACCAAAAAATACTTCCTCAAGGCTTACAAACACAAGGTATGGGACCTCCTTGAGGATTTTTAAGCGTTTAACATCCATACCATTCCAAGAAAAAAAATGAGGCTGCTGACAAACTTGTTGCAATTGGAGCAAGGTTTGACGTTGATGAAAATAGAAAAAGGGACAAAGTGCAACCACATATCAAGTTGATAGTGAGGCATACTATACCATAAAATGTCACAAATTGAAAAATATTTGAGAATGATCAACAGATTATCAATTTCATTCAAGAATAAGTTGAGTTTTCTTCAAGGAAACATGACAAGTTAGAGGAACAGTATGGAGACCAGATTTTCTGGGTCATATAAAACAAGATTCCCTATGGCTTGGTGACATTAGAATCCATTTTCAACCCCAATGATCAATTCATAAAAGAAAAAGAAAACCTAACGGTCAAAGGTGAAGACTCACAACCCATCTTCATTGGTGAAAGTAAATTTCTTCAGATTGGAAAGGTAAGCACTTCACAAGAAAAACATGATTTTGTAGAACTTTTCCATGAATATGCTTATGTTTTTGCATGGAGATATGAATACCTTAGAGGTTTTGATCTCATTTTAGCTCAACATGCTATTGAGATGGAGCCAGCTGCCAAACCCATTAGATAGAAATAGAGACATGTTAATCCACACATCGAGCCCTTGATGAAGAAAGATCCAAACAAGTTAATTAAAGCAAGCATAATTTTTCCTTTTAAGAACTCATCATGGGTGGATAATCTAGCCCCAGTGTAAAAAATGAATGGAGAAATCAAGCTATGTGTTGAATTTAGAGACCTGAACAAGACTTCTTTAAACAATCATTACCCACTGCCTTCAATGGAACAAATTTTACAAATGGTAGTAGGTTTTGAAATATTTTCTCTCCTAAAAAAATATTCAGGGTACAATCACATCATGGTAAAGGAGGAAGACCAGTTCAAGGCAACCTTTACTACTAAATGGGGAACCTATGCATCTAGGAAAATGTTGTTTAGTTTATCTAACACAGGAGCAACATTCCAAAGAGCGATGGACATGGAATTCCAAGGACTTATCAAAAAAATTGTTCTTGTATATCTTGATGATATCACAGTATTCTCCAATAGTCCAGATGACCACCTTCCCCATCTCATACAAGTATTTGAAAGGTGTAGGAAGTTTGGAGTTTCTCTCAATCCTATTTTTTTTATCTTCCTAGATCATGAAGATAAAATTTTTGGCCATATTGTTTCTAAAAAAGGGATAAACATTGAGCCAAAAAGAGTTAATGTCATCCTCGTATTGTTATTTCCAAGCCACAAGAAATCTCTCCAAAGCTTCTTGGGAAGGATAAATTTTACTAGGAGGTTTGTGCCTAACTTTGCTAATCTTTTCAAGCTAGTCACATTGATGCTAAATAAGAACATAGATTTCAAGTGGAATTATGAAGGAAAGGAAATATTTGAAACCATAAAATAGGCTATTACACAATCACCAACTCTCATCAACCTAGATTTTTCTAAAGACTTCATCTTGTATGCTTTTGGTGGTGCGGAGAAAATATATGCCATATTCGTGTAATTGAACAAAGAGGTTTTGGAGAAACTTGTTGCATTCTTCAGAAAAAATATTAAGGATTATAAAGTGAGATACTCATTGATTGAGAAGCATGTCCTTTCCATGATAAGGATTTTCAATAAGTTTAGGTATTTTGTGTCCAACAAAAATATTCATCTACTAGTTGCACATGCTGGTGTGAAAGAATTCCTCTTGAACACAGATTTGAATGAGAAGATAGTTGGATGGATAACTAGATTGATGGAGTATGATATTGACATCAAGGTAACCAATTTTTTCCAAGGGAAAAGACTATGTGAGCAACTGGTTTCAGCCCAGCACACCGAGAAATCATTCAACCTCATGTTTCAAGATGACCAAGAACAACTAGCTGATGCTTTTCCTATTCCTTGTTGGACTCATGATGTAGTCAAATTTCTCCAAATAGTAAAATGCCCTCAAGGATTGAAAAAATATAAAAGAAGGTATTTTAGGCTTCATTCCTTCCATTCAAGAAAGATGTAAATGGTGTCCTCCTAAGATGCATTAAAACAAATCAAATACAAAGTGTGTTACATGAATTCCATGATGGGGAAACAAGGGGTCATTTTCCCCCAAGGATAACAACTCTCAAGATCATGAAGGATGGTTATGATTGACCTAACCTCTTCAATGACTATTATACATGGATCAAGAAATGTAAGAAGTCAACATTCTTTACAGGTAAATTTTTTTAGCATCCCTTCCACTTTATCCCATCTCAGTAGATCAACCATTAATGCAGTGGGGATTGGACTTCATTGGAGTAATCAATCCACATTCAAGTTTGGGACACAAGTGGATCCTCACATCCACATATTATTTCACTAAGTGGATAAATTTTTTTTACTAAAGGAAGCAAATGAGGCCAACATTCTTGATTTCTACAAAGGTATTCTGGTCAGGTTTGGTTTTCCTTCAACTATAATTTCTGATAATGCATTGGAATTTCTCAGCAAATTTATATCTAATTGGGCTGTGAAGACTGTTATATACTTGAAAAATATTCGAATTATTACCCCCAGGGTAATGGTTAGGCTGAGTCCACAAATAAAAACCTTTTGAGAATCATAAGGAGGATTTTTGATGAGAATCAGAGAACATGGCACAAAAAACAAAAATATTCCTTATGGGATGACATGATTACTCCTAAGAAATCAACTAGTAACTCTACCTACAACCTAGTTTATGGCAGAGAAACAAGGCTTCCAATCTCCCTTGAATTACTAGATTTAGAGCTCATCATACAACTAGCATTTTATGAGTTTGAAGAAATGGAAGCCATGTATGTAGAGATCATAGAGCTAGAAGAGTTAAGGAACCTAACAGTGTAAAGAATGGAAAAGGATCAAGCTCATATTAAGATGAGTTTTGATAGGAAGGAAAGAACCAGAAGTTTTTAGGAAGGAGACTTGGTCCTAAAGTGGGATGCAGAAAATGCCAAACCAGGTAGACACTCCAAGTTTGATGCAATATGGAGTGGTCCCTACATTATTTTAGGCTACAAGACAAATAATGATTTCCAATTGTTAAGATTGGATGGAGAAGAATTATAGATCCTGGTCAATGGGATCTACTTCAAGCATTGCTACCGAAGTGAAGTTCCTCCCTTGTACATAGTAGATTAATTTTCAAATTACTCTAAGTGATTTATAGCACATTGTCTTATTGGTAGATTAGTTTCAATATCCCTAAGTGTTTTGCACACTTTTTTTTTTTCTTTTGGATGGTCTCATTGCACAATGTTCATGGAGGTTTCCATAGGAAGTGGGTGGAGAAGAGAGTTCTAAGGTGTTAAGGACCAGTTGTAATAATTCATAGGGACAAATGTAGAGTAACCAAAATCACATTTTGGGGCAGTTCATTCATCCAACCCCAATGGATCAGTTACAAGATCAGAGTAGTATGCATATGAGATTGGAGCTGTTGATACTCAATTTCTTCATAGCTTACAAGGGAAATAAGTGAAGTTTCACATTTAAGACAATTTTCCACTCTCATAAAACCCAATTCAGGAAATTTTCATGATGATGATGGTAAATTCAAGCTTCAAACTCTAAGTCAATTCCAAGTCCATTACGTGCTTCACATATCTCAGGGGTAAGAATTTTAAAAAATCAGATCATTTTTAATGTTTATCGAGCTTGACTCCATGCCCAATGGATTGCAAAAGGCCATTGATATAATCTAGCAGGAAGATTATCCCTTGAGGTTGCCAAATTGTTATCCCAAAATACCCCCAGGGTTATTTTGGCTTTAATAAGGTTAAAAATTAGATTTAGTCATTTTAAAGGGAAAAACATGTGTAAAAGGCTGTCAAATTCCACCTCTCCCAAGCACTGACCATTAGCATTTAAAAACCCACGGGAGGCTTAGCTAACACATTAGTGGTTATATTTAAAAGGTCATGTGATGTTCATTTGGCCATCAATTTCAATGCCAAACATCAGACAAGGGCCACATGACAGAAGATCAATGGGTTTGGAGGTGTACATGTGGTAGCATTCCGTCACACTTCAGGTTGATGGAATCTGGTAGATATCAAGCCTTGGAATAAATGGAGAAAAAAAAAATAGCTTTAGGTTTAGGAAAGGTTGAAAGTTCAATGGACATGTGGCCGAAGCTGGAGGCGACACGTGGTGCAAATCAAAGGCATCAAATGGACATGTGTCGACATTCTATCACTTCCTTAAGCAAATGCATTTCTTAGACCTCAAGCACACAAAATGAACCAAATTTCATAAGGCTTCAGGTTCAAGTGATTTGGTAGGTCAACAGGGACACATGGCAACATTTTTGTGGAGCCATCAATGAAGTATGCCTATATAGAAGTCATGATGTGAAGGAGCAGTGCCGCAAGGCACTATACATGGAAAGGGAAAAAAAATTCACATGTAGGTAGAGGTAATCTCCAAGGCTAATCAAATGGTACCTTGTGTCACATTCCCCTACTCCATGGCATGTAAATATTCAAATGCTCATATCATTTGATTGCTTGCTCCAAATTCAATAAAATTGGTTTTGTTAGAAAGCTCTCGTCCTGTTCCTCATGTCGGCACCAAGAAAATTAAAAAATTAATGAGGTTTAGTGGGTCAAGTGGTAAAAAAAACTTTAGAGGGGGAGAGGACATTCTTGAGCACTTAAATGGTCAAATCTCACTCTCAACCACCAAAATTGACAAAGTATGGCTTTTATCTCCTTCTGCAAGACATAGTGGACATAGGAATGGCCTTGTAATATGCCCATGTTCTTTACAAGATAATTCAATACAAATTTTTGGTGATTAAAAGTTTAAAAATTCATACCCTTATTTTTTTCCCTTGATCTATATATATAACTCTATCAATTGAGGGGGAATGTTCTAAAATGCAAAAAAACTCTTCTAAAATTGTTTATGGGTAGCTATAAGTTGTAAGCCTTCATTTGGGCTTGGCAAGTGTTCTTGTGCCTTCTTCTTCACATGTAATGGTTTGTGCATATTTTGAAAGCAATAAAATATTTTTTTGTGGTGTTTCTCTCAACCCTAGCTTATATTTTATTGTATTTCCTTGCCTCTCCATTCTTGTTGTGGTATTTTGTTCATATATTTCTCACTTTCCGGTTCATTTTGTTGTGTTTTATGGAGAATAGATGGTGAATGAAGTCTCGGGTTTTTGTCACTTCTATATGACCTCTCCCTTCTCCATTTTCCTTCTCATTTTTCCCTCATTAGATTATTTCCACCCCTCTTCTTAATTCTATCACCTCCCTTAGTGTAGGATTTTCCTTCCATACATATCTTTCTAACCATGGTCCCTTGGATTATTAGTTTAGGATTAGTTAGTTACATTTCCAGTTCTAGGAGTAGTCTCAACATTAGGATTAGGTAGAGGAACCAATCTTCTCTAGAGGTTGATATCACTTTACAAGTCCAACACTTGTGAGATCATCCCATGTTATAAAAAGGTACAGATTTGTAACAAGTAAATCCTAGGGTGTTATTTTTTGTTATAACAAGTTAAAGCTTCCTTGTAAGTTTTAGCTTGCAGAAGGTCAGTGGGTACTTGACTGAATTTTTTTGGGATTTGAAGCTTCCATGCAAGTAGGATCTTATTGAAGATCAAGTGGTTTCTTAGTTAAATCTTGGAGTTATAGCTTCAAGTTGAGTAGATGCTCAACAATTGAAATCTTTAAAACCTTTATAGGATATTTTGTCCAAGTTAGTGGATTGATTTTAGTGGGTTTTTCTCCCTTGAAGGGTTTTCAACATTAAATTTAGTGTTCATATGCATTTACTTACTTCATGCTCATGTTTGAATAGCATTAGTATATCATGGTTATTGGTGATCTAGATTGATATCCTACTGAGTTTGTGAAGAGTTTTCAAAGTTTTAAGAATCATTGATTCACCCCTCCCCTCTCAATGCTTGTGTTTTCCAATGGAGGTTAAATAAGATATGTATATATATGATTCCTTTTCTTAAGTTTCATCATTAATAAGTGAAAAGGAGAACAAGGGTGATAAAAGAAGACAAGAAATAATTAACATTCAAAAGATCAGAAAAAGAGATGAAGAGAAAAGAATTGCCCTGAGGGGACAATAGCGCTCAAGCGTTTATGTCTCTATTAGGAAATCCTGTACAGGGTGCCCAAAAGGTCAAATAGTGAAATCAAAGCTGAGTTGGATGTCATCTGGTATGAAAAACTATAAGTTTCCAATCAAAAACAACAAGCAATAAAGGTGAAAGGATAAAAGTAATTTTGACAAAAAGTAAAGGGGTGTTAATGAGTAATTCTCTTGCTTAGGAGTTGTGCATATACATGAAATATTTTAGATGCTAGATGTACATAGTGTGTGATTTAGTGAATACATTTACACCCACCGTATGTTGTTGAATAAGGATTCAATAACATAAAGTAATAAAGAAAAGTGTACCTTAGGGAGTTAAAATAAGATTGTGCCCAACAACATGTCGAATGCGTGTCAAATGGAATAATGTAAAATGTGTACCATGAAATTCTAGGGAGAGGGAAGTATAAGAATCCTAGGGGTGATATTTGTGTGTATGGAGTGATACTGATGTGTGCATGTAGCTCCTTTGAATATTTCCTTTGTTAGAGTGTGCTTGAAGTTTGATTCATGGTTGCTTGTGTGTTTTGCCTTTATTGGGATAGGATAGGACCTGTAAAATAAAACTAGTGTAGTCAATGTTATAGGTAGATGTAATTGAAATTTAACTTCAAAAATATGTAAAAATGGAAATGCGTATTGGAAAAGATAAACCAAAGGGTTAGATTACATCTGGAGTGTTGAAAGATAAATGGATAGAAATTTGTTCCTACTTATCGACTTGACACTTAGGAATTGGTTGGAATAACATGAAAGATTTGGGCATCCTTTCACCAAAATAGGGATTTAAGCATCCCGACGCTAAAATTTGGATTTAGGTGTCCTATCCCCATCAAGGGGAAGTTTATTGGGAGAGCGGTATATTTTTCCCTCCAACCATTAATGCTTCCCCATGGATAAGTGTCAGTGCAAATGATCACAAACCTAGTTTATAACTTGCCTCAGGTGACACATTGTTCTAGGCATATCACTATCCTACAAATGTCATAGGTGTCATTCCCTTATTTATTACCTTCTTTGGTTCCTAAATTAGTACTTTATGACATACCACTGACTTTAGTTCCTATTAGTAACTGATTGCAATTTGAAACTGGCTGGGTAATTGCTGAAACTGCTATGTAGTTGTTTTTCCCCAGGACATGAGTGCCTAGGTGGGACACTAGTGCCCACCATTCATGTATTCTCTGGGTGCTTCTATCCAGACTATGAAATTTGGCCAAGTTTTTTCAGGCCCTATTCTATAATTGATTTCTATTCTGATCATGTTATTTGTGTTTATGTAACTACTTTCTGCAACTAATGGGAGGGTGAAAGGTTCATCCGATGTTTTCCCCCACCCGTTTGGGGTGTGTGAAATGAAAAAACGTGAAAGGAGCCCAAAAATGGAAGGCTGAAATTGATGTGTACATTTGATATAGGAATCCTATAGGGGGAATATGGATTACGCATCGTAGTTACCATGGCATAAAAAAAACAATGGGAAAATGCTAGCATACAAGTGTTAGTAACAAACAAACCATGTACACAAATAAAAACCAGGAAAAATCATATAGGAAAATAGCAAACATGTACACAACGAGTAGTTATTGCATACATAGGACATCACTCAAGATGTCACAAAATAATCAGAGCTGTCAAGGCTTATGAAAACAAGGTAACAAGAAAACATAAGACATAGCCCACAAACAATGACAAACAAAGTATAAACAAATCAAACAACCATGATTTTAAGGAATCCTACAAGGAAGATGCTACACATGAAGCACCCATTAGCATGTTAGGAAATAAAAATAGTATGCCAAAATATAAGATCTGAATATAGGAATGAAACTATGAAATATTACAATGATAAAACCTGATAGTAAGTGGGAAATAGTAGATACCTTAAGGAGCCTCAATGGGACTAGTATTGGACATGACCAAACATCATACATCATGTAAAAACCTATAAGTGATATACATTCACCATAAGATACCATGTGAACATGCATGTGTGTATGATAAATAATAAAGCATACTAGTAACTGTAGTAACATGATAAACAAAGCTGCAACATATAATAGTATTAGGAAGCAAGAGTACATTCAATCAAGATCTAAGTAAACATGTTTTTGTATTTTTTATTGTAAATATATGAAAGAAAACAACTACAAGGGAGGAATAAGGATTCCCCCCATTGTTTGTTTGCAAAGAAAGGTCCATATAAAGAAACCATCAACAGTCAAGTATGAACCAAAAACAAGAGTGCGTCATCAGGTGGTGTGGGGGAATTTAGATGCCCCAAAATGTGAATGCCAAGATGATATATACAATGAGAGTACTATCTAAGGGCCCATGATTTGCTAAAGAATATGAACATATGTGAACATGAGGCAAGGACCTAGAGTTATGTGAAAGTTCATATATCATAGCATGTGTAGTATGATTGTGTCATACATGTACAAAAACTTGAATAGTTAGAACATTGGTAAACACAAGAGCTACCAGAGAATTATGCCAACATAAGGGTCAACATATGAGTCAAAAGATGTGTAACATATGTAATGCTAAGAGGCTCATCATTATCAATATCAAGTAATAAAGGGAGATTCACGAGACTCATCAAAAGAAATAGGTGCAATTGGGAAGATCAAAAGCAATAAAGTAGTATGAATTAGCCCCTATGACCATAGATAGAAATGTGGAAAGAGGGCAATAGATTTCCCCCATGGATGTAACAAGATAAGGTGCAACTATAGTAAATGAATCATGCATAGAATCTTGGAAAGTGAAAGCATTAGGAATTATTGTCAAATAAACATACAATGCTCTAAATTGTGATGAGAAAGGTGTGGAGAGAGATGTAACATTGGAATCACTAAGCGTATGATCAATAGAAGTGAATTGAGAGTGAGACTTAATGGGAGGAGTATCATGGGTGGAAATAAAAAATTAATCTCATAAATTAGTAGCACTATGGTGCATCCCAAGAAAAGGGAAGGATGTATAATGTAGGTAATGTCATCAACATCATGTATGAGGAGAATATCACAAGGAGTGCCGACATGAGATGTGGAATCTACTGTAATAGTATTAATAAAAGAAGGTATAACAAGGGCATGGGTAGAAAGAACTACATACATAGTATGTAACCAAGGATAATGTTTACAACCATCCTTATTGGATAGAGTCGTTAGAGTCATGGGAATCCTTAGGTTAGTGGGACATGTACGCCCTAAGGAGACCTCCAAATTTTAAAGAATTTGGCTCTTCTCTGTGGGGGGAGATAGGGGTGAGAATAATTAAACAAAAATGTAAAACAAGCTAAGGCGATGAGCCGAACAAGCCTGCTAGGAGATTTAATCGAGACCGCAACTACCTAAGAAGGGAAATGGTGAATAACTGAAGAAGGGCATATGAATGCACCACAAGTTAGAAAAGGTCACACAGAACACTACCTCAAACTAATTAAGCACAAATTCAAGGATAGTAACAACATTGAGAGATGCACAATTTCTACGTGAAAATAAAGGCGATCAGAGACAATAAATCTATGTGAATGATGAACAAAAAACACCATAATGCATATATATCACTCCAATAGTTGTGCAAAATAGTAGATTTAGAAAAGAGGAAATATTTCTATTAAAAAACCCAGGTAGAAGGCTAGAGTTCCAAGATCTCTACCATTTACAAAAAAGAGACTTATGATAGAGAAGAAAAGATTAAATCTCCTAGTATCTAACTAAAAAATATCTCTATTTCATCGAACTTCAATTACAATTTATAGGGGGGGAGGAGGTAAGAGAGAAATTTCAAACTCCTTCCCAACTGTCCCTTAATTATGATAAATGATATGAAGTGACAGAAACATATTTCCTCAAATCCTTCTCACAATTTGGCCTCCTTGGAGAAGTGAGATTCATGCCTATTTAATGCATCTTAATTATCCTGCAACCGACACCCTTGAGATGGACTCACCTTTTGAGAAGAAACTCCTTTGGCTATTTATTACATAACCAAATATTTCGACCCTTTATGCATTGGTTCCCGACCTCTTGATTCAAATGACACGTATTTTGTAATGAAATGACCCTTTGAATGCCTCAAGTATTCATAGATCTTTTGGAAAAGTCTCAAGCATTAAATATTATAGATAAGACCCTAAATCACTTATACGTGGCAGATGGCTTGTCATCTTTTTATGGCTTGCTTTGAAAATGGATTCCATTCATTGCAAGATCCACGTGGAAGGCCTGCGCATCCTTATGACTCTGATTTTCTTTAGGGCTTTTGGGAAAGTGCTGGGTGGACACTTGGCACCATCTGTAGGCTTGATGTCCTATTTCTTTGTTGACTCCACGTGTTAGCCTTGCAGGAGTTTGAGACTTCGTCGCTTCCTTTGACTTCTAAAGTTGTTCCCATTTAACACTTGGTTGTGTCCTCAGGCTTCTCATCTCTCTTTGTGTTTTGATTAAGTCCTTTATACTCGGTGAGGATTCGACATTGAATAGGCTTCGAAAACATAGAAATATTTTGTTTGTGGATTTTAAAATAATACATAACTTAGAAGGATAGTATAAGGGACATCATGAGGCATAACTTGACATAAAACATCAAGAGTGCGAGATCCCACAATAACGGGAAGACAGATTGTTCCCAATACTTTTTTATGTGTATCATCAAAGACACAGATACAAAGAGAAGATGAAGTGAGATGACTAGCAGAATTTCCTATTTGATGGAGAAATTACATAGTCCATATATTAAGACCAGATACAGGATCAACTAGGAAAAACTTAACAAGGATATTACGAAGTTGAACTTGGATATAGAATGGGGAAACATTAGAATCAAAGGTATGTGAAGCCATGAAAGATATGATAATAGGCATGTAAGAGATCAAGTTCACCAAATGATTTAATAAGTTTAAATCTAATGTAAGTACATCGTTGATCATATAGATAAAATAGTAAATGTGCAAGATTAAGCAAATGAAATACAAACAAGAGTGATAAATAGGGTTTATAGAATGACTTAACTTGTAACCGTAGGTTTGGATTGATATTGAGCTAATGAATGGTCTGGAAAAACTAATCCTGGATTGTGTAAGCTCTGTGTCTAAAAATATGATATAGAAACTGACATCACAAAACTACCTAGAATGGGACAGACCACCTAGGTGCTAGTGTATATTTTGGGAAATGACATCTACAGAATATCTTGAGATCTGGTTCTTTTTGTGTCACTTAATTTCACTCCTTATTCACTGTATGTTGCGTGAGATTAGATGCGTCACACATATACCTACAAAATAAACCCTAACTACATACACAATACACAAACACATATCAAATGAATAAATAATGCATATGCTTGAGTTGGACTGACCTCGACGCTCACCCCAATATGAGTATTGACACCATTTTTTGTCACTAAATTTCAGAGGAAAAGTAGTCAAAATGTATGTGTGAAGAACCAAGAATGATGTCAAATAGAGCTAGGTCACCCAAAATTCCATATACACAACTAGAAATTTCTGGGATCATAACTAAAATTTGTCTGCTAATAAAAATGTGTAAGGTAGGGGCTTCAGAATATCTCCCCTAATTACAGTGTTAGACATGTTGTTCATACACCCCTGCATTTCTTTCTGTAATTGATAAGAAATTTATGGATTTTCAAACCTCCCTATTGGAACACTGTATGTGAAATTTTAATCCTTTGGCAAACCCTAATGAGGTGTAAATAAGACATTATATTTATTTCTTGGACACGTGCATAAACATCAAATTTGTGGATGTGTGTGACTCTCTTTTGTGTTAGATTACCACACTTACTAGTATTTTTATTCCATTTGAATAAGTTATTGTGCATTATCATATTTTTGTTGCAGGGTTTCCAAGTGTGATCCATTTTTACAAGAAAAGATTGTAACATTCGATAAGATCATAGAAAAGTGATGAAGTGGTGACTAGATCACCAAGAGGGGACAATCATTCACTTTCAAGCGCTCCTATCCCTAATGGGAGGTCAACATTACAGGGTTCCCAAAAGGTCAAACAATCACCTCAGAGTTAGAGTAGGATGTTGGTTGTTCATGCAATACTTCTAATCCTTTTCCCCTCATGGAAATAACAATTAGAGTAAAGGTTAGAATGATAAAAGAAATGTCTTCCTTAAATTAAAGAGTTAGTTAATGAGTACTTAGCTTGCTTAGGAATCATGAAGTATAAATGAAATCCTTCTCCATAGAGGCTATCCCATTTACGTAGTAAGTCCCATGACTTTAGTGAATACAACCTCAAATTTTTTTGAAAGCATTTGTATATTAATGAGTTCCACAGTCAACTTACTTTGGCAATGGTCTAGGTTTATTGTGTAGGGGGTTTGTGATTTTTTAATACAAATCACCCCAGTTCTCACATGCATCATCTCCCTCCACAAAAATTCATGGTCATAATGGACCTCTATTCTTTGTTCAAAAACTGCCAACTCTAGGTCCCACTAGTTCCTCCTCACTGGTTGGTATCTCAAATGGGCTTTCCTCTAATACCATCCTTCGGTAATTACTTATCTCTTGGATCTACGCATACACAAAAACCAAACATCAAAACATGTATCAAAGGATTAAAATCAAGTAAGGAAAACATAAAATAATGTACCATAAGTATTACTATCAAAATTTTCCATATTTGCAGCCAACTTTTCAAATTCATCAACCTTCCTCTTTGTCATAGGATCTATTCTCGTTGTGAGGGGAAATCTAGAAACAGGAAAAAAAATAGAATAGAAAAATGTTTGATCCAAAGAATCATAACAACTATTTTATAAAAAAATACCATAAATAACAATCCAACATTCTCCTATAATTATTTTAAGTTATTACATATGTTTTATGAATATCAAGTCAAGGTCCTGGTTAGCTATATTATTTTCTATGTTATCTTGTTGATTATAAATGAAGATAAACAAACTGTACTTACATTTGTGAGAGAATACATGTCCTAATGAAACCTAAGTTAGGACAAACTTAATTAGGATTATAGTTTGGAAATATTAAGAATCTTAAATTTTAATGATAATTTTAGAGTTAGAACAATTAGGATATTCAAAGCGCAACACAACCCATTAACAAATTTATACGTCTAAGAGATCGATTTATTTGTGGAATCGAAAGAATACTTGTAGAATTGTAAATTATCAAATTTTGTTTAGATTTGGCTAAAGTTATTTCATGTTAATTTTAAAAGTAGGAATAATCCAAGATGGATCATACTCTATGTCATGTTTACATAAATTCCCTCGTAATTATTGTAAGTTTATACATACGCTGCATGAATATGAAGTTTATGTCCTGGTTAACTATATTTTGGTTAATTTTACTTTTTGATATACTAATAGAAATTTATAAATGTGAGAGGAATATTGTCGATGTTGCATTTTTTGTGTTATCTCAATGGTTATAAATGAAGATAAACCAATTGTAGTTACATTTGTGAGATAATACATGTCCTAGTGAAACAAATTAATCATGTGTTTGTTCATAGAGTAAACCCTTGCTTTTGGGCACTGATTATAATTGTAACACCTATGGATCTTAGAAACGTGTAAATTAGTTAAGGTGATTGATAATTTGGAGTTGAGGAATACAAATTTGGATACAATTTTTCTCAAGATCTTAAAATTTAGAGGACTTTATGTTATTTATTGGATTTAAAATGGATTATATATCAGGGCTAAATTCTTCAAGCTCCTTACAAGTAGTTGACCACATTGAAAAATTGAATTCTATTGTTAATATATTGCACTAATGATGAATTTGGAGTTTAATTTCCTTTGTAGCATGTGTTAATAATGCACAGTAACATAAATAATCATGTCTAAGGAATAATTACTAACTTATCCAAAACATGTCTATTGTAACTGTTTCATTTAGTAGAAATCAAACTAGCTAAAAGAAACACTCATCCTCTGAACCAAATTTAGAATATGGAAAATTTATACCATTAAATATCTATACAAAATAGTATGAATGCTTATGCATTTTATTGTAGACAAAAGTTTTTATTCCCAAAAATAAAGTTTCCAAAGCTTTCCAGGATGGAAAAATAAGTACCTATGGGAAAATACAACACAAAACGTAACAATATGTTTGGAATCTAAAAGATTATCTAGCCAAAGGACTCTTTATTTGGTTTAGGATTATGATAAAGTGTGTACTTTTGTTGTTGGAATGTATATTTTCAACAAAGACAACACTCAAGGACTTCATTTGGTAAGGAATTTAAAATTTTGAGTTTCGGTAGTTCGTGATTTTCAAAATTATAAACATTTGTTGATCATACATGTGATTCAGGTTACACTTGAAGCAAGGTTTAAATGGATGAAGATAGTTATTGAGAACTGGTTATCTCTCTTCAGTTTTAGCTCCCCATGACCACATGGACTTATTTACCAATTCAAAGACTCATATGCTTTCACAATGTCCCTAAATTATAATGGAAAAAACAATCCATATGCCTACCCAATATCCACCCAATTATTCTCACTAATGAACTCAACACACATTTGCATACATACAACATACAAGAGTTGCTCATAAACACATTTACAAAAGAGCCCGATGAGACCTACTTTGGCGATTGATATTAAAATGGATACAACACAAATCTAATGAATATGAAGCCAAATAACAATAGACACGATGTCTTCTTGAGTTCGCTATGAACAAAAATCGTACCAAACATATTGGTGTGAATATTATAATATAGGTTGACTTGATGAAGTAATACATGTGCCTACATCCATTGAGCTATGAATATGTAAATAATTAAATAAGATGAACACAAATTTCTATAACATAGATGACGAATAAAATTTATTTGCACATGAACATTTATTTATCACCAATCACATGTATCTCAAAATGCATATCAAAGTTAAACATAAGTGATAATATGGAAATAAACACAATAGTTTTATGTTATAATACCTACTTCAATAAGAGACCACGTGTCACTATAGAAGAAAAATATGAGTGAACCAACATGATCCCTCACTTATAAAAATACCCACGTGGCTTGGAATTATGCCATGATTCACACACCACAGAAGGTGAAGAGGGGGTCTTAATACATAAGTATGATAATTTAGGATCATACAACTCAAGTCCTTGGTTGGATTACACATCAAGCTTCAAAGCTTTATGACCCAATGATGATTATAATGCCTAAACACTCTAGTGATAACTTCTTCAAAGGATCCACCTTCTCTATTGTCATCGACGGATAACATTACTTAAACAAGAACCTAAAACGACATCAAACCGTTTATCATGGAAGGTTTTATGAAACAACATTCCTTATGTAAGACACAACTTCTTACGATAAAGTGAAGACAAATATGAGTGTGCTAACATGATACCTTAGTTTTAGAAATAATTATGTGGCTTAGAATTATCCATGATTCACACTCCACAACAAGTGAAGAAGAAGTGTGAATTCGGAATTCAGAATGCAAGAATCCATGACAGGCTAAAGGTTGATATAAAGCTTGTTAAGAGTGGAGGAGGATGAATCCTCATTTTGGTATAAGCAGGTGGATAACAATATGGATGAAGAGCATGTAATTGTAAACAAATTGAAGTGCTTACACAAACAAGTGAATTAACAAATTGTAAAAAGGATAACCATTCACTAGACACAAACATACCTATAAGTAGAGGTCAACCTGGCTACTATGTAATATATAAAGAATAAATTTGTTATATATGAATGTGAATTCTACTTTTACATATGTAGCCACAAGGCGAGCATAGACAACATTATCAAATGTATGTGTACACAATAAACATTATAATAACATCTATAATTTGGTGTGTGAACTTCACAAGTGTCATTATGACTATGACAATAGGTGCAAACATTATGTGACTCCTACATAATGATTCTCCTGAACTCATATGCACAATATGATGTTTGAAAATAACAAGTGTGCAAAAGAGAAGTGTGCTAATTACTACAATGCAAAGTGGTCATGCAACTCACATGCTAATAATATTAATGGTTTGATAAAGTCATGTGCCATAAATATTTGATATTTAATATAATACAATATATTTACATTAACATTAACAAATTATCATTAATTAGCCTTTTCATTTGTCATAAAATATTGATAACACATATCATTTCATCCTTTGTATGTTCCTTTCTAGGTATTGCATATTTTCATAATAAACTCTACATTTCTTAGGGTCCTTGTGTACTCATGATGGGGTTACTCTAAGAGTTGGGGGATTCATGGATGACTGCATATGTGTATGGAAAAAAATTATTTTTTGTCCTTTAACACCTCTCTCTTTTACTTATAGTACATGCACTTCTTCACCCTCGAAAAAACATATAAAAATGTTAAAAATATATACATATACAAATGCATTAGGAAACAAAACTATTGAGCACTATAGAGTGTTTACTTATGTTGGTGGCAGGGAATGATTCGTGTCCCCAATCTTCCATATGGCATACCCTTTCACACACTCATACAAATCATCTGCAAAAGGGCCACGAATAGGCAATTTGCACTTAAGGACAATGACCTCATTGATGGTTACTTTAACACAACATGGTGGAAGGGGGGTGTCGTGACAAACTGCATGCCTACCTAGATCCACCATAATGCATTTGACCATCAAAAAATGTTTCAAATAGAGGTCCACCTCTTCCCTTACCATAAATGTCTACAATCAAAAGCGTAGAAGTTAATAATACACAATAAATTTTTTGAAACAACATATCTTACATAATTTAGTCACGAGAATTTACATAGTACTGATGCATTATGATGGAAAAATTAATCCAAATGTCCACCCTCCTCTCTCTTCTCTTCTTATCTAACAGAGGCCTACAATCAAACACAAGCATTTAATAACATTGTAAAAAAGTTTCAAAACACAAATATGCAAGTTTACTACATAGTTTACAATTATGCATTCACAGTTTACCAATCCACCATGTTTCCCTGTGTTAGCCTCATCCCCACCCTTGTGATTCTTCACGCGTGATATTTCTTTGGTTGAAACTTCCCCCATGAGGTCAAGCCCAAACTTATATTTAGACTGGAAGGATATTTGTTTCTTTTCTTTTCCCTTCCTTTCAACCTTTATACCCCCAAACAAAGGAGACATCATTAAAATGCATTTAAATGTATACACTACATTCTTATTTATAATTTCATTTTTTGGGTTCTACCTATGGGGGGCCTTGTTCATCATGTAATTTTATGCCATCATCCATTGACAACCATCTTTTTAAAATTCGAGTTAGAGGGATGGTGTCATCCTTTAAAAGAATGTTCACATTGGATGAAAATCAAGTAATTTATCATGGACATGTCAAATTTTTACCTTACAAGTAAACATATAAGGAAAGCATACCAGATCATCTACAATATGTTCATCACCATTATGATCCTCACATCTTCCATGCACACCCTCGCCGTGTGATTCCTCGCCCTATGACAATAATGATGAAGTTAGATTTGGATCTGAGATACCAAAAACACAAGGTCAACAACAAAAACATAAACCCAAATCAAAACATACTATTTGATCAAGTTTGACTTGTCTCAACTTGACTAATTTGTCTTTTCTTGTAGCTCTCTTTTCCTCGGTATCATAGGCAAACATGTCAACATCCACCTCTTATCTTCCTTTTGCATTGAGCTCATGGAAGGTTTCTTTTCCTTCCCTTTTACAAATTTTCTCCACAACACACCTTCTTTGAGCATTATACTTGCTCCTCATTGCTTTTTCAATGCCACTCTCCTTCTGGGCAATGTAATTTCTCATTATTTTTCGAGGAAGAGTGGTGGGTGTTTCCCCATATAATTTCACCCTTGCTTTTGGGGCGATACTGAAGGCACCCTGTGGGTTTCTAATTTATGCAAATTAAACTTTCAGAACTCCCAGAATTTTACTCCACCCACTACACCACATAAACCATGCTTGCAAAAATATACCAAACGTCTATTCACTCGTTCAGTTCTATAGTCCATAGGGACCTATACAAGAAATTATAACATAACATATTACGTATATAAGAGACATATTTAGAAAATGTTATTTCACCTTTGTCGTATCATGTGCCTCATCCTCATGAAGATAATATTTTACAAAAGGCTAGTTACCATCTGTTGCATTACTGCCCTAAATGAATTCAACCTCCTACACGTAACAAAATATACGATAAGTAACATCACTTCACAAAATTGGTCATGTAAATTTTAATTACGATGGGCTTACTAAAGAATTTACCACCTCAATATTCAGTCTACTCCTCAATCGAGGTGATGTTCTCCTACGAGCATCTAGTGCTACATAACCCTTCCAAAATAACAAAGGAAAACACATGAAGAAGAATAATACATAGATAAAAAAAATCACATGAGAACAACATTCTTCAACATATGAATGAAAGATGAGACAAAATACTTAAGGATAAATGACAAATAAACTACATAATATAATTTTAAATATGATTTTCAAATGTAAAAAATTACAAACATTCGACATTACAAAGTATTTTCACTAGAATGCAACTTGCTGACACGTTTACCGCATGTGACCCTAAAAAGTGTGAACGTATGGTGAACACACCCTCTAAACTCTCCACCCCATCCATTTCATCTCCACTAGTGTCAACCAACTTATTTTTAATCAACTCATGTTTTTTTCTGCAATTTGTAAGACACCTAAATAATATATGACACACCTAAATTTGTGTGGTAAAGGTGAGTCTTAATAGAATGGAACACGCTAAAAGACAAACTAATAAAGAATGATAATATGCATTATGTAATGCCAAATAAATAATTAAGATAAAATAGTACTATGCATTAAGTAATGTTGACAAAAGAAGCATTGATACTTGTAGAACTATCATGAAATTGAAAGTGCAATTTTGTGCTATGAAAAATGCCTTGTAATTTTGGGAGTTTGGGGATACAACGAGTCAACTATTTCAAAATTATAATTAGAGATCCTTTAAATCCTTGATCATACAAATATTTTAATGCTCCTTCCCAATCCCCAACAAATACCTAAACAATATATATAAAACACATTATAGACACCCTAAAATTACCCATTACGTATTACGGTGCCCAACAATAATATTAAATCCATTATTCACCCATATCCCACTTCTAGAATTAACTTAGTTAATTTTGTTACACTCACTACACATTATACACCCTTTTGGATAGATTAATTAGCTATTTAAAATTAAAAAAAAATTAATTATCTACTCACCTTCCACTCATCACTTGTTCACTAGCTAACTCACTCAAGTTTACTGGTCACCTCACTCAAGTACTAGAATCCTACAAACTTGGAAGAAAATATGCACGTATAATTTGGAATAATTCAAGAGCCAACTAATTTCAAATAAATCCTATTTATTTATCATTGAAGGAGCCAACTACATAGAATAAATCAACCATGCTAAATAAGGAAAATGAAATCAATAGCCTGCAACTCAGTCAGTTCCACCTTCCTCAATTCATGGCTTTTTCTGCATCTATAAATAAGAATCTCCATTCCTCTCAAATCATCATTAGAATCTTGAGTAATTTACAGTGTTACTCTGTCAAATTTCCATTTGAAATCACTCTTGCATACCGTTATGTTGTCTAATTGATCATTTAATCATTAATCCATCCACTAATCCAATAAACCATTCAATCATCAATCCAATGTACATTTCTCATAGTTTGGTTCTCTTCCATTCAACATATCTTGGAGCAGCCATAAATCAAATAAATAAACTTCATCAAGGATACAACAAGAGTGTCACTCAACCCCACTCTTTAGCTGGTCCAATCCGAGGTTGCAAAGAACTTGTTTGAGAAAGGTTGGCACTTTGTTTATTGTTTATTTCTTTCTCTTGTTTGCATTTTCTCTTGCTATGATCTTTCTATCATTTACTATTGGGATTCCCACAACATGTTAAAACATTCGTGTCAAAACTTACATTAGATTTAAGTTTATTAAATATTTGTGTTTAACATGTCACCTTACCATGTTCTTTAGGTCAGATCGTGATTCTAATCTGAGAGCAGTTTACAAAAATCATAGGTTTTGGGCCGTATTCGAACATTTTTTACAATATAGGTTATTTTCATTTCCGTAACATCCTTTGCACTAATGTAGCTCATGTTCTGCACTAACGTACATCTATTTTCTTATTTTTGTGTAGGTCTATGCTATTGTTGAAATGCGTGGGATAACGTTCTAAAGTTTATGCTTCTATTAGAATGCCTATGTTTCTATGCTACTAGATGCATTTTTGTTACCGTCTCTACGTCAACATGCATCTAGGTGTGTTTCCATTTTCTAATTCTCATATTTGCATGTTTTTGTTTCTATCACAGTCCCTATGCTAGCGTCAATTTCAGTACATCTACGTTCTATCATGCATGTTTCCATTTTAACAAGGTGTATTTATGTAATAAATGACTCGTGTTTAAATTCATTTCATATATGTTTCTATTCATATTCTTAGCGTTAGCAATCTATGTGAAATTTTAACTTGTCTACAAATTTCCAGAATTCTAACAATTAATCCTTGTTGTTTTCTTTGATCTTTTGACAAATTCTTGCAGGCATTTCACATAAAAACATAATTAAACCACATATCTTAAAACACATAAGTATTGTATCCTCCTTGAACGTGGATAATAGTAACCTTGTTAGAATGGTTAAGAGGTTGAAAGATGAGATAATTGTGCATGGACAGAGACTTGATGCTCTTCAGGATCAAAGGGATGATAATATTGTCAAAGGTAAAAAGATGAGGCTCATGCTAAGTAGTTTGGATGATGAGGAGACTCTCCATCAACATCAAACTACGAAGGCATGAGCGAGATTAAGAACCAAGTTGAAGATTATTTAGTTTATCTTTTGCTGACTTTTTGCTGTCTATTTTTGTTTTGCCCCTATTTTTTGTCTAGGTTTTTCTCTAAATCTGTTTTCAGAGTTTTTCTCCTTTGTATGGTGTTTTGAGTCAATTCCTTTTTTACTCTTTTTAGATGGTGGATTTAACCCTTTTATGATATTCAATGGATATATTATGTAATGGCCCTTGGAGCCTATCTAATTCTTACTGATCCAAATTTTTTTCTCAGTTTCACTTTTTATTTTATTTTCTTTCATTTTCTAGCATTATATTCTTATCATCCAAATCATGTATGTTCTTCTCTCGCACTCTTTTTGGGTGAACTTGAGAATCAAAAGTGATTAGGATTCATTTATTTCTTTATGAACAATTGTTTCATTTCTAATCCAACTTGATTTATTTGCTAACATTTAATTTATATAACCGAAACCACATATACTATTCTCTCACACCCTTTGGGCGAGCTTGAGAATCAGAAGTTGTTGAAGTATTCTTGTTTCAATATTTTGTTTGGTTAATTTTATTTTATAGGACCACTAAGTAAAACACTACTAAAATAAACCCAAAACCAAACAAAATAAAAAAACTACTAATCATTTTCATGTTGGACCATTTTTTCTTAGAAAATCTTGTTAATTTTTTTCTAAAAAAGCCAGGTATAACTTTGATTTATGCTTATCATTTTTACACTTATTGTTTTGTAAAAGTTGGAAAGAACCTGTTTTCTAAAAAAACATACTTGTATTAGCATGTAGTGATATAGATTTCATCACCAATTAACTACACTTGTGACATGGAATTTACTACCATGCACCACTCCTATTGCAATACATTACACTTGAGACCTAATCTCAAACATCGTTCGATGATTTCCTCACCTTTTTCCCTTGGTTGAAGGTAAATTTGTCGTGACGGGTTACTGTGAGCATATGCCTAAAATAGTTGTAAAAAAGAATTATGTGGCATTGTCCCTGTAAATTCTTCAATTATTAGGACAACATTCACATTTCATTCCCTCATTACCCTACCACCTAGTCACAAAACCCATCATTGGATTGGTGATTTACTCTTTAAGAGGGCTAGTAATGATTAGGTGAGTATCTTTTAGTATTCCAAAGGTTCCCATTACCACTTATCCCCATACAAATTTTGTATATCAGGTCTAAAATATATCCAAAAATACATCTATTGGAGTTACAAGATTCTTGCATCCATCCATTTCATGATATTCTGATTGATTGCATTATTATTAAAATTCACATTTCTAGATGGTATTTATCCTTTAAGCCAAAACTATAGACAAAAAATCACGTACTTTGGGTAATTACCTAGTCTCGATCACATACTACTATTTGCATGGTTCGTAAGTAAGAAAATTACTAATCAACCCATGTCTGTGGCCACCTTTCTTTTATCTATGCTTCTAATTTAGGTCTTGCACTCTTACTTACTCAGTATGTCTTTTCACCTTTTAAAATTTATCATTCTGGACATCGGTGCCCAACCAGGACACTAGCGCTAGGCACCCCCATCCCCTTTAGGTGCCCTTCTCCTCTTTGTACTTTGGTCACAATTTCTAGGTACTTTCTAGCCATTCGAGCATCTTATATTTTTAGTAGTCGGCCTTTTCAAGGTTAATTATGAAATTCAAGTAAGGGAATCATACAAATATAAATTTATGTGATCATAATAAGGGACCAAGGACTAAGCATCTACTATCTCCACCTAAGGTTGCATCCATCAAAGGCATCTATAGCTCCATTTGCATCCATCTAGCTCCATCACAAGGGACAAAGGATGGTTCATCTGCATCACACTTCATCGTAGGTGTGTCTATTGTTTCCATGCACACATTATTTACATTTTACATCTAGTTACTTGCTCACTACTCACAAAGTGTGACTGACACAAGAGAAACATGGGGCACAATTCTGCACACACACACAAAAGCACATTGGTTCTGAGATGTAGTGTTGTGCTTAGTGATAAGTCCATCATTTTGAAAGCTGAGGATAGTCTGACCCTTTCATCTACATATTTCTTTTTTAGGGTTTGATGTTTTGTTTGGGATTTTTTAGGTGATTCAATCATTCCATATTTTTAGGTACTTCGATGACCTTATAACAACCTCAAGGTGATTGAGAGTGAACAAGTGTGAACATATTGTGACACCTCAGAGGAGGTTTTCTAAGAATCTACGCAGTCCAGGGCACCCAGAATTAAGACCAGGGTGCCCCTATCCCTCTCCAGGTGCCCCAGTCTAGTCATATCTGCCAGATCTATAAGTTTTAGGCTTCTATGCGAAGGTATCCCATTTCTTTTTAGTCAGTCTCCACTACGACACAATCCAACAACATCTGCGAAGCAACTAAGGATCTTCTAACCCTCTTTACACATTAGGGTTTCATATTTTCTAGCTTATTTTGCTTCAGTATTCATTTATTTACTACAAACTTGCATTATATTAGGTTATAATTTTACAATTTTAGTTTAAGAATTTTGGTGAACCCAACTCGATCTTCACCCTCTTAGGATCCTCATTATTTGTTTTGTTTGGATTTTTCATTTCACAATCTTGTCATCATGAGTATCTCAATTAATTTCATCTTGCTTGCCGATCCTAATTTAAGGCATAGATTTAAGGAAAATTTCAGTGGTGAATATTCATTAATTCATGAATATTCTAGTTTTTGAAATTTCAAATTGGTGAATTTTTCAGGTACCAGCTAGGACCAGTTTGCCAAAATTTTCGGGGTACAATTCAATTTTAGGGGTCATTTCATCAAGGAGTTTACACCAATAGCTGACTACTATCATACAAATCTCCCTTAGCATGAATTTATAATATGCCAAATTTGCCTCATATATATATATATATATATATATATATATATATACTATTTAAGTATTTATAATTCATTATTCATAGTTCCAAACATCCAACTTCCTCAAAAGTTTGCAATTCCTTTCTGTTGATTGTCATCTACCCGATGACCAGTCACCAAATATTTCCTTCCTACTTTCAAGGTACTTTAATTTGTTTTGTAGCATTTTAAGTGCACAATTTTGCTACCGGTCAGATGCATACTCCATGCAGATGACCGATAGGATACAAAATACTTCTAACTAGTATCATATAGTATATAACCTACCAATAGCATACAATATGCTATCGATAGGTAATATACTATATGTTATCAAAAATTTGCATATTTTATGGCATCTACATGCAATTGACCGGTAGCATATAATATGCTATCGAATCGTAGCATGTAATATGCTACCGACCGACAACATGTGGTATGCTGCTGATCGGAAATAGGTAGTATGCTCCTGCTATTGGTCAGCAACATATTGCATGTTGTCGACCTGTAGCATCCTGCATGCTACTGGTCGTTAGTATACTCCATCTAGTTTCATTTATAAATTTTAAAATACTGTTTAGATTTTGATTAAACTGATCTATTTAAAAAAAATTCATGGATAGGTACAATGGTTTCTCTAAACAATCAACAAAAGACAGATAAGATAAAGATTAAAAAGTATCATATTAATTTTTTTCAACCAACCAAAAAAAATGAAGGCCCAACATGCATCCATTGGAAACATTAACACGGGTATTGGTAAGTTGTAATAGATTAGCATAACCTTTTTCCTCTTTTTTCATTAGTTCAGTTTAATTTTTTTAATATCTTTGTAACAGTCAAAACATTTTTTGTTTTTGAATACAAAAAACCCTAATGTTAATTGTATTTATCATGAAATAGTAAACCAAAACATAAACCCTAAAGAAACAATTATTTCATTAGATGAAGATATAATTGACTGAGACCCAAACATGCCATAGCTAGAAGATTGTCCTAATTTCCAAATGCATTCAATACATGAATTTTCAAAAGAAAACATTCCAACAAAAGATGATATTGACAAGAATTTTGAAATTTTTTTTTGTGAGAAACAAGAAAACATCTTGGACAATAGGAAGGTCTTTTCAGGTAAATTGGGCAGTAAAATACCCATTCATTAAACCTATACAACCAGATAATGGTAGTGATACTCCCAAAGAATGTAGATGTACTATTTGTAGTTGAAAATTTGGTAAAGAACATAGAATACAACTTAAATTGGACACTATAGAGAAACATTGTGGCAAAGTATATTACACAGTCATTGAAAATGATGGGAAAATAACAAATACTCTTAGATGGAAAACTGCAAAAGAGTGCATGCATGTAAAATATAAGGAGAATAATGACCATAAAATGAAACACACTCAAAAACTTCAGGAGAAAGGAGGAACCATTTATGAAAATTTTGGAAAAGTTGCAAATGAAAATTTGAAGGTAAAAACTACCCAGTTTTCAATCATATTCTTTATTCCTAAAATGGGAAGACCAATTTAATATTTTTCAGAATATAAGAAATTGTTCAAGTTCAATAGGTTTCTAAACCTTCCAAATTCACATTGGTCATAGAGTAGTGTTTGGGAGATGGTGAGATGTCTTGTGATGATTGAACAAGGAGATCTAAAAGAAAACATCAAGAATGCAAGTTTTAGCTCCCTTTCAATTGATGAGGTTACAGTTGTTGACAAAACTTCTCAGGTTTTCATGCATGTATATACTTTCCAGAACCACATAAGGACACCTCATCTACTATGTGTTCATAAAATGCAAGAAAATTACAAAGATAAAAATCTTTACAAATTGGTTATATCTAATTTGAAGGACATATCTGGAATGGATAATTATTCTATAGCTACAATATTATTTGCGTTGGTGTTGATGGTGCATTAGTTATTCAAAGTCAAATAAATGGTTTATGTGTGTGTCTCTAAACATATTTTTGTCCTTATATGATTCATATTCATTACATGGCTCACAGGATGAATCTTGCATATAGGATAGTAAGCACATTTGAATTTGCTGAAAAAAATTGAAGAGCTTATTCGTGAACTCCATACCATATTTCAAGTAGTCCAAAAAGATTTATAGAGTTTCAAAAAATTTCACTTGTCACATATGGTAAGAAACTTCTTAAAGATGTTGATACTAGATGGATTTCTATGTATGAGCTTGCACACAAAGTTTTTGAGGAATATCCATCTTTAACTGGTTTCATGTTTAAGAACCGTAGGCAAGTTGACAGGGAAAAATATTTGTTTTACTGCCTAACAAACTTGGAAACATTTTTTACACTTTTTGGGATTACTCCAATGTTGCATGAAATGAATTGCATAACAAAGCTTACTAAATAATGATCCATCTATATAACTGACTTCATTAGGTTCAGGAAAAGGGTGTGTCAAAATCTAGATGTGTTATATAACTCTGATGAATTCTTTAAAGGACATGTATTCAATCATTAGAAATCTCTAACATATTTAAAGGATCCTAACAACTTCTTCAGATTCAATATATGTGGTCATATTTATATCTTTGTTAATGGGAAGGCGATTCAAATGCAAACATTCGAAAAACAAGTGGATATTGTTGGATCAGAGCTTGAAGACGTGCCTATTACACGTAATTTATATGATGTTGTTATATCTAAAACAAGAATTTTTTTTTTGCAGAAAATCTCGCAATGTTTATCCAGTGAGATCAAAGATATTTTTGAAAAAGGTGATATTCTTGAGGCCATGGGAGTGGTCAATCCTAACTTTTGGAATCCTGTAGGAGGCGGAGATGTAGTTGATTCATTTAAAAGACACATAGGTACTATCATAAAGAATTTTGGACAATAATTTGAATGTAATGGTTTTCATATTAATGGTGTTCTTCAAAAGGAATCACTTGCATTGCAATTAGCTGATTTTGGCCAGGTAATGAGAAAAAAATTTGAATTACTGAGTGACCCAACAAAAAGGAGAAATTACACTTCTATGGAAAAATTTGTATCATAATACCATCCTTCGTAAAATTATTAGTGAATATTTCCGATTGTATGAATTATGTCAAACAATGATATTGTGATCAGTTGAAGACAAAAGAGTTTTCAGTGCACTAACATTTATAAAATCAAAATATAGAAATAGACTGGATAAAAATCTTGAGACTTACTTGAGATTATATATTTCATGATATGATGTGGATACATTTCCTTATGAATGAGTAATGGCAATATGAAATTATCTTGTAGAGAGGAGAGGGATCAGTAATTCTAATACAGGGACTGTAGATAACAACAAAATTGTGACTGAAAATCTCAGTAAAATATTAGATAACAGTGTTGTGAACCAAAAAGATATGTTTCATTTTGATCAAATTGATTTAGAGTAAAGAAGAATGAATTCACATTTTAATTCTAGAAAGAAAATCTCATATCAGAATAAAAGTATGTGTATTTTTATTTTTGTTATTTTCATGTTCATTATTGAATAATATTTTCAATGTTGCAATTTGTTTAGAGTTTTTAAATGAGAAATGTCGTACTTATTTTTTCTATTATAAGATTCTTTCATCCATCCATTTCATGATATTCTGATTGTTTGCATTATTATAAAACTTCGCATTTCCAGATGGTATTTATCCTTTAAGCCAAAACTATAGACACAAAATCATGTACTTTGGGTAATTACCTAGTCTCGATCACATACTACAATTTGCATGGTTCCTAAGTAAAAAAAATACTAATTAACCCATGTTTATGGGCACCTTTCTTTGCTTTATGCTTCTACTTTCAGTCTTGCACTCTTACTTACTCGGTCTATCTTTTCACCTTTTAACATTTATCATTTTGGACACCAGTGCCACGCACCCCCATCCCCTTTAGGTTCCCTTATCCTCTTTGTACTTTGGTCACACTTTCTAGGTACTTTTTAGCTGTTCAAGCATCTTATATTTTTAGTAGTCGGCATTTTCGGGGTTAATTACGAAATTCAAGTAAGGGAATCATACAAATATAAAGTTATATGATCATAATAAGGGACCAAGGACTAAGCATCTATTATCTCCACCTAAGGTTGCATCCATCAAAGGCATCTATAGCTCCATTTGCATCCATCTAGCTCCATCACAAGGGACAAAGGATGGTTCATCTGCATCACACTTTATAGCAGGTGTGTCTATTGTTCCCATGCACACATTATTTACATTTTACATCTAGTTACTTGCTCACTACTCACAAACTGTGACTGGCACAAGAGCAACCTAGGGCACAATTCTGCACACACACACAAAAGCACATTGGTTCTAAGATGTAGTGTTGCACTCAATGATAAGTCCATCATTTTGGAAGCTGAGGACAGTCTAACCCTTTCATTTTCATCTTTCTTTTTCAGGGTTTGATGTTTTGTTTGGGATTTTTTAGGTGATTCAATCATTCCATATTTCTAGGTACTTCGGTGACCTTACAACAACCTCAAGCCGATTGAGAGCGAACAAGTGTGAACATCTTTTGACACCTCGGAGGAGGTTTTTCTAAGAATCTACGCAATCCAGGGTACCCAGAATTAAGACCAGGGCACCCACGGGTGCCCCTATCCCTCTCCAGGTGCCCCAGTCTAGTCAAATCTACCAGATCTATAAGTTTCAGGGCATCTGTGTGAAGGTATCCCATCTCTGTTTAGCTAGTCTCCATTGTGACACAATCTAACAACCTCTGCGAAACAGCTAAGGCTCTTCTAACCCTCTTTACACATTAGGGTTTCATATTTTCTAGCTTATTTTGCTTCAGTATTCATTTATTTACTACAAAATTGCATTATATTAGGTTATAATTTTACAATTTTAGTTTAATAATATTGGTGAACCCGACTCGATCTTCACGCTCTTAGGATCCCCATTATTTGTTTTGTTTTGCTTTTTCATTTCACAATCTTTTCATCTCGAGTATCTCAATTAATTTCATCTTGCTTGCCGATCCCAATTTAAGGCATAGATTTAAGGAAAATTTCAGTGGTGAATATTCATTAATTCACGAATATTCCGGTTTTTGAAATTTCAAATTGGTGAATTTTTCAGGTACCAGCTAGGACCAGTTCGCCAGAATTTTTAGGGTACAAGTCAATTTTAGGGGTCATTTCGTCAAGGATTTTACACCAATAGCCAACTACTATCATACAAATTTCCCTTAGCATGAATTTAATATATGCCAAATTTGCCTCATATATACACACACACACACACACACACACACACACACACACATCACACACACACACACACACACAATTTAAGTATTTATAATTCATTATTCATAGTTTGAAACATCCAACTTCCTCAAAAGTTCACAATTCCTTTCTGTTGATCATCATCGAATCGATGACCAGTCACTAGATATTTCCTTCCTACTTTCAAGGTAATTTAATTTGTTTTGTAGCATTTTAAGTGCACAATTTTGGTACCGGTCAGATGCATACTCCATGCAGATGACCGATAGGATACAAAATGCTTCCGACCGACATCATACAGTATGTAACCTACCAGTAGCATACAATATGCTATCGATAGGTAGTATACTATATGTTATCAAAAATTTGCATATTTTATGGCATCCGCATGCAATCGACCAGTAACATATAATATGCTACCGAATCATAGCATGCAATATGCTATCGGATGATAGCATGTGGTATGCTGCCGACCGGAAACAGGTAGTATGCTCCCGATCGTCTACCAACTGGGAGCATATTTCTTGTTATTGGTCAGCAACATACTGCATGTTGTCGACCTATAGCATCATGCATGCTACTAGTCGTTAGTATACTCCATCTGGTTTCATTTATAAATTTTAAAATACTGTTTAGATTTTGATTAAATTGATCTATTTTAAAATTGCTCATGGATAGGTACTATGGCTTCTCTAAACAATCAACAAAAGGTAGATAAGCTAAAAATAAAAAAAGTATCATATTTTTTTTTCAACCAACCAAAAAAAATGAAGGCCCAACATGCATCCACTGGAAACATTAACACCGGTACTAGTAATTTGTAATAGATTAGCATAAACTTTTTCCTCTTTTTTCGTTAGTTTAGTTTAATTTTTTTAATATCTTTGTATTAGTAAAAACATTTTTTGTTTTTGAATACAGAAAACGTTAATGTTAATTGTATTCATCATGAAACAGTAAACCAAAACATAAACCCTAAAGAAACAATTATTTCATTAGATGAAGATATAATTGACCGGGACCCAAACATGCCATAGTTAGAAGATTTTCCTGATTTCCAAATGCATTCAATACATGAATTTTCAAAAGAAAACATTCCAGCAAAATATGATATTGATAAGACTCTTAAAAAAATTGTGAGAAAGAAAGAAACATCTTGGACAATAGGAAGGTCTTTTCAAGTAAATTGGGTAGTAAAATACCCATTCATTGAACCTATACAGCCAGATAATGGTAGTGATACTCCCAAAGAATGTAGATGTAATATTTGTAGTTGGAAATTTGGTAAAGAACATAGAATACAACTTAAATTGGATACTATAGAGAAACATTGTGGCAAAGTATATTACACAATCATTGAAAATGATGGGAAAATAACGAATACTCACAGATGGAAAATTGGAAAAGAGTGCATGCATGTAAAATATAAGGAGAAGAATGACCATAAAATGAAACACACTCAAAAACTTTAGGAGAAAGGAGGAACCATTAATGAAAATTTTGGAAAAGCTGCAAATGAAAATTTGAAGGCAAAAACTACCCAATTTTCAACCATATTCTTTATTCTTAAAATGGGCAAACCAATTTAAGATTTTTTAGAATAAAAGAAATTGTTCAAGCTCAATGGGTTTGCAAACCTTCCACATTCACATTGGTCAGAGAGTATTGTTTGGGAGATAGTGAGATGTCTTGCGATGATTGAACAAGAAGATATGAAAGAAAACATTAAGAATGCAAGTTTTATCTCCCTTTCAATTGATGAGGTTACAATTGTTGACAACACTTCTTGGGTTTTCATGCATGTATATAATTTCCATAACCACACAAGTACACCTCATCTGCTATGTGTTCATAAAATGCAAGAAAATTAAAATGTTGAAAATCTTTACAAATTGGTTATATCTAATTTGAAGGACATAGTTGGAATGGATAATTATTCTATAACTACAATATTATTTGCATTGGTGTTGATGGTGCATTAGTTATTCAAGTTCATAGAAATGGTCTATGTGTGTGTCTGCAAACATCTTTTTCTCCTTATATGATTCATATTCATTGCATGGCTCACAGGATGAATCTTGCATACAGGATAGTAAGCACATTTGAATGTGCTGAAAAATTGAAGATCTTATCCGTGAACTCCATGCTATATTTCAAGCAGTTCGAAAAGATTTATAGATTTTCAAAAAAATTCACTTGTCACATATGGTAAGAAACTTCTTAAAGATTTTGATACTAGATGGATTTCTATGTATGAGCTTACACACAAAGTTTTTGAGGAATATCCATCTTTAACTGGTTTCATGTTTAAGAACCATAGGCAAGTTGATAGGGAAAAATATTTGTTTTACTACCTAACAGACTTGGAAACAATGTTTACACTTTTTGGGATTATTCCAATGTTGCATGAAATGAATTGCATAATAAAGCTTGCTCAAGAACAATCCATCTATATAACGGACTTCATTATGTTCAGGAAAAGGGTGTGTCAGACTCTAGATGTGTTATATAAATCTGATGAATTATTTAAAGGACATGGATTCAGTCGCTGGAAAGCTCTATCATATTTAAAAGATCCTAACAACTTCTTTAGATTCAATATATGTGGTCATCTATGTATCTTTGTTAATGGGAAGGAGATTCAAATGCACATTTGAAAAATGAGTGGATATTGTTGGATTAGAGCTTGAAGAAATTCCTATTACACGTAATTTATATGATGTTGTTATATCTAAAACAAGAAAAAAATTATAGAAAATCTCACAATGTTTATCCAGTGAGATCAAATATCTTTTATTAAAAGGTGATATTCTCTAGGCCATGGGAGTGGTCAATCCTAACTTGTGGAATCCTGTAGGAGGCAGAGATGTAGTTGATTCATTTAAAAGACACATAGGTACTATCATAAAACATATTGGATAATAATTTGAATGTAATGGTTTTCAGATTAATGGTGTTCTTTAAAAGGAATCACTTGCATTGCAATTAGCTGATTTTGGCCAATTAATGAGCAAACAATTTGAATTACTGAGTGAGCGAACAAAAAGGAGAAATTACACTTCTATGGAAAAATTTGTATCCTAATACCATCCTTTGTGAAATTATTAGTGAATATTTCCGATTGTATGAATTATGTCAAACAATGATATTGGGATCAGTTGAAGACGAAAGAGTTTTCAGTGCACTAACATTTATAAAATCAAAATATAGAAATAGACTAGATAAAAATCTTGAGACTTACTTGAGATTATATATTTCATGATATGATGTGGACACATTTCCTTATGAACGAGTAATGACAATATGAAATTCTCTTGCAGAGAGGAGAGGGATCAGTAATTCTAATACAGGGACTGTAGATAACAACAAAATTGTGACTAAAAATCGTAGTGAAATATTATATAATAATGTTGTGAACCAAAAAGATATGTTTCATTTTGATCTAATAGATTTAGAGTAAAGAAGAATGAATGCACATTTTAATTTTGGAAAGAAAATCTCATATTAGAATATAAGTATGTGTATTTTTATTTTTGTTATTCGCATGTTCAGTATTGAATAATATTTTCAATGTTGCAATTTGTTTAGAGTTTTTAAATGAGAAATGTCATAGTTATTTTTTTGTTGTCTTTTAAATGATAATACTATCATTACATTTACAGTATATTTTTCGGTCTTACGCATGAACATAGTACAAATACAACAATATATAATTTTTTAATGTAATATGTTAAGTAATATCAAACACAATTGAGAATAATAATCACATTAAGAATCCACTTGAATAACTTATGCAGTATTATAAAAAAATTAAAAGTAAAATGCCACATCGATTGAAATTTGAAACTTTCAATATTTTCATTAATAAGTAGCAATATTTATTTGTTGAATTTGAAACAGTTTTACAAAAATATTCTAAAAACAAAAATTACAATTTCATAATTTATTTTTACAACATCATCCTTAAGAATATTCTTATGTGGGTTTCAGTTTTTGTCTCCTTTGCAATAAAACTTTCTTTTACAACACCCGACTGAACAAGATCCTTTGTTGTGACTTCCATATTCGCAAGAATTTCTCGTTTTGTATTTGCTACATCACCTGTAGATAGTAATGTTGGATCATGTTATGCTTGATTCTTCAACAGTATCTCTAGATCCATTCCATGTGCCTTTACGATCCTTCTCAAGGTATTATTTTTCTTGTTTAATATAACAATATTTTGCTTCACTTCGATTACTGCATTTAGAATTTTTCTGGCATTTTATAAATTCACGTCAAGCACTGTAGCTTCATTTTTCAAATTTTGCGTACTTTGATTGCATTTCAAAATAGAAAAATAAGTAATAAAGTTCCAAAAAATTGTAAAAAATATTTGAAAATTTAGTAAGACTTATAAATGTCTTATCTCATTTTGCATTTGCAATAACTACAAGGCCCTTGACTCTCAACCACATATTGTGGTAGGCTTGTGATGTTGCATTTAAATTATTAATTCTATTCAACATAATGTCTAGCACTTCATCATCATAACTATTTTCAAAAGATATAGAACTAGACACAAATTGATTCAATAAAATATCAAGCTTAGTTGGCTCATTTTGAACTAAAGAATAAAATATGTCTTTCGTTGTGACTTTTAACTCGTGAATTTATTTATTTAATAATAATTTTATCCCTAAACTCCCACAAATTTAACTATTCAATATCCTTCAATATAACATCAACATTGGCTTCACAATTGTCGACCAAAAGAGCATTAAGTGCAAAAGTAGTTTTTTGGTCATCGGTTAAGGTAGCCACGGTATGTACTAGAGAAGGTGTGTGTGATCTATTCACTCTTATTGGAGAATAATTCCTTGTCCCATAAATCATATCTTAGGGATTAAAAGTTCCATGGGCCTGAACCCTGCTTTTAATCCTTAGATATTCCTCATCCAAATCAATTTCGTTCAAAACAGAAACACCCCGTCCAATAGGAACATTGCCCAACAAAAATGTTGAAAACTCTTCTACAAGATTAAGGGTGCCCCTGCTTGAAGTTGGAGGAAAAAATGAAATATACTTGCCACTGCACCTGGTCCTGATATTTTGTGATGGAGGTGGAGGAGGTGACATCTTCCTCTTCATAGTAGATGGATTTTGAATTGGATGTTGAGGAGGCCCTGCAATAATAAAATGTAATTTTGTAAATAACATAAGAAAATTCAAATGAAAAACATAATAGGATTGAAATAATAATAAATGTAACATTATATCATATATGATTATAAATATTACTTTTTTGAAAGGATTCCATTTGAGGTGTAAATTGGGCATGTTGTAGTTGATGTGGTTGTTGTAGAGAAGTAGAATGAAATGTATGGGAGTTCTACTGGTATGTGTGGCCTAAAACATTATTAAGCATTAATTATTGATGAGCTTTCGAATTTCATTTTAAAAAAAATAAAAGCAAAAAAACATAAAAATGAAATTCATACTTTGAGCCAAAGAGTGAGGTACTAGAGATATTTCTATGTCCTGTTGTGTTTGATCAAATTTAAATAATTTTTTTCTGGGCTACCATGAGCCCGACGATATAATCCTGTGCTACTGAAGGTTTCTGTAGTAAAGCAATATAAGTTACAAGAAATATTGAAACATATACAAGTTATTGTAGATACCAATTTTTGGTATAACACCCCTACGTCATCTCACATTCATACAATTTCCATTCTCGCTTCTCTTTTTATTAAATTAAATGAAATCCTATCCATTTGTTTAATTAATTATCAAATGGGCTCCATGTAGACCCATTTGATAATTCAACTTATGATATTATCCCCATCTCCCACAAATTATTAATCCATGAGTATTAATACACCTATCCAACACCTTTTTTAAATGGAATCTTTTATCTCACCCACCATGTCAATCATGCTCCCCACTCCATCTAATAATTCAAGCCATGGTCCCCATGTGATCACATCATATCTCTTAACTCGGGTTACTCTACCCAACCCTGGTTACTTGTTAACCCCAATCTAACCTCACATCTAAGTTATAAATATGGGGTTTTCCCCATATTTGAGGAGGAAGAAAAAGTTAGAAAATTTGGGTGAATGCTAGGAAATTTTAGCCATTTTATCATAATATCATTATTATTCTATCTTGGTGATAACATGTGGAATTTCCATGATACTCTGCTCATGATTTGGTTCATGTGATGAGATTCATGTTGCATGCATCAAATCAATAACACCATCTGCACACCGGTATCTTCCAGGTTCTTTTGTTTATCAATTTGTATGTTATCTTTTTGGACTCTATTTTATTATTATTCTTATCGCACGGGGGTTGACAACCACTGAGGGAGTTAACACTTCCTGGATTTTCTTTGTCAGGAAGCCCCCGCATAAAATCTCTAATCAATATTTCTTTAGTGTATGTAAGCTGCAGGTTTGCTGGGATCACACCGAGGAGTCCGATATCAACTTTGCGCCCATATCATCCATTGTCATCTCCAAGGTACTAAGCCCTTGTATACTTGATGTTGTTTAGTGTTTCTTGATTACTCGTACACTCACTTAGACAGGAAGCTGGAAACACAGATCAACATTTGGCACACCCGGTGGGACCAGATCTAATATCTTGTTGTGTTTTTGCTTGCTCACTTTGTATGGGTGTCATATGTATAACGGTTATTGTATTTTATAAAGTATGACATCATGTCAATCTAGATATGTGTTCTACAGTTGTCATTTGTAGACTCACCCGCTTGCAAGCTCTTTGGTACTATCTTCATCTAGGTGTTGTGGTGCGTACAGGTAATCGATTATGTTGCCATTAAGGTACTTTGATTTCTCGTTTGAAAAGGTCTGTTATTAATTTGTTTATAATCAGGGTAAAATCTTATTGTTATTGCTATTTGTTAATAATATATATGTATATATAATAATAATAAAATAATAATAATAATAATAATTAATTAAAAGTAAATAAATTAATTTTAAAAAAATTTCATCTTAACCCTACCCTACAATATCCCATCTCCATCTTACTCCACATCCGCCCTAACCGACCTACCCTTCTCCTCGCCGAGCTCATTCATCTCCCTCCACTTACTCTGCTCCCACCTGATTTACCCATCCTCCACCTCGCTCCACCTCTTCCCAACAGACCTCCACTCAGCCGCTCCCTCATCTTCACCCATGCACTCCCACATCTCACCCTCTTCACCACCTCATCTAACCTCGCCTTCCTCCACTCCGTCTCCCACACCCGCTCTAAATTACCACATACTTGTTCATGTCCTCCACATCTCCTATTCCTTCCTCGACACTCCCATCCACTACCACTCCACACTCCCAGCTCAACCTCTCCATGTGATCTATTTGATTCCATAACATCAAACACTGTTACCCATTCCTCCTCCCACTTGATCTCCATTCTCACCCATCCAGCTAATCTCGCCATTATGACTCCCCTCCCCTCAGCTTTTCCCATCAACCTACCTCAGGTTCATACTCATTCCACCCTGTCTCCACGTAGAAAAAGCTCTTGAGTTCACATCTCTTCTCCCATGTCTCCACTCAAACTTTGATCTCTCTCCTCACCTTCATAGACACACACTGATCCTCCCAACTCTTTGCGCAGCTCCCCTCATCCCAACACACACACTTGGGACACATCTTCTCCAACGCCTCCACTTAGGGCTTTATCCCTTGTCAACATCGCTTTATTTTAAATGATCATACATTTTGATTCTCCTCTACCAAAATAATTCCATCCACCACATTCACACGCATTCATTTAAGCTTTCCACTTTTGTTTTGTCCAATTGTTACCATCTCAATTACAAATTCATGTATAGCCTTGTGGAGACCGATTGCAGAGTATTTTTTTAGGAAAACCCAATTCTAATACAATCTATTATTTATTCCACAGCTTAATGTTTTTCATTATTTCTAGCACCGTTTTAATTCACATAAGATTTGGGTATCATGACTAGTATTTGGCTCACAATTCTTTAGAATATATTTGTTAATAGTTACTCACAAGATTCTGTAACGGATGGATATATAACTTATTGATTTTACAATCTCCTGGTAGAAATGGGCTTACAATTTTTTATTACAATATCATTATTTCAGTTTTTCTTATGTGATTTGCTTTATGTCATCATACATTTAAAAAGTGGTATCCCTGTGTAGTAGGAACAACCATGAAGTTCCTAAAGTGAACGAAATTGATGTCAATAAAAAAACTAGATGAGATATTTCTTTTTCCTGTCCCATTAATTAGACATCTTACCTTATTGTATAATTTATTAACATCTGACATTCAAATATATATCATTAGTATAAAATACATTTATATTAGTTTTGTTAACATTTATTTAGATTTGATAGACAACTAAATAAATAAACATACATATTCACATTGGTTTTGATAGTATGCCGTTTATCATCTGAGCTTAATTATTATCTTATTCATTTATCGCTTATTTTTATAAGTCTAAAATTGATTTGTCATTTATATAGTGCATGTCATAATTTATTATTTTGATTACATTATCACATTATCGTGTCTTTATTTTCCATTACAATTACATTAGTATTTCACATTAGATCACAATTTATTTTCATTACTTAATAATAGTCATTTCATTGTTTAGTGTCTAATTTAATTTATTCTAATAGTCCCGATAGTTTGTTTATTCTAATTTATTATTTTTATCTCTTTTGGGTCATATCCACTAATTTTCATATTTTCTTTTACAGGATTGCACTGTCAAAGATGAAATCTTAAATTCAAACCACATCGCCAATCGTCTCTTGTCAATCTCATATGCAGTCATAAGGTCCTTGGACGTTCCTAATCACTGATTATCACTTTCAAACATCATTTACCTAGATACGACAAAAGGTGCTTTCCAGATTGCTTAAAGCTTACACTTGGCTCAACTTGTTGTCAAATAAAAAGGAAAAGTGATATACAGGTTTTCTCCATTTTTCCTTATTTACTCTTTTCTGCATGGTACTGTCATTTTTTTGGGTGATTGTCAGCATCAAATTTCATATTTTGATTTTGGGAGTAAAACGAACCTGTGCATTCTGCCTGCTCACATAGTGTAACTAGGGGTTAAATTTTTGCATCACACCTATCATCACACACTGCCTAAAATTTCACAAATTAATCAACACATCAAAACATTCCTTGCACCTGGTTCATTGATTGGGATTTGATCACCCAACATAACTATTTCAGACATTCCCAACCATAACTTACCTAAAACCAAACATAGTTTACCTTCTTCTAGGTCCTCTTCCAGCCATTTTATTTTTTTTCCCTTTACACACGTTCTTAATTAAAAACAAAACTAAAAAAATCGTTTGCCTCACTTGTTTGTTAATATAACAGTAATTTCCTTTTTATGCTCGTAATCACTCGATCCACTGCTAAAAAGATGGAACACAACCTCACCACACACAGTGCTTCATCCCAATCAATCACTACATCAACAACTTCATCATCCATGCTTCTTCCTATCTCACTCACAAGCACCCATTCTTTCACTAATATACCTCATTCAATATATTTTGGCCACACTGCGGTATTAGACCAACATTCCATCCCATCTAGGCCAGCCACTCCGCCCTCTATCAGATCAGAGCCTATTGGTACTTCCATCTTCCCTCTTGGGGACCCAAAATTCAGACAGATTCTTGACGCCAACCCTGTGGCCCTTCAAGACTATCTCTTAAGAAGATACATACACCTTCCTCTGGATGGCCCACTGCTTCAGCAGGTCTATCCTTATAATACTAGTTCTGAAATTCCTCAATCCATGGCCTTACATGATTTTGCGTCATCCTCCACCAACCCATCGGCACACCAGACCACCCAGGTAGTCACGCCCATTCCGCCCAATCTTCCTCACATCAACATGACTATCGTGACTATCATCCCTACCACTACAACAAGCTCTGATGGTCACTGGTACCTTCATTCAACCATCCCATGTGTCAAATCCCTTATCCAAACAGAAAATTCCTTCTACATCACAAGTCTATACCCTTACTTTTGAACTTCTTCCAACAATACCTTTGTAACATATAGTGTCATTTCCAATCTATCAACTCGCATATACCCATATCCCCACTCAGCAGTTACCTCAACAACCTGCACAATCTCAACAATCATACCATGCCCATGTTTCTCACCAACACACATATTATCAACAACCACCTCAACCATCACACATAGCTTACACTCACCCATAACAAGTCCCTCAGATACCCACACATACGCAAGTCCAACCACCACCTTTCACTTCTCAACAGGCACTTCCTAATGACCCCATGCAAATCTTGATAGGTCGGTTAGCCAACCTAGAGGCTGCTACGTTAGGGTCCAAAATCACATTGTCTTATGAATAGATATGTAATGAACCCATCCATCCATCTGTGCCCATGAAACCATATCCTCCACACTGGGAATTTCTGAAGTTTTCCAAGTTTAATAGCAAGGAGGACCCTCAACAACATCTCAGAGCATTTAAACATACATGTTATCTCATTGCACACGAACCAAGACTTGATGCTTCATACTTTCCCCATGTCTTTGGCTGGTCCTGCCTTAGAGTGGTATAATAATATTCCCCAGTACTCCATATTTTATTTTTCTTAGCTTGCACAATTATTTCTTGAGCATTTCTCCATTAATATTGTGCACAAAATAACCATCAATGACATGTATACTATCCACCAATTCGAAGATGAATCCATCATGGATTTTGTCGCACGATGGTGCAATATGATAAATCAATTATCTTTTCCACTTCCTCAAACTGATCTCATTGAGCTCTTCGTGCTCTTGTGCTAAGCATATTTCATCAACCTTGCAAATCCAATCATTTCACACTTTTGAAGAGGCTTTCACCATGGCCCGCAAGCTTGAGACACGTGCCTTAGAACAGGGGCATTTAAAATTAAAGACCAATAAGCCAAAAACTGAATTTGTCAGACCATCCATATCAAATGATAAATCAAAGACAACTGCCAATGCCGTCATTGTTAGATCATCTCCTACCCCGACATCTACCATAGTAACTCAACAATGATTCACATGGCCAATGCCCAATTATACTCCCTTAGGAGAATCATACAGTGTCATCTTTGACAAATTGATAACAACACACTTGATCACACTACCGCCTATCCAACCTGTTAATGAATCTAGACCACGACCTGTGTGGTATCGAGAGGATCACTATTGCAAGTATCATCAAGTCTGAGGACACGACATAGAAAAATGTCAGACATTCAAGGATTCTATCCAAAGACTCATCGATCAGGGAGAACTTCAAGTGGATAACCTGAATGCCTCACCCAATCAACCTTTAGATATTTTTAAACAACCATTTCCAAATCATACACCCACATCCATAAAACCAGACTGCCTCCTACTTCTATATCACAAACCCCTAGTACCCACACCATAAACACTATCCACGTTGGCGATAAAACTATAGTTTCCTCCACAAGTTTACCTTCTTCATCAACCATTACACTAATCCCCTTTGATACATTATCTACATCCACAAACGCATCAACATTCATCTCCACACCAACATTAGTTACATCCATGCCCACGTCGGTACCCTTTCCTATACTCACATCTATCTCAACACCTACCACCCCCTCCTCAGGTGCAAATATCACTTCTGTGTCATTACCTTTTACATCTACCTCATTAAATCCAATCACCTTATCAGAAATTATCCCACCTCTACCTGTTATCTCATCCTTAGCTTCTCTTCCAATCCCTCTTTCTGCACTTCTACCAACACCTACTACATCTACTATTTTACAATCATCTATCTCATCTCCCTCTTCCACGGCCATGTCATTACTCGATGATTTTTGGCAAACATTCCAGCATTCCTTAATTTTGAATTATCATCCCATTTCTTCTGTACCATTAGATACTCACACATCGGCGCAGTCCCCACAAATATCCACTTCAATATCTCCAGTTCCTCCTGTAGAGATTCTTGTCATTCCCTCTAACAATCCCCATTCATATACAAGACCTAGACCCCCATTTCCTAAGCATTCTCCTTCACATCCTTATTGAAAAGTAGACCTCACTATTCCCGATAGTAACTCCCTGGAAACCACATCGTCTCCTTCTATTTTAGGACCACACCCCTCATCTTCCTCTTCCATTTTAGGAACCTTCCCTTCACTAACAACCCATACTACTACTAGAACAATGCAACCACCCTTTTCCAACCAATATCTTAAAGCAAATTCAAAGGCGTCTGTGTCTTCCACTACTATCCCGCATCAAGCACATTCATCTGCCCTTTCCAAATCCAAAACAATGTCTAAAGCCATTATTACATCACCACCTTCCCATGCATCATTCCAAAGTTCTCCATCAATAACACCAGGTTATTATACCACTATGTTTCACCAACTACTCCAAGCCTCGGCCATCACCTTACTGCCAATTAAATTTTTCGATCCAAATGCGCCAAGGCCTTCCTGGTTTAATTCCAATCTTGTTTGCGCATTTCACCGTGCCCCTGGACATGACACTGAACATTGCAAAGCTCTCCAAGCCATCGTGCATCATTTTGTCAATGAAAATATTAACGATGAAAAACCAATTCTACCATCTCCTCCATCAACTTCCACATCCCAACATGCGTCTGTTCAAACATCTCGACCACCCTTTTCATTAAGAAATCCTGTCAGTATTCCACTACCAAATAAAGATATAACCAACAATGCCACCAACATATTATCAAAAGAGGATGATCCTAAGGATCATCCTCCTCTTGTAATCAACGTTGTTCAGATAACCACCCATTCAAATCCATATAACTCTGACTCTACCTCACCGTCTGCCCCTAAGACTTATGTCACTATCCCTCCTCCTAAGGAGCTTGCTGCCTCCGCACCTCCATCACGGCCAAAGGTTGTCATCGCTGCTCCTACCAATCATCCCACAGCAACATCTTCATCTTCTTCTAAAGCCAAGGTATCTGTTCTGGCCACCCCGAATCCTTCCCCCATTGAACATACCATTATTAAACAACTTCACCAGGCCCCTGTCAAAATGTCACTCTACGAGCTTATTCAAAGCTCTCCACACCATAAACAAGCTCTTATAGAGGTCTTGTAACAGATCCTGGTATCCTCCGATGAGCCCCAGCCTTTCACGGCTTTAGCTCATGCCTTCGCAACATCTGCTACCGTATCATTTGAAAGTTCAGAAATCCCTAGGATACCACAAGAAGAACATGATCTACCATTATTCATCACAGTCTATATCGATGACACCTACATCCATCGAACTATGATTGACAATGGTGCCAGTATCAATATCATTTCTTCTAATACCTTCAATCAGCTTAAATTTCCCAATACCATTGTTGCCAAGTCTCCTACCCTTCTTCACGGCTTTAACGATGATGTCACTCCCCCATTAGGAACGGTTGTTCTTCCTATCCGTGTCAGCCATAAACTCCTCCACAAACTTTTCTACATCATTGAAGGAGAATTCCAATATAATCTCTTACTGGGACATCCTTGGATTCGTGCTATGCATTGTGTTCCATCTACTCTTCATCGTTGTATCAAATATGAACATGAAGGGACTACTTATGCTCTTCCAGCTGAGATCCCTCCTTCTAAGACATGTCACATGATCTACATACCTAAAGATGTCCTCGTTCCTAAAGCCAATTTTTCTCTTGATGCATCCACCAGTTCTTCTGTACTTCCATCTACCTTACCTCATACAGACTCTTCTGATACTATAATGTAAAATCTTGCTTTAGGGGAATATCAACTCCTCACTCTCAATACCCTTCCTTCTCCCAATCACCTCGGCCGCCCTGATAAGGCCCCTATGTATCAATCAAATGTTGGGGAAATTGTCTCGTTTGGCCCTTCTTCCCTCAAAACCAATTTAGTATATGGTGGCCTTGATCAACCTTCTTCTCACACTGAAAATTGTTTTCATGCCAAACGATATACAGGTGATTTCAGATTTCTTAGTAAACCATCTTTCACTCACACATACCTCTATCATTGTGCATGGAAGGGGTTTGGTTTGGGGCGCTATGAATAAGGCCCTCACGACAATATCTTTTCCCAAGCCCATGAATCATGCCAAAAATTTAGTTTGGGATATAATGATCCCACCATACACCCTTCTGACACATCTGCATCTTCTCCCATTCATCTTGATTCATCCACTTCTTCTCCATCCGAATATACTACCAATTCAGAACACACTTCTTCTCCATTCGACTATCCTACAGATTCAAATAATATCTCATCTCCTTCCAACTATCCTTCCAGCTCAGATAATGATTTTTCTCCATCCAATTATCTCACAGATCCAGATCAAGATGATACGGTTCCTATTCCCCCTAAAAAAAATTTATTTCCACCATCTTTCTCGGACCGGTGACTTATCAAGCCAAAAATGAAACCCGGTCTTTTCCCCTTAAATATCTAGAGATGGTAGAGGAAGATTCCCCTATCATTGACATTCTTCAATGCGATGATGACACTTCCATTCTCTCCTACATGGGAGCCGAAGGTTCTCAAGATCAGAAAACTCATCCACTAGAAAAATCCAATCTCCTTAATGAATCCACTATTGAAATTACTATTGGAGCTCCTCAGGAACACCACATCCTTAAAATAGGTCAGTCTTTGACACCTCAAGAGCTCGAAGCCTTCACTTCATTTTTGTCCAAACATAGCCAAGCATTTGCATGGTCATATTTGGACATGCCAGGTCTTGATCCCTCCATCATTGTCCACAACATTGTTGTCATCCCCAATGCCAAACCAGTTAGACAGAAGCTTTGTCGAATGCATCCTCGAATTTCTCTTCTTGTGAAAGAAGAATTGCAACGTCTCCTATCTGCCAACTTCATTATTCCCATTGATTATCCCCAATGGGTTTCTAACATTGTACCCATCGCAAAAGCATCTGGAAAGCTTCGTATATGTACTGAATTTCAAGATCTTAACCTCGTATGTCCTAAAGATGATTTCCCTCTTCCAAGTATTGATCAACTTGTAGATCTTACAGTGGGACATGAGATGCTCTCTTTAATGGATGGTTTTTCTGGTTATAACCAAATTCTGATTGCACCTGAAGATCAGCACAAGACATATTTTATCACCCCATGGGGTACCTTTTGTTATCGTGTCATGCCCTTTGGTTTAAAGAATGTTGGGGCTACATATCAACGAGCCATGACGTATATCTTTCATGACCTCTTACATCAAACTGTAGAGGACTATGTTGATGACCTCTTAGCAAAATCTAAACATAGATGTGACCATCTCTCGGTTCTTGAGATACTTTTCAAGCGTCTCATTCGTTTCTTCCTTCACCTCAACCCGAAGAAGTGTGTTTTTGGAGTTCTTACTGGAAAACTCCTTGGCTTCATTGTCTCTATCAGAGGCATTGAGGTTGACCCCGCAAAAATCAAAGCAATTCTCAAAATGCCTCCTCCTTCCAATCTCAAGCAACTTCACAGTCTTCAAGGTCAACTTCAATCTGTTCGTCACTTCATATCACAACTTTCTGATCACTGTCAGCCCTTTCATCACCTTCTTCGAAAAGACATAACCTTTGATTGGGACCAAAACTGTCAAAAGGCTTTTGAAGATCTTAAGCGATATTTGTTATCTCCACCGGTACTCACACCTCCACGTGAAGGAGAGCCCTTCTATTTATATGTTTCTGTAACTGATCATGCTCTAGGAGCTATGTTAGCACACCGTGATGATCAGGGATGTGAACAAGCCATTTATTATATCAGTCGTACTCTCCATGATTGCAAAACATGATACTCTGAAGTGGAGAAATTGTGTTGCGCTATTTTCTTCAATGCATCAAAACTTTGACACTATCTTCTTAATCATAAAACCTATATTGTTACTAACTTTCAACCCCTCAAAGTAATGCATTCTAAGCCATATCACAATGATCCTATCACCCGATGGCTCCTTCTCATGGCCGAGCTTTGACCTGGAATTCATTCCTCAAAAGGTAATTAAGGGTCAAGCTATTGCAGATCAATTAGCAGAAGCCCCTCTTTCCAATACACAGACTCCTTCTAATCACTTCCCAGATGAATCAATCAATCAATTTCATCATGATCCCCTTAAAATGACTCTTTTCTTTGATGGTTCTAAATGCCAGCAAGGCGGAGGGGTAGGAGTTTTTCTTATTCCTCCCGGGATTCCCCAATCTCCTTAGCTTTTAAATTAGATTTTGAATGTACAAACAATATGGCAGAATACGAAGCCCTTATACTAGGACTAGAAACTGCTATATTTCTAGGCATTCATATCCTTGACATTTTTGGTGATTCTAAACTAATAATAAAGCAGGTCACTAGAGAGTATCAGTGTAGAAATGATATTTTACAACAATATCATGATATTTCTCATCATCTTCTTAAAGCCTTCGATTCTTACACTATTCAATTTGTCCTGCATTCGACCAATCATTTTGTTGATACAATGGCATCCCTTGCGGCCCTTATCCCTTGGACAATGCAAGAGTCCAAGCTTTTGGTTATTATACATCATCATAAACAACCATTCTATGACATATCTCAGATTCATCTGGTCGAATCTAATTCGTCAGACCTCTGGTATTCACAAATTTTTGATTATTTATCCAAATCCATTACTCCCCTTGATCTTTCTAAAAACGCTAAGAGATATTTTATCCAACGTGCTACTCATTATGTAATCCTTGGCGGTATTCTTTATAAGTGTGGGTTTGATGGTATCCTTCTCCGATGCCTTCAATCCCATGAAGCCTCTAGAGCTATCCAAGAAGTCCATGATGGTATCTGTGGTGGGCATTTTAGTGGATTATCTATTGCCAAACGTGTTCTTCATCTTGGCTATTATTGGCCTTCTCTAAATCACGATTGTTGTGAATATGTCAAGAAGTGTGTAAGATGTCAACAACACTCTAATCTTATCTCGTATTCCTAGCCAAGCTTTACAGCCTGCCCAAGATTTATGGCCCTTTTCGCAATGGGGTCTTGATCTTATTGGTCTAATAAATCCCCGTTCATCACAACAACATCATTCTATCATCACTGCTACTGAGTATTTCACTAAATGGGTGGAGGCAATCCCACTCACCTCTACTAAATCTGGCCCAATCATTAATTTTATATATCAACATATCATTTGCCACTTTGGCGTTCCCCATAAACTTATTATGGACAATGGGAAGTCCTTTAAAAACAAGGACCTTAAAAATATCGGTGATGCATTTAAGATCCAACTTAGCTTTTCTTCCCTGTATTATCCTCAAGCTAACGGCCAAGCTGAGGCCACTAATAAAACTCTTCAAAATATCTTGGCCAAAACTATTGACCAAGCAGGATGAAATTGGCATCTCCAACTTCCCTTTGCTCTGTGGGCCTATCGCACTAGCATTCACACTTCCACAGGGGCTACTCCATTTTCTCTGGTGTACGGCTCCAAGGCCATTCTTCCCCTTGAAGTCCAAATTCCATCTTTACGTGTGTCTCTTCGCAACTTCATTTCTGATGAAGATTATCGCCAGGAACGTCTAATGCAACTTGAGTTATTAGACGAGCGTTGCCTTCTTTCTCTTGAGCACCATCATGTCTATCAAGATCGTATCCAACGTGCTTATAATAAACACATCAAAGAGCATGATTTTAAAATAGGTGACCTGGTTCTAAAAGAAAATCAAAATGTCACTACCTTAGAAAGAAGCCAACGGGGAAAATTTTCTCCCAACTGGATCGGACCATATATTATCACACATAAGTATGGGTCTGGGGCTTATCGTTTAGCCTCTCCTTATGGTAAACTATAGATTGAACCCCTTAATGCATTGCACTTATGGCCATTCTATTGTTAGTACACACACTTATGAGTATAGTCTTATCTTTAGACCATCTCTCCACCATTATCCACTTCCATCTATCATGGTAATGATATGAATTATGTGGTCTACCATCACTACTTTGATATGACCTTGAATATAAGTACAATGGCTCTACTTATAGCATATTCAATATGGATAAGTTCTCCCATTCGGTGAGAACCCCATAATCATTACATCCATCACTCTCTCATTCTCCTATGGCAGTCATGTAAAGGGTATCGGGTGTCTCCTGTACCATCATTATCCCCTCCTAAGTGGTTTACTTCACTATCCCCAGCTCTCCCCCATGTAAAGCTAACATCCATACATGCAAAAAAAGTCAAAAGTTATCCAAAAATAGATTGATCCCTTGAAGGACAGTTGTTCATGCAAAAAAAAAAGAAAAATAACATATACAAATCAAAAATCAAATCAAAATCAAAAGAAATAGACCGATCCCTTGAAGGATGGCTATTATATTATTCTTGTCATCTACATTATGTATTAAAATAGACCGATCCCTCAAAGGATGGCTATCATTCTCGCCATCTATATTGTATATATAGTAGACCATACCCTCGAAGGATGGCTACTCTTTTGTTATGGCATTCAGAAAGCTTCCCGCATTGATCAACTTTCTTCTATTATTGTTCTTTCCCTTTCCCAGAGCTGGGGCATAGACTTAAGGAACACCACCTTTGGAGAACCTTCTTCCCACATACAGGTTACATCTCAAATCCCTCGTCATGTCAACATTAAGATTATGAGAATATTTCATCCATATCTTCCTCTTGGTCTTGTGATATAATCAAATCTCATTAGTTATGTACTAACACCTGCTATCGACTGCAAGTGCAATGCTTTGAGTAGTACCTTTTCTTGTTTACCTCTTATCCGGTTAAAAGCATAACTTTCTTACATGGCCCTTGCTATGGTTATGTGACACCCATCTCATCAAAATCATATTTTATTACAATTATAATCAAATTTTATATCATTAAATCTGCATCTATATTTTTTTACTCTTAAGGATGTCCCCTATCAATATCCTCCATGAATCTATGAAGTTTGTTACTGTTTCTACACACTCTCTTTAATACACTATTCAGGTTTGGGAATTCTACTTGATCTCCATTGCAGTTTGTGAATTCTACTTGAGATTATCTCTCAAGTAGCATTCATTATCCAACAACTTCTCATCCTCCACCATGACCAATGTTATCTTTCTCCATCCATTCTCTCACATCATCCTTCTCTTCTCTACAATCATCCACCAATTTTCTTTCCCATCGCTCTTATTTTTGTTTGTCATCTGGCACTAACATCATCTTCTTCATCATCATAGACCTTTCATCCCCAGCTTGGCACATCTGCGTAATTCCCCACGCAGCACAAAAACCCTACTCGAAGTAGACCTGTCATTCTGGACAAGGTCTCATTCATGATCATGTCTGTTGACCATTCCTTCCTCCTAGTCCTCTTTATCAACCCAATTTTCTCCTAAAATTTTCCTCATCTCATTCTCCGCTGCTCTTCTCACCCACTTCATCCTTCTCCATTGTTTGTTTGATACTTCACATGTCCTCCACCTAGACCATTATTTTTGTGTTTTTCTCTTAATATCCTTTTACTGCCATCTATTTTATCATTCCATTTCCCTTTCATTCTTATTTCGGCTTGACGATCCTACTTAACCACCCATTCCATGCAGGCTTCTTAATCACAATGCAGCTCTTTCTTAAGATCCTGCCACTGTAGAAACTCCTTCATTGTTTTCTATTCCATTCAACACTAGAAACATCTTCCTACTCCATAACTTCTGCTTAACGCTCTGACATCATCACTCGTACAACATAGGCATCCTAATTAAGAATTCCCCTTACACTCTCCATCCTACACTGCATACATTCCTCCATCCACTCATGTCACACTCCTTTGTTTCCTTGTTATCACCTCCTTTCATTTCCTGTTCCATTTTGGTATACACCACTCAGTATTTTCATCCTTCTTTTTCTTCTTCCGCTTGACGATCCTACTTAACCATTCCTACGGCATGGCGATATTACTTAAGAGTCTATCTTAAGAATGATTTGTCTTCTTTCCTTTCCTCTTTCCTTCATATTCCCATCATCTGTATTTTCTCTTCATTCCCCACAAAAACATCCTCTTCCCTTCTCTTTTTCCTCACACAAAATATCTCAAAATTCCTCAAATATCATCTCCATCATCCCTCATTTAAAATTCAACTTAACTACTTCATACCATCTCTTACTATGTCTTGTTCCTTCATCTTTACTTCTTCATCTTCATCCACATCCTCATCCATTACATTCTATCCTGGCCTTCATCTTCCTACATATCGTTAGCCCTCCTTTCTTTACTCTCTCCGGTCCATTTTCTAGAATACTTCCCCATATCTATCACCATATTTACTCATCATTATCATTGTTCATCTAACATTATGTCATCATCATCTTCCATTCTCACGCTAAGAATTATCGGTGGACTTCTCCTAAAATTTGTTTCTCCCCATTCTACTAATACCGGTTCACTCTTTTTTACCTCCTCCATTTTCTCTTCCTTCCTTTTTTCTTTTGTGCCCTCTAATCATTATCAGAGGATTTCTCCTAACATCCCTCCACTGGTATTGCCTTTTCATCTTCCCTTCACCTTTTTCAATATCTCTACTGTCTTCATCACATACTGCCTTTGCATCATTTTCTTTGTTGTCCTCTCCTCCTTTCTACCCCTGGTTTTCTTTCATTTCATTTGTATCATCTTCATCTCCTCTTCTCCTCACACTTTCATCTTACTTCTCCATTGATAACCTGACTCACCAGCATTGTCCCATCTTTTTAATCATCCCACCATCCACATGCATTTCCATGTGTTCTGTTTCATATTCAATTCCCTTCCTGTTTTGGCTCTATCATCTCTTCTTTCCCTCTTATTTTCATTTCCCCCATTACTAAACTTCTTTCTCTACCACCCCTATCTTCCTAGCTCCTCATAGTTCCTTTCTTTCTCTTTTCCATTCTACCTCCTCCCCCATCTTCTTTAACTTCTTCATCTTCTTCATCTCCTTCATCTTTCCATCCTACTATACATATTCATCTCTCCAATCATCCTTCTCTCATATTCTTCACAACTTCTCTTTCTCAGTTCTGTCATCTTTTTCATGATCCATTCTTTCTCTCCCTCTGTTTTGATCTCCATCTCCCTTTCATCCCTTCTTCTGTCATTTTCTTGTCTTCTTCTTTGTCCTTCATCATTTCTTTCTTCCACCATTTCTCCTCTTTATTATATTTGTTGCTTCTTTACTATGATATATCTTCGTACATTCACCTTCCCTTCTAATCTCTTTTCCCTTCTCATCTCGTCTTCTTCTTGTTTAGACTTCCTCCTTCCCTTCTTCTCCTCCTCTCTTTCTCTATTTTCTTTTTCTCCAGGTCCCTCATACCTTACCTATTTATTTCCCCCTTATCTTTTTCCACTACCCTCTTATTGAATGTCACTCTCTCTCTTTTGTGCTTTCATCTATCTTCTCACCTCTCTTATCGTCCTTCTCTACTATTTGATCCCTCTCCTCCACCATGTCTTTTCTACCCCAACTGTGTCTTCTTTCTCTTATCTCTATCATTTATCATCCACATCTTTCATCCCATCTTCTTGGGACATTTTTGTCTTGGAGGATACCATAACGGCCAACATCTATCTGATTTTGTACTCTTCCATGAATATTTTCTCTGCTTTTGTCGCAAAAGTATCTTGACTTCTTATCCTACTTACCGAACAAGTAGGATTGCTTTTATCTTCTAATTTGCTAACACTTATGCATCTTTCCTATGAAACATGATTACCATCATATTTATCACACCTTTAGGGCATTTTATCTCAGATTTCTATCCAATCTGCTCATCATGTGCACATTTATGGATTTTTATTTACATTCCATCTATCTTCGTGCCCTATCTTGGGGCATCTTTTCATCCATTGTACTTGTCAACACATATAGCTCACTTTGGGTCATTCTCGTGCCCTATGTTGGGGCATCATTATCTTCATCCTCGTCCCTTTTACAGAACGCATGATTTTTTTTCATGATTCCTCATAGACAAAGGATTGTGCACATCTTTTGCATTTAGTTACACATATTTTGATGTTTTCCTATGACCCATTGGTCATCTTGGTTTACATCCATACTGCAGTGGTCTTCACCCACTCACTGGTCTGTAGAATGTTGTCGTCTGTCTCCGTTGAGACCACAATTGTCCTCTACCAATGTGATATTGGAGTCACCGCCATACTTTTTTTTTTTCATTGTTATTGCGATCCTTTTTTTTTTCCTGAGGCATCTTGCCTTTGGTCATGTCTTCATCCATCCTCGAACATATATTTCATCTAACCCTTTTTGTTTTTGTCTCGTGGCTTGCTATCGCAAACCACTCAACAAAAAGGGGCAAATGTAGACACCTATTTTTGGGTATAGCACCCCTCAGTCATCTCACATTCATGCTATTTCCATTCTCGCATCTCTTTCTCTTAAATTAAATGAAATCCTATCCATTTGCTTAATTAATTATCAAATGGGCTCCATGTAGACCCATTTGATAATTCAACTTTTGATATTATCCCCCATCTTCCACAAATTATTAATCCATGAGTATTAATACACCTATCCGACACCCCTTTTTTAATGGAATATTTTATCTCACCCACCATGTCAATCATGCTCCCCACTCCATCTAATAATTCAAGCCATGGTCCCCACGTGATCACATCAGATCTCTTAACTCGGGTTACTCTACTCAACCCCGGTTACTTGTTAACCTCAATCTAACCTCACATCTAAGTTATAAATATGGGTTTTTTCCCCATATTTGGGAGGAAGAAAAAGTTAGAAAATTTGGGTGAATGCTAAGAGATTTTAGCCATTTTATAATATCATTATTATTCTATCTTGGTGATAACACGTGGAATTTCCATGATACTCTACTCGTGATTTGGTTCATGTGATGAGATTCATGTTGCACACATCAGATTAATAACACCATCTGCACACCAGTATCTTCCAGGTTCTTTTGTTTATCAATTTGTATGTTATTTGTTTTGGACTCTATTTTATTATTATTCTTATCACACAGGGGTTGACAGCCACCGAGGGAGTTAACGCTTCCCGGATCTGCTTTGTCAGGCAACCCCCGCATAAAATCTCTAATCATTATTTTTCTAGTGTATGTGAACTGCAGGTTTGTTGGGATCACACCGAGGAGTCTGATATCAACTTTGCACCCGTATCATCCATCGTCATCTCCAAGGTACTAAGCCCTTGTATACTCGACGTTGTTTAGTGTTTTTTGATTACTTGTACACTCATCTGGATAGGAAGATGGAAACTCGTAATTAAATCTCCTGAACCTAGTGAGAAATGACCTTTGATAGTAGCATCCCTTCGTGATGCAGTCCTTACAGCTATTTTCTGGTATAATTCAACAATAAATTTTTTATTAATCCCAAATAAAAAATATACTAGATATATATTAAAAATAATAATAATAATAATTACAAATGAAAAAATCAAAAATCGGGCGTCACCTCCTGAACTTGAATTGTTAATGATAAATCTAATAGCTTTGCATTCACTGTTGTCAGAGGAGTGATGCCACATAAATTATAGAGGGATTCATGATATAAACCAAGAATAAAATGTATGCAATTGATGGTAACATTGTCATTCAAATGAACGTTGGCCAAATCACCTCTTATCTTGGAGGATAAATAACTAAACCAGTCAAATTTCTGCCCACTTAGGGTGTGAACGATATAAGCCAAAGCCCAAAGCCCGCCACGAAATATCTGTATAATGACCTTAAAATATAATTTTGGCTTGGAAGAACTACAACACAACCTAAAGAAATGGGTGACTTAAATCCTTGAGTTGAATTCCTCTTTTTGAAGGGTTTTGGGAAGCTGTAAGTGTAAATACAAGGATACAAAGTTAGTTAATACTAAAATGAAATGTAAAATTGAAAATAATCAAAATGATATGCAAAACTAAAAATAAACTTATGAGTAGTAAAAACTGTAATTGCATCAATAGATAATTGAAAATGAGACTCCAAATACATGTAATCTTCATCTAATAAGATATCCTTGGTCATGACAGGATCCACATCCTTGTGTGGTAGTCCTGTCAGATGCTCAATGTCTTCGAGTGAAGTTCGAAATGACTGTGCATAAGATGGGAGTTGATAATGAAAGGTGAAAGTGGATGTGTCATAGTTGAGTAGAATATTGTTAGGTGTTTTTTGCTCTATCCAAAATTGGGGCATATACACCAACCATGTGAAACTGGCCACTTTGATCCATTTGGAAAATGCATTAGGATCCTCCATAAATGTGCACAATTAAGGAAAGACAAGGCTCTTGTACAAAAAAATCTTCATATTTTTTGTTGACACATCTGGACTCTTGGGTTGTGTGGAAATTGTCTTTCTTCTTAGCAATTTGATTTGTTATAAAATTCTTGGAACTCGCTTCATGTTTGTAACTATGTTACTATCATTTGGAGTTCTAGTTTCTTCATCTGGATTCTATAGATCACCTTGTTTGCTGAGGTTTTTATCTCGTCTTCTTTGGCTTCTCTCATTTATGTAGAGTGAAAATTGAATTATGACCTCCCTTCATGTATATATAGGACTATGTAATACAACTATCGACTGGTTGCATAGAAAGCAACACCCTTTTTTTGCCAACTACCGATAGCATGCAAATTACTACCAGCTAGAAGCATTTTCTATGCCATTGATTGGGAGCATGTAGAATACTAGCGTTTGGTAGCATGAAGAATGCTACCGATAAGCATCAGACAAAGCACTACTGACCAATGTATAGTAGCATAAATAATGCCACCAACTGGTCGGTAACATTCTTCATGCTACTAGTCAACAACATGCAGAATGCCACCAACCAGAAACACACCAGGGTTCATTTTAAGACACCCCTATAAAATTGTAGGTGGAAAATACCTGGCGAATATCCCCGTAACCAGTTTTAGTGAAAGGTGAATTTGACAGTATTCCAAAACAAAATTTTCTCCTCATTTTTCATGGCTCCATCAGTGACGTGTGACAACAAGACGTCAATAACCACTCCTGACACGCGTCAATGGAACGTCAATGGTCTAGACTGACGCGCGTCACTGGTGCACCACTGGTTCCTAATGACGCACGATGCTAGCTCCCAATGGCACACGACACTGGCTCGTAATGACGCACGACAATGTCTCCTACTGTCACGCATCACTGGAGTATATTGACGCGCGTCATTGGCTCCTATTGATGTGCAACACTGTCCCCTAATGACGCGCGTCACTGTCTTCTATTGACGCGCGTCACTGGATCCTGTTGACGCGCGTCAAAGGTCTTAGCTGACGAGTGACAATTGTCCTAGCTGACGCGCGTCAATAAGATCCAGTGATGCGCGTCAGTAGGAGCCAAAGACGTGCGTCAATAGGAGGAAGTGACGCACGTCAGTAGGGGACAGTGTCGCGCATCACTAGGAGCCAGTGTCACGTGTCAAAGGTCTTAGCTGACGTGCGACAATAGTCCTAGCTGATGCGCATCAATAGGAGCCAGTGATGCGTGTCAGTAGGAGCAAATGACGTGCATCAATAAGGGCTAGTGACACCCTATTTAGCTTATAAATACCCTTCTGCTGCTCATTTTCTCGTTTTCATTTTCCTGTTCTTGAATTTTTGTAGGTCTAAATCGTTGTCAAAGATGCAAGTACAACTATAATGTCGACTTCACATGCTTCCCAATTGCAAGTTCAACAAGAAAATCAAGAGAATCCAACTCAATCAATTTCCAAGATCAACTACAGGAATCCCTTATGAACTCACATCCATACGGCTTTAAAGATGTCTTCAGAATATCAAGATTTGATGGAAGAGTGTGAATTTACAGGGCTCGTTAATATGCCCCATTTCGAAACAGATCCGGATATTTTGAATTACCTTATGTCATCCTACAATTCAGAGGACGGTATTTTTTATGTGACTCTGAACGATGGCCAAATGTTCCAATTCACTATCGAAGCAAATGACATCCATCGGTTTACGGGCCTTCCGTTCAGAAATTTACCAATTATTACAACCAAGGCAACACTCCTGGAAGAAGACAAGAAATTTCTCGAATCAACATTCGGTTTCCATGTTGATTGTAAGTATAATTCGTTTTAATTCATATTTTTTATTCTGTTTTTTATTCTGATACAATTTGATGTTATAAATTTATAGTAATTTTCACTATTTCACATTTGCAGCCCATGTCAATAAATCCAGGCGTGGTGTGGATACACAATCAATTGCACACCACTTTCTTGCTGCACTTATTTCATTTTTTCAATCCAGAATTGGTTTGTAGGGTCGCCAAATAGATATACCAAATTGGGCCATTGCATACATTTGTGCCACTATCGCAAAACGAAAATTCGATTGGTGCACATATCTATCCAAAAAAATAAAAAATGACATAACAAATTCAAAACTCTCAGATAAACCTTTCATTTATTCAACAAACTATCTCCTCGGCTTCTACTATGAGGCAATTTTAAATTTAAAAGATAAACAAATCCCTACTTGCTCTGATGAGGCTTTGATGAAATTCTCAATTCCATTTGAAGAAAAACAGGTATAAACTATTTAGTTTGTAATTGTATTTCAATTTTTGACATTACAGTGCACAGTTATTAAAACTTAAATTTTAATGTTTTGCAGAGAAGATATCTTGAAGCCCTTCCCCGAAAAAAGGCGTTATCGAGAGGAAGAGGCCAACAACACGCGGAGGCTTCGGGGGACTCTCAATCTGAAATGGAAGCTCACTCCTCTCCAAACCCTCAATAGTTTGAACTCGCTAAACGCCAGAGAAGTAATACATTCTCATATATTATTTACAAATTCCAAAGTTGCATATTTATTTTTCAATTTAAATTTTAACCAAATGAATTGACAACATTTAATATTGATGAATTACAGGGACTTTGGAACCTTCTTCCCCAACTCACTCCATACAGTCGCATGCATTCATATCTTCTGAACAACCACTGAGTACAACTCCTACAAGGCCACCCGTAGCACCGAGAAAAACAACCCCTTGACAACAAGGTACAACTGTTCTATAGTACGTTTAATTTCGTAGTTTTGACTTTATGAATTGTTTTAATATTTTTCATTGTTTTCTTGTACTTTTCAGCACATGTCAGTCATGATCAAACCACGGCACCAACACCCACTCAACCATTAATTTTTAAAATGCCAACCATAGGAACAGTGAAAAAGAACATTGGTAAACGCATGCCTTTTTCTCTGGCCCCTAGTGGGACACTAAACCTTGCCTCCTCGTTTCGAATTCCAACTCTCTCACTTGGTGGCTGCCCAGTGCAACGGGCATATCTGTTTTGAACAATATAAATTTAGATGAAGATTATTTGGGCATTGATAGAAATGACCCAACTGGTTTTTTCGATACCCGCGAGATGATTCAAGGCCAGCAGGTATACTTCAAATTTTAATTTTAATATGCTTTACAATTTTGAATTACATTCTGATTTAAATTTATTTATCTAAATCTTGATTAATTTTTTCAAAAACAGGATCAGCCCACCCAAAGGCAGAAACAAGGAGCAGTTGATCTTGGTGAAAGCCCCCATACTTCTGCAGCAAGATCATCTGCATCAGATTCAGATAGTGAACAGTTGCCATGTTTTCCTTTGGAGAACTTAATTGGTTATGATTGTCAATCCCATGTCAGTGAGTTTATTCTTCCTCATATCCAACAGCTTATAGAATGGGAGAGAAGGGATAAAGTTCTTATCAATAAGATTATTAGTCGTTATGAAAATTATTGGCAACGGGATAGTTTATACGCTGCAGTCCAGAATCAACCTGCGAAGATGGATTCCTTACTTACCCAAGTAAGAAGTGGGACTGTCACGTTTAACAACAACTATAAAGACGACATTTTAGATAAGGCATTAAACAAATTGGAAAATATTAGTGCCGAGGCCCAGGCATATTTTAACAAATGGTCCAAGGACAAGGACTTAGTAGCAATTGCAAATGCCGAAAGAGATAGAGTGGTTGTAAGTACTATTACATTCAAACAATCATTCTTGTTAATTTGAAATTTTCATTTTTTAGTAATATTTTGAATTGACATTACTCTTTTTGTGCAGTTGAAATATGAAAATTTGAAGAGTCAGGCGAAGGTTTTGCAAGTTCACTTGGAAACAGCAAAGAACAACTTATCCGCAACAAAAAATTTGAAGCAAAATATTGTTTTGGTTAACAAACAAAACAATACACTAAAGTGGATAATTAAAGAGCATGGTCTCGACCCTGACTTATTATTCAAAGCCAAAGCAGCAGCTGATCCAAATTTGCTGTCGCATGGAGATGCAACAAATCAAGAAGAAAGAATTTTAAAAAATCTGGACAGTGCTGCAGAAGATCTTATAAGTTCAGGGGTTATTTCTGGTGTTGGGGAAAGAGGTACAGCCACAGTGGAAGAAGCCATTGGGGAAGAGAGTAGAGTAGAATTGTATAAAGAAAAAGAGGGTTTTGGAAATTAGAAACTTTTATTATTGAGGAAAATTTAAATATTGAATTTGAAAACTTCTACTATTGAGTATGTACTATGGTATTTGAATTTGATTATATGGATTTATATAAATTCTTTAATTTTAATTGCATTAGACAGTGATTATCATGAATTATATGTATGTTTCTTGTTTACTTGCATTGTCATGAATTGTATGTGGACGTAGATGATGAATGATGATAATTGATAATTAATGATAGATGATGATGAAAGACGATGATCAATTTAATGTGTATAATGTAAAATGTAGTACCTAAATATCTTGTGGGACTTTAATTATCTTGAAAATTATGTTTTTGGGAAAAAATAGCAACTAAGATTTGAAACAGATCTTTAGGATTTCTCCTTAATAGACTTATGGTGTAGGAAAATTCTATTTTAAAGAGATTCACCTCTATATAAGTGCATAATCTCTCATTAGAGAGGTTGTTTGACATCCAAAATAGTCAAGACCATTTGTCAGAAAATAACGTTTTGCTGGAAACAATCATTGATGTGGAAGCTAGATTAGCGAATTATGAAATAGTTAAATTCCAGGCCATAATAATTAGAGCTTGGGAAATAATCAAGACCATGGTTTAAAAGATATGGTTTTGTTATCATGGATATTGTTTTGTGTAGAGTAGATTGACAAGTTACTATAAATAGTCAAGGTTATGGAGGCTAGATTAACCAAAGTTGGAATAACCATGTGATTAAAAGATAGGTCAAGCTCGATATAGAACTTTGAAGTTTAATGTAAAACATATAAGGTTTTTATCATGAAGATTAGTCTGTATAGATCAAGTTCATAGGTTGAAGAATCCTATCATTTTTTTATATTTGATAAGGGTGAAGAATAATTGTGGATTAGAACTGGGAGGCTATAAGTTGGAATAATTTTGAGTGTGTAAGAAAATATTGAAGGTTGTAAACTAGATCATAGTAAACTATGTGTGTAAGTATTTATGTAGAGCCTTGAAGAAGGCACACTACATTTGCGGGATAGTTTGAAGTTAATAGAATTATCAATGTTCTAGTCAGTTTTATCACTAAAAAGGATTTTTATTAGATAAAGACTCTGTCAAGTTCCCTTGTGCATTTCATTCTTCCATTTAGATCTAATTTTTTTCTTTGGTTTAGTTTATTACATTCATGATTTCTAAAAATCCCAATATGTAGTATCAAATTAATGCTTTCTCGGTGAACAAATTCAGCATTTTGATTTGAATAGTTGTGATTAGTGTAGATTTGGGTGGTAGACTATAGGATATGGAAGATAGCATTAGAATTGAGTTTGAATAACTTCGTGTTAGAGGATGATCATTATAAGTCTAAAAATAGATCTATTTCTTCATGGAGAAATCTGAAGAAGTGATGGATCTATGACAAAGCAGGGAATTTTAGGAAGAGTGTCAAGACTTATATTTATAATAGTATAATGTATTGTTTAATAGTTTATCCCGCAGTTAAAAATATATATCAAAGGATTTTGCACATATAAAAAATAAATTAAATATAATTCTAAGAAATCAAGAAAGAATCATCACTGGTAAGAAATTAAACATAATTGCAAATATGATAGGGTTTAGCTTACCTCTTGCGTATTAGATTGCTGTGAAATCATCAAGGGTAACGTGCTAGATCTTTGTTTTACCTGACATTGTAGATAGAGGGGTGAGTTGCCTGACATTGTCAGTCCTGAGAAGTGCCAGCAACATCTTTAAATATATAGACCAACAATATCTTTAAATAAATGATAACAAGAGCTGAAAAAATGTAAAGTAACAAACAATAAGATTATGTTGAAGAAGATACCTATTTAAAATTGAAATCATCCCCGGTAATGTGCTAGATCTTTGTCTTAAAAAAATTCAACACAAAAAATGGATTAGTAGATAGATGGGTGAGTTGCCTGACATTGTCAGTCCCGAGAAGTAACAGCTTCCTTGGACGGATGTCAACCCATGTTTTCAAAAAATAAAAGATTGTATTTAACTAAATGTAAATACATAGACCTGTAACATCTTTAATGATAACCAAAGCTGAAAAAAATGGATAGTAACAAACAATAAGATTAAGGGGAAAAAGATACCTCCTTAAAGTTGAAATCATCACTGCCACTGGTAATGAGCTATATCTGTGTTTCAAAAAAACCCAACACAAGAAATGGATTAGTAGATAGATGGGTGAATTGCCTGACATTTTTAGTATATAGACCTGTAACATCTTTAATGAAAACCAGAGCTGAAAAAATGAATAGTAACAAACAATAAGATTAAGGGGAAAAAGATACCTGCTTAAAATTGAAATCATCACTGCCACTGGTAATGAGCTAGATCTGTGTTTTAAAAAAAACCCAACACGAGAAATGGATTAGTAGATAGATGGGTGAATTGCCTGACATTTTTAGTATATAGACCTGTAACATCTTTAGGAAAACCCATGGTTAACCAAAACATGAAATGTGTATAGGAGTGTCTTTTAGTGCTTCATGCCAAATTTAATCAGATTTTGAAATGAGTATTTAAACTTATTCAAGTTTTTATAAAACTGGATCGCTTAGAAATGCAAACTAAACAACCTGTCTTCTTAGCATCCAAGAAAAAATACAGTGCCTTCTTCAGATAAATCATAGAAGTTATTTTTGTATAGGATTCACATCTTGAGATATTGTAAAATGTTTTGGGGAAAATGGATCAGTATCAAAATATGTTGTATAGGATTCACATCTTGAGATTCTCTCTTCAGGACTGCTTCTTGGAGTGGTTGAATTAAAATATGTTTCTCTTTTTTTTTCAAAATTTTAAGGTGGTGCATATGATCATAGCTCAATAAGGTTGTTTACATATCATATTAGTTACAAGAATGAACTTGAAATCTTTGATCCTTTAGTAGATTCATCTCATCCTATGTAAGGATATTCAGGCACAAGTATGAGGTTTGAAAGATACAATAAGGATAAAGTGATCAAAATTGTTGTGTGTAACGGAAAGTTGTTTTTACTTTCTTCTAATTATCATTGTTGAGCTGATGAAATACTTGGTTGACCCTTGCAATGAGTATCAAAGTATAAAATTCCTGCTACCACCTTGTTTTGTTTTCCTTTGCTGAAGATACAATGTTCAAGTGTATGTTTGAAGAAAATTTTCTTGAAGCTCCCCCATTTCTATGCCTTGAATTGATTAATCATGATCTTCTTGAAGTACAATTGATAAAATGAAGTGTCTCAAATATTGAAAAAAAATTTACAGCTCAACATAAAGTTCTTTGTGCAAGGTTGGATCATCTTAAAAAGGTAACATTGTGTAAATTTTGTCAAGAGTGCCTTACTGGTACCTCATCTCAAACTCAGTCTTAGCATATATCATGAAGTTTCTTTTTGAACTTATCAAACAAGACCCTATCATCATCAAGTACACACCAAACACTGTTTGTTTCTTTGGTCTAGGGATAAATTTGAAGGCTTCATCTCAATTGGTTGCATTGCAAACATGAAGGGAATTTCCTCTAATGCAAAAGAGGTGAAAAATTTGAATTCCATTAAATTTTGGATAAGAAATCAATTATTTGGTAGTCTCAGGTTTTCTCTGTGCATAAAGAGATCCATCTAGTCACTCATCACTCCTGACGCGCGTCAATGGAACGTCAATGGTCTTGACCGACGTGTGTCACTGGCTGCTATTGACACGCGTCACTGGCACCTATTGACATGCGTCACTGGATGCTATTGACGCGCGTCACTGGCTCCTACTGACGCACGTCACTGACTCCTATTGACACACGTCACTGGATTCTATTGACACACATCACTGGCTCCTATTGACATGCGTTGCTGACTCCTATTGTCATGCGTCACTGGATCTTATTGACGCGCATCGCTTGCCCTTATTGACGCGAGTCGCTAGATCCTATTGACGTGCGTCAGCTAGGACTATTGTCGCGCATCAGCTAAGACCTTTGACGTGCGTCAATTGAAGCCATTGAAGCCTGATTTAGCCTATAAATACCCTTCAACTGGTCATTTTCTTGTTTTCACCTTCTAGCTCTTGAATTTTTGCAGGTCTCAATGCTTCCCAACTGCAAGTTCAGTAACAAAAATCAAGAGAATCTAATTCAATCGATTTCCAAGATCAACTACAGGAATCCCTTATGCCATCACATCCATACTGTTTTAAAGATGTCTTCAGAATATAAAGATTTGATGGATGCGTGTGAATTTACAGGGCTCGTTAATATGCCCCATTTCGAAATAGATCCGGATATTTTGAATTACCTTCTATCATCCCACAATTTAGAGGACGGCATTTTTTATGTGACTCTGAACGATGGCCGAATTTTCCAATTCAATATCGAAGCAAATGACATCCATTGGTTTACAGGCCTTCCGTTCAAAATTTTACCAATTGTTACAACCAAGGCAACACTCATGAAAGAAAATAATTTTCTTGAATCAACGTTCGGTTTCCATGTTAATTGTAAGTATAATTCATTTTAATTCATATTTGTTATTCTGTTTTTTATTCTGATACAATTTACTGTTATAAATTTATAGTAATTTTCACTATTTCGCATTTGCAGCCCATGTCAATAAATAAAGGCGTGGTGTCTAAGATGCAGCATTTCTGAGTACATGTAATTTTTGCAATGCTAGGGTCTAAGATGAGCTTTGTAACTTTGTTTGACTTGATGAGTGCAGTGGAAAAGTTTAAACAAAAAAAAGATCTTAAGAAAACTGATGGAACCAAGAAGGGGAAATTAATTGATGTTCCCAAACTTGATGATGCAAATCAAGCAGGGGGGAAGAATTTTGATCAATGTACTTTAATATTAACGGAGGGTGACTCAGCCAAGGCTCTTGCTGTAAGTTTTTGTGCCTTGAATCAAGGAAATGTGAATACTGAATTTAGTAGTATTGTGACATGTTTCGACATCACTTTCCAATTTAATTTTTTGTTATTTTAGTTATCTTTATCCTATCAGGTGGAAGGAATATCTATTGTTGGTTAATATTATTATGGCATGTTTCCTCTCAGAGGTAAGCTGCTCAATGTCAGGGAAGCTACCACTCACCAACAAATGGAGAATAAAGAGATAGTAAATATAAAAAAAAATCCTTGGTCTATAGGAAGATAAAATATATGACAGCATTAAATCTTTAAGATATGGCCATCTGATGATAATGACAGACCAGGTACATGATCTTTGTCTAGCGTTGTTTAGTTTCTGCTTAATTCTGACACATCCTTTCTAGTGAGATCCTTTTTTGACTTGTCCTTTATCTCTTAAAGGACCATGATGGTTCCCACATCAAAGGATTGCTGATCAATTTCATACACCATACCTGGCCATCACTGCTTAAAATTCCTTCATTTGTTGTGGAATTTATCACTCCTATTGTCAGGGTAAATGTTCCCCCTGTATATTTGGTTGAGTGTATTGAGACTCTTTATATTTGTTTTTAAGCCTCCAGATGTTATGTATCTCCATGTCTAATTTTGGCACATGTTGATGTAGGCAACTCACAAAAATGGAAATGTGTTATCTTTTTACCACAATTCCTGAGTATGAAGCTTGGAGAGAATCATTGAGTGGATCGATAACTGGCTGGACCATATAGTACTACAAAGTAATGCTAGTTTGTTTTCTTCTTATATGTTTTCAAGTTCTAGTTTTGTTCACTTGCTGATTAGGTTATCACTTGTTGCTTGGACCATACAGGGTTTTGGCACAAGTACTTCTAAAGAGGGCAAGGAGTATTTCATAGATCTGGACAAGCACAAAAAATATTTTGTGTGGGTTGATGAGAAAGATGGAGATGCTTCCTCATATCAATCAGCTTATAGAATGGGACAGAAGGGCTAAGGTTCTTATCAATGAGATTATTAGTCGTCATGAAAATTATTGGCAACAGGATAGTTTATACGTTGCAGCTGATCCAAATTTGTTGTCGCATGGAGATTTCTAGTATTGGGGAAAGAGGTATAGCCACAGTGGAAGAAGCCGTTGGGGAAGAGTGCAGAGGAGTAGAATTGGATAAAGAAAAAGAGGGTTTTGAAAACTAGAAACTTTTATTATTGAGGAAACTTTAAATATTGAATTTGAAAACTTCTACTATTGAGTATGTACTATGGTATTTGAATTTAATATATGGATTATATACAATCTTTAATTTTAATTGCATTAGATGGTGATTATCATGAATTATATGTATGTTTCTTGTTTACTTGCATTGTCATGAATTGTATGTGGACGTAGATGATGAATGATGATAATTGATAATTAATGATAGATGATGATGAAAGACGATGATCAATTTAATGTGGACGTAGATTTATCATCAAGCACAGTAATTCTTCTTCTCTAGACTTTTGAACTTGTTTTAAGATAATTATTCTCTATAGTTGTAACGATATGATCATAATGTCATTAGAATGGATATAGATGATAAATAAATGGAATGTGTTATAATGGATATAGATGACATTAATGATTAGAATGGATATAGATGAGATTACAATGAATATAATTGTAATGATATGATTATGAATTATTTTAAAAAACGAAATTGTTTTAATAAATTTAAAATTAGATAAATAATTGTGTTAATAATAATTGTAGTGTCAGGACTCAGGATATGATAATGATATGGTGATGATATGATATATATGGATGATGAGGAATTTTATGTGGACTTATATTTAAAATCGTATAATGTATTGTTTATCCCGAATTTTATGTGAATTTTATGAGGAATTTTATGTGGACTTATATTTAAAAATAAATTAAATATAATTATGAGAAATCAAGAAAGAATCATCATTGGTAAGAAATTAAACATAATTGCAAATATGCTAGGGTTTAGCTTACCTCTTGCGTATTAGATTACTGTGAAATCATCAAGGGTAACGTGCTAGATCTTTGTTTTACATGACATTGTAGATAGAGGGGTGAGTTGCCTGACATTGTCAGTCCTGAGAAGTGCCAGCAACATCTTTAAATATATAGACCAACAATATCTTTAAATAAATGTAAATATATAGAATTAGACCTGTAACGTCTTTAATGATAACAAGACCTGAAAAAATGTAAAGTAACAAACAATAAGATTATGTTGAAGAAGATACCTATTTAAAATTGAAATCATCACCGATAATGTGCTAGATCTTTGTCTTAAAAAAATTCAACACAAAAAATGGATTAGTAGATAGATGGGTGAGTTTCCTGACATTGTCAGTCCCAAGAAGTAACAGCTTCCTCAGACGGATGTCAACCCACGTTTTCAAAAAATAAAAAAATTACATTTAACTAAATGTAAATACATACACCTGTAACATCTTTAATGGTAACCAGAGCTGAAAAAAATGAATAGTAACAAACAATAAGATTAAGGGGAAAAATATACCTCCTTAAAGTTGAAATCATCATTGCCACTGGTAATGAGCTAGATCTGTGTTTTAAAAAAACCCAACACGAGAAATGTATTAGTAGATAGATGGGTGAATTGCCTGACATTTTTAGTATATAGACCTGTAACATCTTTAATGATAAAGATAAAAGATAGATAAAGAAGATACCTATTTAAAGTTGAAACAATCCATTATCAACAACTTCATCAAAGTCGATGTTGTCTTCTGTACAATGTGACGAAGAGCCAATTACACTCTCAAGGTTGGGAATATTTGTACTTGTAGCTGTATTATTCACACCTCTTCTTTCGCAAAGGGAGTTCCAGTGCGCAATTGCTCTGTCGAATGGAAAGGTTTCGATGGAGTATCGAGAAACATAACACCTCATGCAACTTTCCAGATTTTTATCCAACCTGTTTCTCAGTTTTGATTTTATAAATGACAATGCACTGAAAACCCTTTCATCCTCCACAGACCCCAAAATCATTGTTTGGCATAACTCATATAATCTCAAATATTCACTGATATCTTCTTGTAAGATAGAACTTTGATAGATTCCTCGCCACAGCCTTGTAATAGCACCACTTTCAGAAGGTTGATCTAAATTCTTATATTGGTTCCTCATTGTTGTTGCAAAATTTGTTGACTGAAACTTTAATAAATCGGCATTCAGTATACCTTTGATTTCCATACCCTTGAGCTCTGACGTCTTTGTAAATTGTTCCATTATTGTACCCATTGATTTATGGAAATGCTTACTGACAAAGTCTGCACGGCCACCTTCAGTATTCCAAAAATTAGGATTCATCACACCCATGGCTTCCAAAATTTTATCTTTACAGAAATGTTCCCTAATTTCTGATGACAAGGTTTCTGAAATTTTTTTAAGTTTTATTCTTGTTTCAACTATAACAGACTCAAACAAATTACGTGTCACGGGAACATCTTCTCGTTCCGATCCTGTAATATCTTGACGTTTTTACAAAATGTGCATTGGTATTTCCCTCCCATTAATAGTGATGCATAGGTGACCGTGGATATTAAATCTCAAAAAGGTGTTAGGATTTTTAAGATCTAATAAATCTTTCCAATTTTCAAAAACAGGTGCATCAAAACTATCCTGGGAACAGTACAATATATCAAGACTTTGACATACCATTTTCCTCATCCGTATAAAATCCACAATATAGATTAATCTGCCCTGTGCATGCTTCATCAGTGTATTGATCTCCTTTAACATTGGAAGAATACCAACCAATGTAAGCAATGTCTCCAAATCAGTTAAATGGAACAACAAGTCCCTTGCCCTATCAACTTCATGACGGTATTTGTGCATGAAACCAACCAATGAAGGATACTCCTCACGAACTCTGCATGCAGGTTCATACAAAGAGATCCATCTAGTCTCCACATCCTTCAGAAGTTTTTTGCCATCTGTAATTCCAATTGCAAATTTTTGGAACTCAAGAAAATGCTTTGGGCTGCTTGACATATAGGCATGAAGTTCTCTTATAAGGTCTTCTAATTTAGCCACATTTTCGTGTTTGCTTACCATTTTATACGCTAAATTCATTCTGTGAGCCATACGGTGAATTGGTAGCATATATGGGGCCATTGTTGTTTGTAATCTAACACAGAGCCTTGTTCGGTGACCCTACATGACAGATGCACCATCTGCTCCAACGCATACCAACTTCGTAGTAATTTCATAATCAGTCATACCAACAACATCTTTCAAATGAGAAACAACTATTTTATATAGGTTTTCGGCATTGCACTTTTCAACCATTTTCATAACACCCAACAAATGAGGTGTCCTTATATGATTTTCTAAAGTATATATGTGGATACATACCCATGCGGTGCTGTCGACTATTATCACTTCATCAATTGAAAGAGAGATAAAGTTTGCTTTTTTTACAATCTCTTTCAAATCTTCCTTCTCTATCATCGAGAGGCATTTTGCCATTTCCCATCCACTACTTTCAGACCAATGAGACTGAGGTACATTCAGCATTCCGTTAAATTGATACAAAACTTTGAAATCGAGGAAATCCGAAATCACTCTTCCTTTTTTTAGTATTTGAAAAAGAGTAGAGAATTGTATGAATTTTGCATGTAGATTTGTTTCTTTCATCTTACCAATATGCGATGTGATCGTTCCTCCCTTTCCAACAGATGTCTGTGTTTTTTCTGCTCTGCCTCATATTCTGCTGCGTATCTAACATGCATGCATTCTTTTTCAATTTTCCACCTATGTGTTTTGATTTTCTGGCCATCTGCCCCCGTTACAGTTAAATATTGTTTTCCACAATGTTTTTCTATAGTGTCCAGCTTCAGTTGCATTTTTTGTTGCTTTCCTAATTTCCACGTACATATTTTACATGTACGTTCAGATGGGATTTCTTCAGAATTAGATGATTGTACAGGTTCAATAAATGGAAATTTAGCTGCCCAATCAAACTTGTATGTCCTGCCAATGGTCCACATATTCTTGTTCGTTTTCAATGCTTTACTTTTTTGAGTAGAATTTTGAGCAATATCACAATCACCAGGTTTCCTCTTTCTTGGACCGGAGTTTGATTTTGATTTCTGTCTTCCATTTTGCTGAGTGTTTGTATCTGTGATATCTAGCTACACTTCTGGTTGCACCCCAACAGGAACAATATCTTCAAGATCTGGCATATTATCGTAGGTTTCATTTGTTTGACTTTGATATTGTGTAGAATGCATGTCCACCTCAATAATACCTTCCACACAGTCAGTATTTTGATTCTTTGTGGTGGCATCTATATGATTGGTATTTACAATATCTGTATCCGCAGAGTTTCCAAAATACTTAAAGAGTGATTTCTGAGATTTCTTACTTACTTTTAGGTTATTCATATTCTTTGAGCTGGCACCTTCCATTATTCTGAAAAGAGTCTTGCGTCAGCAAAAAAACCGAGTAGCGACTCTGTCCAGTGTCTGAGGTCTTGTCGCGCGTCCTCTGTCTGAGGTCTTTGTCACGTGTCAACTCTGCACTTGTCGCACGTCAACACTTCCTCTATCGCGCGTCAACACTTCCTCTGTCACACGTCAGTACAGCTGTTGTCGCGCGTCAATAGTGCCCTTATCGCGCGTCAACACTGCATTTGTCGCGCGTCAACAATCACAGGCTAACAGTAATCTGAATCTCTGGTGCTTAAGCGTATGCGAGTTCAAATTTCACAGTATTGGTAATTTGTTAAGATACTTGAGGTATACTACCCGGCGAATCAGCTAGGTTTTTATAGGAGATGTTTTCAAATGAAGGCGAAGCCGACCCCCCAGAAAAAATATACTATATATTTTAGGCGAACAGGGCACCAACCCACTCCGAATAATTCACCTTTTCAAATTTTCATAAAATGAAATTTTCGCCATATTACGAATATTCGCCACTAAAATTATCCCTGAAACACACAGAATTCTATCGACCAGTAGTGTTCTACATGATAATGACTAGAAACATTCTACATACTATTGGTTGATAGCATACAAGATGCTACCAGTGGGTAACATGAAAAATGTTTCCAGTCGATAACATGCAGAATGTTATCGGTCAATAGCAGGAAAAATGCAATCACCTAGTAGCATGTACAATTTCACTGGTCGGTAGCATTCTATATGCTACCAGCCGATAGCATGAAGAATGTTACTAATCGTTATTATGAAGAAGGCTACCGGTCGGTAGCATTTTTTGTGTTTTCAATAGGTAGCATTATGCATGCTACCGACTGATAGCATGAAGAATGCTACTGACCGGTAGTGTAGAGAATTGTGCCACCTGTTCCTTCTGTCGCGCTTACCTTGCCCAAAATCATGATAAAAAACCACCTTATGCACGAAACAAATTTTCCTAAGATTCTCTATACATGTGAATGTGGTCTTGCAAATTTTCGCCAAATATTTCCTACGGATTTTTTCAGAGGGACCCTTAAAATTTTCCTTGGTTTAGGCATTTCAATGAGGTTATAGGCCTTTCAAAATTCAAATTTCTCATTTTCCCTCCAAAAGTGCAAGTAGAGTCTTAAAGACCTATTTTGGTTTGGTTGAATAAGTTGGCATATTCTAGTGTTGTATGATGGTGTTAAGACACCTCTTTATGTTTGTATTAGCCTTCTAAGAGATTCAATAGGTGGTAGGAGCTTTAAACTCATGTTTTTCTGTTATTTTATAAAGGGGAAGCAAGAATAAGTGTCTAAATGACTAAATGTGAAGGTAAAAGTCACAACTCATGTGTAACTACCCTAGAAGGGTATAAATATCATTATGTAACTGAATTCAAACCGTTCCCATTCGAATGGAAATCAAGAAGGGAGCTTCAAGAAGGAAAAATATAGTGTTTTCTGTGAGTTTTGTATCTTTATGACTGTGTACGTGTTTTTATATGGGTGATGTTATCACCAAATCATAGCACCCCCAAATGGGATGGTTTTGAGGACCAGGGCATTTGGTGTAATTTGTGTAACATTGGGTTATCTCTCAAGTTGTGGGGCTTGCGGGCTTGAGATAACCCTCTAGAGAAAGTTGGTTTTTGCTCCTAATCCTACCTACCACAAACTACTCCTAATACAGGCAAGAAAAATACCTAATCCTATTCTAACTTTCCAAGGGACCAAGGAGAGAGAGTACATGAAAGTAAACCTATACTAAAAGTGGTGATACACAAAAGGAGGGTGTTAATCACTATCTAGCTACCTAAAATGGAGAGAGGTGAGCAATGGAGAGGGTAGACAAGATGCACCATAGACCATAGATGGATTCACATAGAACACCATTTATTTCCCATTAAACACAGCTCTCAAAACCTACAATAAACATCAGGAATGTGCACAATATACCCTACAATGAAGAGAGGCAAGTAGAGACAACAAAACATGCAAAGGATGGAAAAAATGCATCACAAGACAATTTATTGCTCTGATAAGTATGCAAATACATAATTAATGGGAACAAGGAAAAAAAATTCCATTACAAAGCTTAGAAAGGAGGCTTAAGTTCCACATTCAACCCAGCAGAGAAGAAGGAGAGAGGGGGCAAGAGAAAAATGACTAACTCCTTTGTAAATGAGCCCATATTACAATTTATAGAATTTGAGAAAAGAGAGAAGAGAAATCCAAAAATACATTTTCCAACCACTTTCAACTGATAATAAATAAGTGAAAATGATGATATTTTCCTTGCAAAAGGCTCCCCATGTTGTCCCATAACCTGTAGTTGGAGAAAATGATGTCCATGCCCATTAATTACATTTTCAACCACTTGTTGGGGTTAGCACACCGGTTGTACAGACAATATATCATATCTAAGCATATATGCAAATAAAAGTGGATATTCTACCAGAAGAATTATACAAAACAAGAGACATAAATCAACACCAGATTTAACGTGGTTCACCCAGTGTGGGTTACGTCCACCAAGAAACAAGCCAATCTATTATCCAAATCTTTGACAAGATATACAATGAAGATTTGCAATCGTCTACTCTTCTCAAATGTTCAATACTTTCTTCCTTCAAGTTTTTGATTCTTTGCCAAGAATTCTCTCACATAATTATCTTGTAATTATGATACATCCATTACTTCTAAACCCTAGCTTGTATGCTTATATAGTCGTTTATAGACTTAGGGCACTTAGCCATGCAATTACAATCAATAAATCTATTTTAATGCTAAAAATAGATATAATTCCCGAGAGTTAATTAAAACTTCATCGCACAGGTAACCGTGGTCTGGTTCTGCCTAACCGTGGTCAGTTCCTTACTTGCTTGACCGATGCTAGTCATACCTGACCGATGCCAGTCAGTCTTTAACCGATGTCGGTTACTGTATTTTCCAGCAAGTTCCAATTTCATGTTAAAATGACGTAATTAAGCTTCATAACTCAACAAGAAAAATGACTAACTCCTTTGTAAATGAGCCCATATTACAATTTATAGAATTTGAGAAAAGAGATAAGAGAAATCCATAAATACATTTTCCAACCACTTTCAACTGATAACAAATAAGTGAAAATAATGATATTTTTCTTGCAAAAGGCTCCCCATGTTGTCCCTTAACCTGCAGTTGGAGAAAATTATGTCCATGCCCATTAATTGCACTTTCAACCACTTTGGAAATCACTATTCTAAATTGGGTTGGTTTTCTAAAAAAATATCCATTTAATAATCACCAATTCTATAATTTATTTATCTTTGTGTGAAGGTCTCAAAGCTACGATTCCAACAAGACCAATTTTACGAAAATTTGTTGAGAGATACAAAATTTATGGCTTCCTTAGTACATGCAGCTATTTTGAGAATCACTAGGCTTACTTGGCCTTTACGAGACTGAGCATTAAAAATTGTTTGCTGGAAAATAAAATATAATTATTTCTCCCTCTTCCTAAATTTTTCTCATCCTTTTAATGCTTGGGCATTTAAAAATGCGGTTGGCACCCATATCTTCATTTTTTTATTTATATAAAAAGGGGGTGGGTGTTGTTTTAAATCATTTCATTTCCATCTCGCCTGAGTTGGTTCTCCTTCCCACATTGTTGAACATTCCTTTGGATGATGAGCCCTTATCCTCTATCCATGTCGGGTTTGGTTTGTTTTATGCCTCAAGCCCTTTTGTATTGAATCCCCACGTTGCATCGACTGTGTGCATTGGGCTATGCCTTAGCATTACATGCAACTACACAACTGACCCCCTTACACCGTCGACTTGTCTCTCTTTAATTCCTTAAGTGGTATCATGTGCCACCTAGACACCATGTGGCTAGCCCCACATTGGGCTCTCCACCCCTATCAACTTCTCCACCGTGGTCATGTTTATCAATCCCACCGACCTCTCTTACACCTCATAGCTTGGCTCCACATGTTCATCGAATGTCGAGCCATTCCAACGTGTTAGGCCCCCAACCTTGCTCTATTGTGCGGTGACTTTGGCTTGGCATCACCCACTTATCCCAAGTGCAACTCAAGCTTCAACCTCCCGATTCATCCACACATCAGGGCCTTGCATATCCTATTGGGTCTGAGCTAGTTCATCTACCCTCTTATTGACCCACTTTGGCCTTTGACCCACCACTTGCCCGCATTCCCTTGTCCATCGACGACATTGGTTTTTCCCTACACGTCGAGCCCAAGTTCTTGTGGGTCTATTGGGACTCGAAAGGCCACTTTCTCTGCAATTATTTGAGCTCTCCCATTGACCACTTGGGTCGTTGACTCGCCCTCCATCCACAATACATGGGATGTGGGATTTTTGGGCCTCCATGCTTCAACACGCTCGGGCCACTTGGGCCATTTAAACCTGTCATACTCACATGACTCATCTACTACAATGAGTTTGGGGATTTCGTGCACAATCGGTCCAAATGCATTCGGACCATGTTTCTCCATTTTGGACACAAAACTCTACATGGGACTCCTTTTTCAAAACTCACCCATTCTTGTGACAGTGAAGTCGGTGATTGATTTACATGTATGGCTCGAGTTTTTCAGTGTATAACTCAACTTTTCATAATGCCAATGTAGCTTGTCCTAGCCCTCCGAATGGCTCAATGCTACATGTTTTCCTACCATGATATCTAGCTTGATGTATGCCCGACTTGGCTCTTCTTAATACATCACTTCCATAGTCAACCTCGAAGCAACTCGACTCCTTTGAACTCAATGGGCATGGATGTTGGAATTGACTTGGTTATGCATGATTTTGAGCTCAGTCGTCATATACACCAACCTGGTCTCATTGCATTGAACCAAGTTTTAACCCCTTCACTCGTCATTACCTCCTCCATGTTTGAGCTCGTTGTTTGCACCAGAAGCTTGAACCAACTTGAGCCCGTCCACTTGCCTGAGCTCACCCATGGGCTACCTTTCTAGGCTCGACCCGTTCCAACTCATTTGATCAGGCCATTTTCATTGTTGTTATGCCTAAGCAAAACATGGCTCATCCTGTAGTGAGAACGACTCACCAATGCACCTGGCTCGACTCAATGCAACAAGTTCCACCATGTGTGGTTGTCGAGTTCTGCACCATGGACACGTCCCAATGACTCCTTCCCATCCACTGTTGAGTTTTTTTATCAAATTTGAGCTATAATAGCTAAGATATACTTATTTATATCACCAAGTCTTGTCGTGGCCCGTGCCACTTGCATTACTATGGGCTTTGTCATTGGCTTGGTTTAGAGAGGAAATATCTCACTTGATTCTTATGATTTAGTCTCCATCATGAACAGTTCAACGAGATTTCTTGCGTAAGAGTTCGATGCAATCTCAGCTTCAATCACGACTCATCCTCTATCCTTACTTAGCTCAGTATGGAGTTATACAAGCTTTACCTTCAACAACAAAAAACTCAGCTCGTATAGGAAAACTCAGCTTCTTAGAATAGCTCGATCTGCTGTTAGATGAGCTCGGTGTGTGTAATCACCCACTCTCCCATATATGAAACAACTCATTTGTGGTCATTTGTATAGATTGCTCCTTCAATGACTCGGTGAGTGATGGAAAGAGCTTGGTCCTCATTAGCTCTCCTGCATTGATGTAACTTGGTTCCAATGCAAGAGTGCACTTAGGTAGCTCGCTTATGTTCTCAATGAGTTGTCCCTAGAGTTGGGATATTTTCATGTAAAATCTACACCTCCCTCAAGAATTTTATACATTTCTTGAATCTATACAACTGTGAGAAGATGCCAAGAGGTATGTTTTCCATTTTTACTGCTAGAGGGCCCCTTTGTTTCCCTTTTCTTCATTTAACAAAACTTGGGCTCTGCGAAGACCAAGAAGAGGAAAAATTCCTCTTGCAAGCTTAACCTTCCTTGTTGATCCCTCCATCTACTGAGGTCCTTTGATGCAAACCTGCTTTGTTGTTCAATTTCACCCAGGGGTGAAATTGGATAACATGTGATTGATCATGCAGACCTAATGCATGCGTAATGGTAAGGCTATGAATGATCTGTGTGAAACATTATTTACAATTATTTTGAAATGTTATGGTGTGTGTGTTGATGCTTCTTATATGAACTGTGTAGATTGATCAAACTGTGAAACTCTAATTCAATTGTGAGTTCTAGTGGTTTTTCCAACTATGTGAAGGAAGATGATACACTTTGATTGATTCCAAATTTTTCTATGCATGATATGATAGGTGTAAACTCGGGCCCTAAAGAAAGACCTTTGTGACATGTTCATAACCAAGCATAACTATGACATAAGATGACTTTGATATGTGATACAAATTGATTGTGATCATCTTTGCAAGTGTATATGATACTTTGATTTGTGATACAAATTGATTGTGATCATCTTTGCAAGTGTATATGATACTTTGATTTGTGATACAAATTGATTGTGATCATCTTTGCAAGTGTATATGATAATTTTCTCATTGTTCCATAAGTAAAGAGCATCAAGAGTTACCCTTAGGTCCAAATAAAAAGAAACAAGATTGTAACTTGCATGTTTGAATGCCTTTGTGAGAGTAATAGTGAAGAGAACTGGTACCCTATATTTTTTGTAACTGTGCAAGATCAGTAAAAACTAAGGAGCCATGAAAGAAACATAAATTCTTGACTGTGATATTTTGATTAACCTCTAACTGTGTAATACAATTTGGATTTTTATAAGAACAACCCTTAATGAGTTTGAGTTTTGTGTTGATTGGAAAGGGAATTAGTAGATTATGATAGTGTGCACCTACAACAAGATAGGTGAGAAATTTACATGGAAGATTTTTGAAACGTATTACTAAGAGCCACTGGTAAAAATAACTTGTAAACAATCTCTATTCAGACCTTGGTACAATATTTGAAGTAATAAATTGAACTTTAGTGAAATTTATAATCAAGTCTCGCTTCTCGGGCTTACCAAGTGAGTTACACGTTTGTACAGCTAGGGCATACATTGAGGAGCACAAAACCAAATTATTCACTCCTGAAAATTTTGTACTAATAACAATAAGGAGGTGTATTATGTGTTTCAAGAATAAATTTTAATTTCCAATGGTGAAATTCATAGTTTTCTTTAAAAGTATCGTTAGGACTGTGTGCACAGTTTAGTGAAAGCTCATTATGAGAGAGGCTTAATAAAGGAAGTGCCTCTTAGAGTTGGAGTCAAGGTCTGAAACTTTAGAGAAAGATTAAATTTCATGATAGGTTCTAATAATAACCTTCATTTTGATTTGAAATATCCTGCACTAGGAGCTATATCTAGCAAAGGACTGTAAAAGACCTAATCAAGGGTTTAAGGGCCAAAAGCAACAAGGTAAGCTCCAGGGAGTTGTAAAAGGAATTGAATCTCCAAATTTGGGGGACATACTTAAGATGGTAAGAGAGCTCTATGGATTCCTATGAGATCTTAAATTCACCCCTATAAACCTATATCCACATATGAGCCAAGCCTACATTGCCTTAAAGGACGAGAGCACAATTTATGACAAGAGAGTAACATTGCAAGTTGAGTTATTTGGAATCATTTTGATGGACTACTAACCTTATCTTAAGGTGTTGGAGCAAGGTATTTACTTGAAGGAGCATGAGGGAAGTTAAAAACCAGGAGTTGGCTTTTTTATGAAAGGAGGCTTAGTTGAGAAACATGAAGAAGAGAGTAAATAAGGTTTGTGACAAATGACCTTAAATGCAAAGTGAAGCTATTGGATGATTGAAATATCATAAGGGACAAAGGTGGGATAGATTGTGAAACTTGTGAAGGTTTAGAGTAAGACATTGTCAAGGTAGATAAAGTAGTGATAGAGGCTAATAATGCAAGATTGGGTCAAATAGATAATGAGACAAGTCCTTAAAACAGTGTAGTTGAAGAGTGGAGTTGTTTATGTTATATTGATTGTTTGAAAGCATACTACATCACACTACCATTGATATATATTGATCCTATGTTATGGCCAACACCAAGGCTGACCTACTAAACATATGAAAGAATAAATTAATAACATATGACAAGAAGAGAGATTATGTAAGCCATAAGTTAGCACTACATATCCAATATAAGCTATAGGACTAAGGGAATATCATGCCCCTCCCCTTCAAAGCAACATTGTCCCCAATGTTGGGGACCTTAGATGTTTTTGCACAAATGCTTCATCTTCCCATGATGCATCCTCGATATTCATTTTCTTCTACTTGATCAGGTACTTGGTAATGACTCTGGTCCTTAATATTTTGGTATGTGTCTGAAGAATACCTTCAAGTTCCAATATGATCCTTCCTTCCTCATCTAGTTCAAGAAGCACTAACTGGGTGGCAATGTGTTTCCCAATAACTTTCTTCAAGCAAGAAACATGGAAGACTGGATATATTTTACTTCCTGAAGGGATCTCCAACTTATATGCCACACTACCAATTTTCTGCAACACTTGATAAGGACCATAGTATTTAGGAACAAGCTTATTATCCTTCTTCTGTTGTTTTAATGATAACTACTTACATGGCTGCAAATGTATGAAAATAAAGTCACCTTCTTCAAAGTTTTTCTCACTATGATGTTGATCACCCTGTTGCTTCATGCAGTTTTGTGCCCTTACCAAATTCTCTCTAAGACAAGAGAGTACCTCATACTAGTGATGCATGTGATATTTGATTTCTCTCACCTTTGGTTTGACCTTCAAACTAGAGATGGGTGATGGAGGAATGTACCTGTAAAGTGTTAGAGATGGATACATTTTGGAGGAGGTAGGAAATTAATTATTATACCACCATTCTGCAAGTGGAAACCATTTCAACCAATGTTATTGTTTATTTAAAGTAAAAAATTGAAGATATACCTCAAAACATTTATTTACCTCCTCAATTTTCCCATCTAATTGAGGATGATAAGATGAACTCTGGGCTAGTTGGGTACCCAAACAATAGAAAAAATTAGTCCAAAAATTTCTTGTAAATATCAAATCACAATCACTTATTATAATCTTGGGTGTGCCATGGAAATTTTGAGAAGTGTCCATAAATGAGATGGTAACTGTACTAGCTGTGAAAGGATGAGCCATGTGACAAAAATGAGCATACTTGGTAAGTCTATCCACCACTACCATGATAAAAATTTTCCCTTTTGATTTAGACAATCATGTGATGAATCCATCGACACCTCTTCCCATATTTCACTAGGAATAGAAAAATGTTGGAGGAGATCTGATGTCTTAATGGTGTCACCCTTATTATGTTGACACACCAAACATTATGCCATAAATTTTTGAACATCTTCTTTCAACCCCTCCCAAAAGAAATCTTGCTTAACTCTATGATAAGTTTTCAAGAACAAAGAATGGCTACCTAGTGGAGAAGAATGGATCTCTGAAGGAATATGGTGTTTAAGTGTAGAGTTCTTACATAAAAATAAGCAAGCTATTTTTGTACCATAATGTATCTGCCTTCCATATAAATTGTTCTGATATGGTTGGATCTATCTGGAGATTCTGAATGTGAGTATGGGTTGTTGCATCTTTATGCCATTTTCCCCTTGCTTGATCTAACAAATATGCCTTTAGTATAGAGATGGCACATAACAATTCTTCTATGGACTCATCCCTCTTAGATAGAGCATCAAAAACCACATTTTCCTTCCCTTTCTTATAAATAATCTCAAAGTCATATCTCAACATCTTAGTGACCCATTTTTGTTTCTCTTCTAAAGATAGTAGTTATGATTAAGATAAAATGTGAAATAAGAGCCTAATATGATGTTATTATAGCAGTAAACAAATATGCAATAAAGCACATAAATGATACTCAAGAAAAATAAGCAATAAATTATGAAACCCTAGTTACAAGGAAGACAAGGTAATTAGCCGATTCACAATAAATTTTAAACCGTAACTGAAGTTGTGACTATGTGAACAAAATGGTAGGAGTGTTGCATAGAGACCCAAAAAAATACAGATTCAGAGAGATTGGATGGATTGGGGCACCTGGAGAGGGACATGGACACCCGTGGGCTCCCTAGACCTATTTATAGGTGCTTGAGTCTGCAAAAAATATTAGAAAACCTCCTATGAGGTGTCACAAGGTGTTTTAATTTAGTCACCTTTGGTCACTCCGAGGTCGAGCCAAGATCACTGAGGTCACTGGAAACCTGTAATGAAATATGAAATTGTAAAAACCTTAAATAAACATCAAATCCCAAAAAAGAAAGATGCATAATGAGGGGTTAGACTGTCCTCAAGATTCATAATGTTGAAATTACGACTGAGTGTTGCACTACATCTCATACCCAATGTAGTTCTATCTGTGTGTGTGTGTGTGTGTGTGTGTGTGTGTGTGTGTAGAATCATGCCCTAGGTGGCTCTCATATGAGTCACACTTGATAGTAAGAAAATAATCTAGATGTAAATAAATGTAATAGATGTGTGCATGGAATAGAATGATCTCCCCTCCTATGAAGTGTATGCATAATAACCAACCCTTGTGTCCCTTGTGATGGTGCTAGATGGATGCAATGGAGATATTATATGCCTTGATAGATGTAACCTTAGGTGGTGATAGATGATGCTTAGTGTTTATTCCTTTATTATGATCACATAACTTTATATTTATATGATTCCCTTACTTGAATTTTTTAATTAACCCCGAAAAGGCCGACTGCAAAAAATATAAGATGCTCAAATGGCTAGAAAGAACCTAAAAAGTGTGAGAAAAGTACAAAGAGCTTAGGGGTGTCCAGAGGGGATGAGGTCACCTGACACTAGCATCCTAGTTGGGTGCTGATGTCCAGAATGATAAAAGAAAGAGTATAAAAAGGTAGGATGAGAAAGTAAGGGTATAAGACCAAAATTGGTAACATCAAAAAAAGAAAGGTGGCCAAAGACATGGGATAATTGATACTTTTCTTACTTAGGAATCATATGAATAATAATATGTAATCATGACTAGATAATTACATAAAGTGCATGATTTCATGTCTACATGTTGCTCCAAGAAGTATTTCAAAATATCATGATAAATTTTTACCTTGAAGTGTCTACCCATCAAGTATGGTATCCATTGTTTGAATGTATGTAATATTTCCGTCATTTCCTTGGCTTCAAAAAATTATTTCCTTTTAGTGGTCAGATTTCAAATGCTATGGGATTTCCTTCTTACACAAGTATTGCTCCAATCCCATTTCCTGAAGCATCACATTCAACTATGAAGGTCTTGGAGAAATCTAGAGTTGCAAATACTAGAGTGGTACATATTGCCACCTTTAATTTTTCAAATACCCTAGAAGCTTCCTCATTCCAATGAAAAGAGTCTTTCTTTAATAATTTTAAAACTGGTGTTGCTATACTACCATATTTTCTTACAAATCTATGATAGTACCCTGTGAAACCCAAGAAACCTCATAAATGCTCGAGGGTTCTTGGGACTTCCCATTCCACCATGGCCTACATCTTATGAGGGTCCACCTTAACACCTTCACGAGAGAAAATATGCCCCAAGTATTCCAATTCTTGTACCCCAAAAGAACACTTTGAAGGCTTGGCATATAGTTGATGTTTCTCTAGGGTATCCAATACTATATTGACATGATGTAAATGTTTCTCCTAGGATTTGTTATAGATAAGGATATCATAAAAAATACCAAGACAAAATTTTGTAGGAATGGTATGAATATTGTATTCATCAAAGTCTGAAACGTGGATAGTACATTAGTAAGACCAAAATGTATCACTAGGAATTCACATTCCCCTTGATGATTTCTAAAGGTTGTCTTATGAATATCTTCTTTCTTTACTCTAATTTGGTGATATCTAGAACAAAATCTAGTTTTGTAAAATAAATAGTACCATGTAACTCATCTAATAAATCATCAATGACAGGAATATGAAACTTATCTTTGATAGTGTACTTGTTGAGTTCTCAGTAGTCTGGGACACATGTTCCATCTTCCATCCTTATGAGCATTACCATCACCACTAGAGTAAAATAAGCACTCTGACTATGATGAATAATACCCAATTCCAACATTTCCTCCACCATCCTCTCGATCTCACTCTTTTGCACATATGGGTATCTATAAGGAATGTTGTCAAGGGGTTGGATTCCTAGAATTAACTTAATGGCATGATCATGATCTCTTTCAGAGGGGCAATCCTCTAGGATCTTTGAAGACAACTGCATGTTGATCTATAACCTTCCATTGTTAGTGGTTGAACTTCCATGAAGAAAAATCATGCTACAAAACCTTTCAACCCCCTTTTTAAGAATCTTCTGCATTTGGTGAGAATTAATCACATGAGGAGTTTTTTCTTGTAGTCCCTCAATGTTCATATTGTTTACCCTCAAAATGAAAGCGCATGAACAATTCCTAGAAATTTAGCTCTATGGTGCCCAAATTTGTGAGCCAATGAACATCTAAGAAAATATCAGCTTTGCCCATGGGAAAATAATAACATCGTAGATTCTAATGTGTATTCAACCATCATAAGTATGATTTTATGGAATTTACCTGAACATTGGACTATGCCAACATCTATGATCATTACTGGAAATTTAGGTGTTGGGTAGATGAAACAATTTAGCCTTACTATTAGCTTATGGTTGATGAAATTATGTGTACTCCCTGAATCAATCAATATTGTCACCTTTTGCTTCTTAAGATAACCCATGACTTAAAGGGTTTATGGAGTACTAATACCTAATAGAGCATGACATGAGATAGTTGGTTGGGAATCTTTAGATTCTTCCTTTAATTTTTCCACTTCCACACTTGATGTTTCCTCATATTCTTCCTCATCACTGGTCCCTTCAATATAAAGATTTTTTTCTCAGCACATTTATGATTTGGTCCATATTTGCTGTCAAAGTTAAAACATAACCCTTTTGCTTTTTTTTCTTCAATTTGTTGAGGCGTCAACTGAATTGGCTTAGAGTACGAAGGAGGAAAGGTGCTACAATATTTTATGTTAGTGAAGGATTGCCTTCTGATGGAAATAAAACTTTCCTCTGCCTTACGCACCATGATAATGGAATTAGAAACCTTGAGTGGATTAAACATGCGTACCTCATGCTCAATTTTCTCCTTAAGACCCCCAAGAAATAATTCATTTAGATACTCTTCTGTAATATCCTCCACATGCAAGGAAATATTTTGGAAATGATGGAAATACTCCTTTATTAAACCTATTTGTTGTAACTTTTCTAATTGGATGAAGTAATTCTCTAACACACTAGCACTATAGTGTAATTGAAGCTATTTAGTGAAAAATGTCCATGTGACACTTAGACCATTCTTCTACATTTGAGCACATAACAAATGATACCAGATAAATTGATGGGGTTCTAGATATAAGGATACCATGGTCACCTTTTATCTCGATGGGATATAATGAAGATCACATAAATTCTCCATTTGGGTAATCCAATTGAGTGGATCCTTTCCATCGAATTCACACATTTCTAATTTTGGAATAATGCACCTCCGTTGGTGAGGAGATCCACATGAATGTGTATTAGATCCTCCCTAATTAGAGTGATTTATACTTGTGTGAGTATTACTAGAGGAACCCATGTGAATGGAATTGGGTTTTGTATTTGAAAGAGCGAGTAAAAAATCCTGCTTCCTTGATTTAAAATCCATCTAAAGTTCACTCCTAAGGCTAACTTTCAAATGAATAAGCTCATTATTGAGGTCATCCTTACCATATTATTTACCCTTTCCTGAAGTTGGACGACTACCTCAGATACTTCTAAACCAGAAGATTCCAAATACATATCTTCCTTATTTGGGGTCATTCTCAGAGTTTCTTGACCTTTCCCTTGGCCTCGAGTCGATATATTGGTTATGATGTAGGGTTTGGGACTCAAAGTAAATAGAATAGGGAAAAAATTTAGGGTTTGGGGTTTCGCATATTTAATGGCCGAATTGAGGAAATCATAAAGAAACTTAGAAACCCTAGCTAATTTTTGGAAATATTTCCAAAAATATAAGAAACTTTAGAAAAAATTCCAAAAAAAAAATTACAACCTAGGTATCCAAATTATGAAAAATCCTAAAACCACTATAAATTGTGTAAAACAAGGTCAAAAATGTTTGAAATTTGGATAAGACTCAAATGCTCAATATGATTATTAACTACTCCTCACTACCACTTATATATACCAATCCTATGTTATGGGATTAACACCAAGGCTGACCTACTAAACATATGAAAGCATAAATGAATAACATATGATAAGAAGAGAGATTATGTAAGCCACAAGTTGACACTGCATATCCAATATAAGCTATAGGACTAAGGGCATAGAAAGATGAGATTAACTAAGTATGTGCTTTGGGATAATGACAAGTATAAGAGAGGAATTGACAGAGTTTTCCTTTGTTTTGTGGAAAATAATCAGTAGGGTAAGCTTTTGGAGGTTTACCATAACTTGGCTTGTGGAGGACATTTTTCTACATTTGTCACCGCTCATAAAATTTTGTAAGCAAGTTATTATTGGCCCACCTTGTTTCAAGAAGCATAAACATGGGTAGTTAGGTGCGAGGCCTATCAGCAATTCATTGGTCATCCCAAATTGGAAGCACTTCCTCTCAGGCCAGTGATAATTAATGAACCTATTCAACAGTGGGGAATTAATTTTATTAGTGCACTAAATCCCCAATCTAGTACGGGCCATAGTTACGTCCTGACAACAATCAATTACTTCACGAAGTGAGTGGAAGCAATTCCTAAAAAACATGTTACCTCTGAAGTTGTTTGCAATTTCATCAAAGATATAATATAATAGTAAGGTTTGGCGTTCCTCATTAGATCATAGCTGAAAACACTTCCAACTTCTCATCTTATGAACTCACCAAGTTCTGTTACAGATATGGGATCACTTTGTCTCATTCCTCATATTACTACCCTCAAGGGGATGGTTGGGCATAATCAAGTAACAAAAACTTGGGGACGATAATCAAGAAGTTGATTGATGATAATTAACGAACGTGGCACAAGGTCCTGTATGACACACTTTTGGAAAACCGTATCACCCCTAAGTGTGTTATCGGTATGTCCCATTCCTAAGTTATTTATGGTGTTTATGTCGATATTCCTATCTCCTTAGGTTTTTCAGCTTTAAAGTTGGCTCATGTAATTGAAGATGATACATTCCAAAACTCTATAGAGAAGAGAATCACGTACCTGACAGAACTAGAAGAAGAATAGATCCAAGGTGGTTGATAGGATCAAAGAGCATCAAGACAAGGTCAAGAATGTCTTTAATAAGAAGGCCAAGTAGCGGGATTTTTAGGTTAGAGACTTAGTCCTTTTGTGGGATAAAATAAGTGAGTTGAAGGGAATGCATGGTGAATTTGACTCTTTATAGAGGGGTCCCTTCAAGATTCACCTTTCATGCAGAGAAAATAGATTTTATCTATCATACCTGGACGAAACTAATATTTTGTTGCCTCATAGTGGGCAATACCTCAAATTTTTTAGACAATAGGGTAAGTTTCTCTTACTTCTATCATACTTTTCCTTTCAGTTGTGTGTTTCCCATTCTATTTGGTTTGTTTTCTTTCGATCTTCATTTTTATTTTGTGTATTAGCTTTGTTCATATCTCTTTGTTCCACTTCTATGTGACTCCATAGCCCAAGAGATAGGTACTTGAAAAATCTGGGATTTCTCTTCCTCTGGATTATCCTAACCCAAAGAAATTCCCCAATCAAAGCCACTTGTTGTCCCAAATTTTGAGTTAATCGATAAGATTGAGATAACCAATCAAATTATTTCCATCTTCAAGGCTCCTAGTCTTTCTAAGTGACCTTGCAAAATTCCAATTTTGACCTTGAAGTGTTTTTCCTAAGTCCTTTTTAGGTTTCGAGTCATTTGCATTTTGTACATGTTTTATGATGAGTGTTTCCCGATCCTGAAAACCTGACACACTGTAGTATTTGAGTTTCAGGTCTTGAACACATTGGGACATGGAGGCTAAAAAACATAATTAATGTTCGATGCTTTCAAAACCCAAAGTCTGAAACATGATAGTGTATCGTGTTTTATGAATTTTCGGCATCGGAACATCTTGGGACAAAATCATGTTAAATGCTTGGTGTTTTTCAACCCTGACTTCTGATGGGGCATTTTGGTTCCTTTGTGTCGAGTTTTCTGAACCCAATTACACTTTTGGATGGCATGTTTCGTACAGTCAATATTTTCCCCTGGGTCAATATAGTTAATGTCAGCGTGGATTGGTGTTCCACATGTATCATCTTACGTGTAATTAATGCGGGGGTGTTTATAAATATAGATTTTTCCACATCATTTGTACTTAGTAAAATTTCAAATTTTAAATTTTCACTCCTACTTTTGCATTTTCAAAACCCAACTCGGGATTTCTTAGCTCTTTGGGTAGATTTTTCTTGGTTTTTCAACTTTTATCCTCATTTCTTGGTAAGTGTTTTTCTTCTTGTTGATTTTCCTTCATTTGTTGAGGTTTTTTTCTAAGTTTTCTTCATCGTATTTGAATATAACATTGTTAAGGGAGTTATGCTCATTTTTCCTAATTTTTCCTTTCTCCTTCGTTTGTTTCCTATTGAAGAAACCTATTTTTTCTCCTCATTCCTAGATTTTTATCATGATAAACACGTCAAAAACCCCGACATGAACCTGTCGGGATTTTTGACTTGCCCATCATGATAAAAATTCTGACTTAATAAGGAAAAAATAACTTATGAACTAACTCACTATGTTTCGGGTTTTTTCAGTGTGAAATAGGTCTGCATTTTTTATAGTGTGTCATAAATTTGATGTTGCAAAGCAAGTCCTAAATCCTAACAATCTTTCAAGAATTTCTGGTTGTAAAAGATTGCCAAGTTCCTGACATTCTTGTTGGATTTTCGAAGTTGTAAAACATGATCACTTTTATGCATGTGTCACACTTTTCAAGGTGTTTGTACGTACCTAAAAATGTAGGCACTGTACTGCCGAAGAGAGATTACAGAGACCCCAATGATGATTCAGATCTCTTCGCAAGGTATTTGGAATCCAGAAAATCTCGCCATGTATACATTTGCATCCCAAATGCTTTACCTAGCCTCCGCATGTTTTGTTCTAACATCTACCCCCTTTTCCTTGCATTTTTTTCATTAAGTTGTAGAACCACCGCCCTACATGGGCAACAGTCCCGTGACCACCGCCCAGGACAGGGCGGCGGTCCTATAACCGCCTCCCTGAGTAGGGCAGCGGTCCTATGTGCATTTTCCATAACATTCCGACGATTTCGTCAAATGTAAAAATTCAATTTTCACCCGCATTTCCCAACCACTAAAGCTTGCATTTATGTTTTGGCCGCCTGGTAAATAGTGATTTCCCTTTGTTTATATTAGAAGAGATCAATTCAAACTTACCCTCTGGTAAATCCAAATGCTATAAATACCCAGCTTGTTTTCAAGCAAATGCCCCCTCTCCTCCCATGTTTGATTATTCAGTGTGTTTTGAAGTTCTTCCATAAGTTTCAATAGATTTAGATTTTGCATGAATTCTCAGCCTCTCCTTTCTATTTTAGAGATCATTTGATCTTCTTGCTTTCACTTTACTTCGTTGTTGTTCACACAGTCAGCTTAGCATAAGGTAGTTCTAGTTCTATATTAGAATCCATTTGATAATCTTAGAGTTGCAAGTTTTTTTTTATCACAAGAAATAGATCCCAGAATTTTTGGTATATTTTTGTTGTATCCCTGCAATAAATCCTGCTAGGAATTTCATAGTCAAGATCTGTTCACTTGCACTATCCCTCTCTTACTTGCATTGTATTTAGTTTATATACAAAGTTGCCATTGTTCGAGTATCTTCTTCTGCTGACGCTATCACATTCATACTTTTTTGGACTCACAAGAACATGAAGGAATGAGGAGATCACACTGAGGGGACAAGTCACGACACAACTAGATTTACCACTGTTCTGTAAACTCCAGGTTTGAGCTATCAAATTTGTAGTTATAATATATCAAATAGAGTAGCAAATCATTTTATTTCAGTTAAAGCTCACTTTCAATATTGTCAGGGAAGCTATGGGGAATGATAGTTTCTGAGAAACTATGATTCATTCTTCACTTCTGAGGTAAGTTTGTAAGTCTTTCGATTAAACTAGTTAGTTATTTAAATATTTAGGATAAATTCACAAGTGCACAGCCAAATAGCTATACCAGGCTAACTTGCTTGTTTTAATTCTGTTATTAGATTAACTGTCCGTTATCTGAATATATTACAATAGCTGCTCTTTTAATTTCATTCAAATATGCATAATTGAAAATACAAAAATAAGAGAAATATAAGCATAGTGTAGATATATCTTTCATAGTTATTTTACTTGTTTCAGTTAAAATTTGATTATCTCTTGCATGACAATTATGGGACCCAGAGAGCCCAGAGATTACGTATTCAAACCGGTAATACCTCAGCCGAATCTCTTCACAATATTAACGGATATAGATCAAGGGCTTAGGATTCAAGTTTTTCAAACGACAACAAACCAACAAGCAATTAGTGAACAATTAAGACAATTGAATATTGAAGACGACAAAGCATACAAATTCTGGTCAAGTCAACCCAACTATAGATTGCCCTGAGAAGATATCTGCATGACCATACAAGAACCCGAAAGAGAACAAATATTTGGTTGTGATCCGTTAGTTCCGCAGCCAGATGTAGGAGACCTTCTCATCGACATAGACACAGGGTTGCGTATACAAGTTGCCAGAACACCCGTAAGGTATTCTGAGAAGATTACACAACTCCTAATACTAAATATAGAAGTTGAAAAGGCTTATGACCATTGGATAGTAGGAAGAAGAGATTGATTTTTCACATGACCATAACAGGTCCACAACAACCACGAACTCATGGTTGTGATCCCCAGGTCCCACAACCCAACGAGCCTGCTAGTCAGTTAAGTATTGACACCAGTTTACGAATGCTGGTATTTAGATCCTCACCACTCCCACCAAATATCATAACACAATTTTTCGTATTAAACGTAGAAGCCAATCAATCCAACTTTTTATGGGCTAGACCAGAAAACCACCCATAGTTTCTTCAAACCCACTCTCATTACCATTTTCCATGACCTTGTCTGGAAATATACACGAAGCACCTACATGTCATTTTCCACGTATCCAACAATAAATAGATAGGATCTCGGTAGAGCTCAACATTGATTGGAGCCTCCGAGTAACTATTATATCTGAACGATCCATTACACCAATTCAAGTTAGGAGAGCTTTCTTTGCCTTAGACTTGCAGATCCCATTATTGCATGTTGAGGATATAAGATTTCCCAACTAGTTTTTCTGTAGCCACATATATTCCATTTCCACTGGTTGTCTTGGCACGACCTCAGGAGGTCGAGTACGAAGAAGAGCTACTTGTAGATTCTCATGCTTGCATGTCACTTTTCTATCGTACAGTGTTCAACAAGGTCAAATACCCAACAGTCTTTGTATAACTTTAAGGGTGTTAAGTAGAGCCAAGGTTCCGACGGTTTGTTGGACTTTCTAAGCTAGTTAACGGGAAGAAAAATCCGATAGGGGTTTTTCAAGTTTTTAGAGGCGTTAGTAAAGACAATTTCTAGCTTTTAGTCTCAGGCATCCAGGAGGATCCTCAGGCACTTTTCTTCGGCATGTTCCCCATGTTTGATTCAGGTAAAGGAAAAGGCAAGGCATAATCATCTAAAGTGATGAAATACAAGTATTAAGGGGTCGTTCATCCTTCCAATATCAATTCTAATGGCGATATTATAGACACTGAGCTAGGACACATTGACATGGAAGACTTATGGAACATGGTCAAGAGTTCTTCGCAAACTGTGTGTATGAAATGCACCTGTAGCAGTGGATTGACTTTCGTCATTTCCTTCAATATATCTACTTAGTACCTAAAACTCATCCTCGTTGTGGGAAATCACTATGACTTTGACCAGGTTTGTCAAAAACCAAGATGGTGAAGTGACGATTTGTTTAGATACTAAATATTTTGATGATCTTCTCAAGTTATCTGACATGACCACTTATGTCAACACAAACTTTAAGAATTCATAACAAGCTTGGGATGACAACGAAGTTGATTGCATTGAGTATGTAAATTTTTTAAATGTCGAGACATCATTTAGATTTGCAAGTTGACTTGGTCTTTTTATGGGAAGAAAACAAAGGAAATCTTAATATGTATTTTCTATTTTTAGATTTCAATCAAAACGAGTTCCCCTTTTCTCTCTTCCCCTTTCTATAAATGTAAAATGTTGAGTCATTGTAATGGAGAGGTATTTTCAAAAAAACATTGATAAGTTGGAGTTGTAAAAGAGAAGAAAAAAATTGTGATTTCAATCTTTTGTGCGAAGGAATATAGAGATATATTATAAACTGTGTGTTGCGGTGTTATTTATTTATTTAAGGTATTGTTCTTAAGTTCAATGTATTATGTTGTTCTTTGGATTCTAGTGTATTATTCCTTAAATATTTAACCAAATTTATTATTGTTTTATCTCATGTTAGTGTCTTTGGATCTGCATTTGCCAAAGCAAAAACATGTGTTCACTATTCTTTTCTTCCACTTCTACTTGTTATTCTCCATTTTTGCAACTTTCTTCCATTCCTATTATATCTTTCATTCTATAAAAAATAAATCTACTGGGATTAAATCCCATCCCCCAATGGTTAGATTGGTATAAATATTGTAAATATTCTTCGGTGTTGTTAGAATAGTAATAAACATGGCGCCTCCCCTTTATTCGAGCAGGGACTTTGTCCCACATGTTGTGGTTGAACCTCATATTTTTACCTTGACACAATATCCAACCAACAAATTGTGATTGTGTTATGATTTGAGTTAGGTATACTAGCCATTTCATTTACTATTTTGTCATTTTACATCAATAAAATGTATTTTATCTCCTCAAAAGGGTTGGGTACTTGACCAAGGCGGGTCCCCTAACCACAAAAAAAAAAAAAAACATTTTTCAAGTGTGCTTTTGTGTAGGTTTAGATTTATAGCTGAAGAGTATTACCCACTTTATTGAATGAAAGAAACTACAATTGTCCATCTCTTCACAATGGCATTATAAGCCCATTTTGGTATAGTGCTAATTTGGGGTTTTCATATTAACTAATGCATCTTGCATGTAATCCAAATCTAGGCATAGAAAGGGGAAATCTTAAGAACAACATTATAAAGTCCTAGCTTGCGAGGTGACCCAAATGTAAAAGAGCAAGCTCAAAAACCTCAAGTCTAACAACTAGGTGCAAAAAATATGCACAAATGTCCAATGTGTGAGCAAGTACATTGTTTTTGAATGATGAATGAGTGATGATAAAACAAGAAATGTGGTCAAAGTATATATACCCAATGTAGTTGCAAGTGGGCGATGGCATTAGCCATTGTAGAAATCAAGCCCAACACCATGACCCATGGGTGATGGCATCATCCTTGAGGGAAACATGAGGTCATGAGGTGGAAGACAAAGGGAGGTGGAAGCAAAGACATAAATGGAGAGAATAACAAAGGTCTATGATGACCAAAAGCAGAGATAAACTCAGAATTGAGCATAAACAAGTAAACCTAACGAGACAAGTGCATATAATGGGTAAAATGTGTGAACAAAGGGAGTAAACAAGGTAAGGATAAGAGAACTATGACATAATAGTGATATCTCTCAAATGTTGTGATCCATCCCACATGACCAAGTTTTATCACACCTAAATCCCTACAAGCCCCTTGAGGCACCCACCCAGAAGGAAAATACATCAGCAACCCCTGCATAAGAGAAAAGGTTAACAAGTGTCAAAAATAAATTGTGTCGTAATTGTGTTAAATTTGAGGTCATATTTTTTTATCAATTATTGTGCTACTTCATTTTTGATTTCAGTGTTACATAATCTTTTCTCGAAGACCATCTCATCTTAACTACTGTGACACACAACAATCTTCTACTAGGGCATATGTATACACCTTAATTTTCACTTACTTTCACATTTGTATGCACCGTTAGCACATTAACCCCATTTTTTTAATGTATCATGAGGCATTACCGGGAGTAAGGAGTACTAGAAATGGTCGATATGGTTGGAATCATCTATGAGAGAGTTTTGATATATAATCCTTACAACCCTATATACCTTATTCTTTTACTACCTCCTTCAACATCTCCTTATTGTCCTCCTATCACCTACAAAGCCACTTCAACACCTTCATACCTCCATCAACTCACCTTTACATCAACTCTTGAGTCTTTCCTCCGCCTCTTGAGTGTTTTTGAAGGTCCCCATGATTTACTATTACCTAAAGCCAGCTTTATTAATCTCGTCTCGTTGTATTTCTCAATGGTGAACTATGAAGAATGGTAATGATTAATTATTATTGTTATGTGTCATTTAAGATCTTTTCTTAATCATCATGTCATCTATTGGTTTGCTTACTCTCCCAAGTTTCTCTAAAGATCTTAAAGGTTTATGAGTTAGTTTTGCTTACACTTGGAAGAATTTCTTTGGAGTATTTGATCCATGACATCAAGAATAGGAATTGCACCAGCAAGGTTTGTCAAGTATTTGCAATCCCTAATTATGGTTTACTTAACTTTTCACTATATCCTTATAATGGTCTCTCATGTCAACTCTCATAAGGTGTAGTATCTACACAAAGGTAAGTATATCTAACCTTCATTTTTATTTATGTTATATTCTAGTTTATTTGAGTGATTAATGTATGTACATATATTAGGATAGAGAAATATATTCTTTTTTATTGCATTATTCTCATATCGATCTTTGCCTTACATTCATCCCTTGGTTTACAACCCCAATATATCTCTTACAACCTCTTTATTTATCTTAGAACCCTTGTTTATACCTCTTTGTAAACTTATTATCTCTTATTGATCTTCTTACAATCAAGACACTACTAAGACTTCAACCTCTATCCTAAACATAGGCTTTGCAACCCTGTACCTGTGAAAGAATTGATAATCATCTTCTAGATTCACAACTCTTGCACCCATTTGTTTATGTCTTTCTTGTGTAGAAGCCCTAAATTAGACGTATTTCTATATTCTAATCTATATTATTGATAAGATGAAAAGGATAACATATACGCCTTCTTAGCCCACATACAACATCCATGATCAATTGAGGCAAATATCACACACCATGAGAAAGCAAGAATAGGCGTGTCACTATTAGAATTGAAAAAGCAATCACAAACCATGAATAACATAATCATCTACCCTCTAGACATGATCACGTGGATGCATCATGTGTATGTAACAAAACTTGAGTAGTCTAGAGAATACTATGTATTGTGACTTTTGATCTCCATTGTATAGTTAGATATTGTTTTGGTGCAATTCGTTAAATAAGTAAAAATAGGTTTTGTAAGACTAGCCCAGGGCTTGAAGGAATACTTAGTGATGGTTGAATTCAAATTGTTTATTGTTGAGGTTGTATGATTGGTTGTTATGGCAACACAATATGTAATGTCTCAAGTTGGATAGGGAATTCATAAGGAACAATGTGAATAGTGAACACTTGTGCACATACTTCAAGCATCAATGTAAAGTAAATGGGACAATATGTATCTTGTGCATCAAAGGGTGTCCTAGTAACATGTCGCATGCACCATTGTTGGAAAAAGTTAAAAACATGTAGTGGTTGCCTTAAATCTTACCGCAAATAATAATATAATGCCATTGAGAGGGTGCTAATGATTTCTATCAAAAGTTTTTAATTGTAGCCATTGCCAATCGAATCAGTGTTAATGCACCCAAGGTTAGTAAGAAATTTCATATTGCATATGTTTTCCCTTCATTTGTTAACCCTAACTCTATGTATTAGATGTCAATCACTGAAAGCACACATGAATGAAGGCTTGGTAAAGAGTTATCCGTGGGGATCTCATGGTTTCCGAGTGTGACAATAGGTCAATGTCTAACATTCGTAAATGTACCAATGAGTCTATGTATGGGAGGTGTTTCTAGTAATGTTATTTATAGTAAGGTGTATATTATTACTTTGAATTATTAAATAATAGCATTAAATAGTTTATGGGGTGGATGTACTTTTGAAAGATAATATGTTATATATATTTTGTACACAAGATCTATTTAGTTTGATGAAACATTTATAACTATTTTTCCTTTATAACATTACCATGATCATTGTTTTTGTGAAGGATTTGCAACCTTCTAAACATTGCACCCAATGTAGTAACATTAAACTATGTATGTGAAATGATTTTTATCTCTTTCAATAATATTTTGCACATTTGATGCAGGAGAGTTTGTATGTTCCTAATTTTGAGTGAAGTGTAATATATGAATGTCAATCGTGTCTAAATCGTCTCAATACTCTGTTGGAGCTATAAGAGAGATGTAGAGCTTGCAAAAAAAATGTTATTAAGTGTATACTCATCATCGTCACCATCATCATTTCCTCTTAAATCTTGTTAATCATCTTGTTAATCATGAGCCATATCCTATTGTGCATTGGTTACATTGTCTTCTTTTGTCTTACATATATCAACATCCAATGGTTATGAATGGCTTATTTAGTTACACCAATGGTTGCAATGCTTTTCTGCTAATTTCATTTCCTCTCTAATTGCTCTTGCTTACTTCCTACATAAGCATTCATTTTATAGATATGACATCTAAAGGAGAAATAATTGATTTATTCGGTGCAAGAGAATGCAGGACAAAACCTTTTATTGGTTTCACCATATCACAATACTTGAAAAAAATAGAATCTACAAGGCATGTATGTATGTAACCATTATGAACCAACTTGACACATCATTGTTATGCAGAGGGGACCACGTCCATGGCATGAATCCAAGGTCTTCCAACTACAATATTGAAATTCAAATGATTAAGCATCACTTGGCATGTAACTAATGTCTTGAGTCCAAATGTGATGTTCGGTGTTATATTTCCTAAGGTTTGTCTTTATACAATGTTAAATCCTCTTGTATTTGTATTTGAAGAAGAAAGAGAATTAGTTCCAATATCAAATGTCTAGAGAAATGTGATATTACATTACTCAATCCATAACGATTATCAATAAAAACATGTTTGACACTTTTTTCAACATTTCATACTTGAATGCACAAAGGTAAGTGTTGATCTAGGAATTTATTAAGAGGTAAATTTTGTTTTCAAGGGAAATGATGTCCTCACTCCTTTTTAGAGTATTAACAAGAGATTCTAAATATGCAGGATTAGTATCATTGCACAAAGTAGTATCACTCCAAACCACGTGAAGCATGCCTTTATCAATGGTGGACCTCTTTAGCTCTATGATATAGATCTTATCATGTGTATTCTTAAGTAATCTAAAATATTAGTCCTTAGTCGTATTTGTGTTGCTCAAAAAGGTGGTGGAAGATTAGGAGCAGCATTTTGGTTAAACCCCCTTCGAGTAATATGAGGGTTATTTTGGACCCTACCTATTCAGGTTGTAACAATGACAACACCCACATAATGACTCTTAGCAATTTCTAATGATTCTAAGACGACTAGTTAGGTGTGTTGGTCGACTCCTTTTTGAGATAAAATAAGAGTGAAAGGATCCATAAATGCTCTATATCTCTAAGTTGTTACAAGGATTATTTTGAGCTCTATATTCATACAAGATATGTCATCATGGGAGGCCATATTTGAAACAAAATGATTAGATGGAGTATTGAAATCATATACAACTCTATCATATTCCAAAGCATGAAATAATATTAAATGGTATACACAATGAAAGGAACATGTGACTTCTGGTAATAACATTAATGTTCTTACTAGCATAACAACATAAATACATGTATATAAAACAATAGAGTTATGTAACCAATACATGAACAATTTGTATCCATGGTAAGAACAAGGGGAAAAACATATGCATACATGAAACTTTGATAGGGGAGAGGGTATATGAAACCCTAAGAATCTGTAATCAATCCAAAAATCAAACCATATAGGATAAATTCCAAAAATCGAACCCTGGAGGAAAGATAACTAGGGCGTGTTCAATCAATATACAAGTTCACCAAAATAATTTGATTATTTTAATTTTAAGAAGTCTAAAACAATTGAAACTTGTCCTAATTCATATAATAAAAATATGACAATAAAATACAATAATCAAAACTTAAAATTTGAGTAAAATATAATAATCTAGAAGAGAAATGAAGATAAGCTCAACAACGAGTAATGGAATGACCCAACCCAATTTTGTTTGAAAGTACTGTTGGCTCTAAGCCTAGAATATTTTTATGATGTTCAATAATGTTGAATTGGCTTCTCTTTTGATCAAACCATTGAAGCAATAGAAATAATAGAAGAAGATGGGCCCTAAACCAAGCCTAAATCGTTCTCCCACATTCTGTTGTGTGAAAATGTTGCACTCTATACCAAGGAGTATGATCCATATTGTTATCCCATAAAAAGTAAAGTTTTCTTGCTCTAACTCTCAACCTATATGTTTGATGCAACTAAACAAATAAATATGTGACTTATAATGATCTGTCATTTAACAAGAGACACTTGGCAAACATGTAACTTTGGATTAAGAGTGCTTCTAGATTACAACTCTAATCTTGTGTTGTTGTAAGACTACTCTTAAGAGATTTAGGATGTGCACGACTTTTGTATAATGATCTCTACGGTACCTCAGTATTTAGTTCGTAGTCAAATGTGTTAATGACCACATGGATCATGTGTGTGTGCATGCATGTGTGTGTTGTGTTTGTGTGTGTATTGTTTGTTGTGTGAGTGTGTGTGTGTGTGTGTGTTGTGTTTTGTGTTGTGTGCGTGTGAGTCTCTTTGTGTGTGTGTGTTATGTGTGCGTGTATGTTTGGGTATGTGTGTGTGTTTGTGTGTGTATGGATTGCGTGGTGTGGTGTGTTATGTTTGCATGTATGTTTAGGTCTATGTGCGTGTGCGTGCGTGCTTGCGTGTGAGGATCATGACTCGTATAGGTGTCCCATTAAGAGAAATTTGCTTGCTCCAACTCTTAGCCTATATGTTTGATGCAACTAAACACATTAATATACAACTTATGATGACTTGTCATTTGGCGAGAGACACTTGGCAAACATTAATTTTGGATTAAGAGTGATTCTGGGTTAGAACTCTAATCTTGGGTTGTAAAGACTAATCTTGAAAGATTTAGGATGTGCACATCTTTTATACAATGATCTCTAAAGTGCCTTAGTGTATAGCCCGTAGTCTAATGTGTTAATGACCTCAAGGGTCGTGTGTGTGTGTGGGTGTGTGTGTTATGTGTGTGTGGATGTATATATACTTAAAATACCTATATATACATATTTATACATATACATATACACACACATTTACATACATATATAATGTGTATATATGTGTACATGTATGTACACACACACACACACACATGCATATGTACACGCGCACACACACATGTATCCTTGGGGTGTAGTTCGTAATCAAATGTCTTAATGACCACACACACACATCCTTGGGGTGTAGTTCATAGACGAAGGTCGTATATATAGCTTGATTGGGTTCAACCCGAAATTCACTTTCGACCCTGCATTTAATAGCTTAAGCATAGTAATGTTAATCGAGTGCATGTGTGTGTCTATATGTATGTGTGTGCGTATATAACACGATTCAATTTAACTCAAAATTCACTTTCAATCCTATTTGATAACATGATTATAGTGATGTTAATTGGGCCCATGCATTGTGGTTTAGCCAACTAGTCAAACGAGATAAAGAGATAGGCATTTTAATATAGTTGTAGCCCTCTATGGTCTAAACTAGGCCGAAGGATGATGCGTCAACCAAACAATAGGACAACCGGACGATACAAACCAGATAGTATATGGAGGTGCATTATGGGGGTTACAACATTATAATAACGAAAGGCACATGGGTAGTGAAGTGTATGGCAAACCATTCCTAGACCTGACACAAACTAAAGTGATTATGATATGAATGTCAAGTTTACACTCATTTTATTACTATTATATATAAAATATGCGAGGAAATTAGGTTTTGATCCAATCGTCTAATTGTGATAAATTGTATCATGCGATATCATACAAATATATAGGGGGTAAATAAGATAGGGTTGGGATAGAGGGGGATAGGTTAGCAAATGGGGGCACTGTCAGTCGATATATATATATATATATATATATATATATATATATATATATATATATATATATATTATATATATATATATATATCGTAGTGATGTTAATTGGGCCCATACACTATGGTTTAGCCAGCTAGTCAAATGAGATAAAGAGATAGGCATTTCAATATAGCTGTAGCCCTCTACCCTTTATGGTGTAAAATAGGCCGAAGGATGATGCATCAACCAAATGATATGACAACCAGACGATACAGACCAGATAGTATAGGGAGGTGCATTATGGGGGGTTACAACATTATAATAACAAAAGGCACATGGGTAGTGAAGTGTATGGCAAACTATTCCTAGACCTGACACAAACTAAAGTGACTATGATATGAGTGTCGAGTTTACACTCATTTTATTACTATTATATATAAAATATGTGTGAAGATTAGTTTTGGATCTAATCGTCTAATTGTGATAAATTGTATCATGCAATCTCATACAAATATATAGGGGGTAAAATAGGGTTGGGATAGAGTGTGATAGGTTAGCAAATGGGGGTTATGTCGGTCGATATACATATGGGAAAACCCCAAATTTGAAAATTGACCATTGTCTATGTAAAACACAAAATTGATCTTGGTAGACAAGAATGAAACCATTCTTATCTAGAGTTGGCTTTTCTATCTCAGAAATCAAAACTCTAAGATTCATGAAATGGATACATGTTTGTAAAGGTGTACAAATGACTAAACAAAGTGAAAATGAACCTCAATGTGTAAATTTATCAACTGGAAGTGACCAAAGCAATGAAGAGGTAATTAAAAGGGGGAAGCATATGTCAAAAAAATCAAAATGTCTCAATAGTCTAAATGTTTGAAAGAATACCAAAACTAATTTGGCAAGTCTCTAGAACCAAAATCGGGTTACTACAATAATTAATCTTAACGAATACCTTCTTAAAGTCACCAAATTCTGAAATGTTCATAAATATACAACGTATTGTTTTATAATATTAAAAGGTAAAAGTTGAAAAAAATAATGTGATCCATTTCCAAGCTAGACATCAATTTGACATTTGAGATTATCCTTGAAGAAGTCTTTACCTTACAGAATATAAAATTACACACCTCAAATTTAACCTTTTGATTATGTTTATACATATTTTCAAATCTTACCAATTCCCCTGCACTTCAAACACTATCTACATTTTGAAATTATTTTTTCTATTCTTATGTATTTCTCAGTGATAAAATGATTGAATTTTATGTTATTTTATTTATTGGATCTTGTATTATTTGTTTTCATTGAATTTTGTAATAATTTTTTTTATTTTGTTCTATTTCTTAATGACATGATTCATTGACCATTATTTTATATTTTTATGCTCACATATTACTCTAATAAGATTATTGTGTTCAATTATATTTGTCATCACATTAATTATAAGCCGTTTCAATAACAAATTCTTTGAAAAAAGGATTAACACACTACCAAAAATGCAGGAAGAAACAATGCCCATATATTTGTAGTCATTCATGGTGGTCATCTCGAAATACATAAATAAAAATCCTACAAAATATAATATTCTAGTAACATATTTTTTTACTCGATGACAATGATGATTCCTTAGAAAATAATAAATTTGCGTTTTCATACTCATATTTTTCAATGATAAAATTGTTGTCTCATTATATTTGTGGAATATCTCACACTAATTTTGAGCCATTTCAATAACAAATTGTTCAAAAATAAAGATAAATACACATTTTATTGCTCCATAGCATTCTACAATGGCAACTAGAGTTGGTGGTGGACTAAGTTATTAAACAAATCTTAAATTTGACATCCATTTGACCATCATAAAGAAATTTCAACCTTAAATTTGTTGTTTATATGACAGTCATGAGAACATTTTGTCTTAGCTTTTAAAAATATGATCTAAAAATTCTAACATCTTTGAGGGGAAACATCTTTGAAAAAAGATTTATATTTAACATGAAGTTTATAACTTCCATGGGTACAATTTCACTATCAAGTCCTGTATGACTATAAACAAGTCTCGCCAAATTCAAGATCATCTTTGAACATTTCATCACCTCTTTCTTCTTTTGAAATTAATTAATTAAGCAGTACTTTCATATTGCACATGCTAATTTGGACTAGGTAAATGTATTAAGTATGAGTGATAATTCAATTGTAACCAATTATGTTGTTTACACAAGTTCCTATAACTTTTCCATAACATCTTGTACATTTCAAGTATTTGAGCTTTACAAAAACAAAACCAAATTAAAAAAAAAAAAAAAACTCTAGGAGGATCAAAGAAAGTATGCTATTGATGCCTATAATAACATGCCATGATGGCAAACAAAGAAACAATTTACTACAAATTCTAGATGCAACGGATTGAAGAACCCACCCCAATTATGTATGTTATTTTTGTCTATTTTTTTAGGCATGGAAATCTTTAATGGTTAATAAGGCTTTAAATTACACACACCATTTTCATCAAGGGTACTACGATAAATAAAACCTGCATGTGTGCCTCACAAATTCAAACCCAGATTGTGTTTCAATTGCCAAAACAAAGTATACACTAAACAACATTAAAAATTGCACCAAAATGTTTGTTTAATAAATGGGGTGGTTCTTATTGCAATGGTGCTTGAAAAACTTGGCAAATATATACATGGGTTCTACATTGTTGTCTTGCACAACACTCTTTGAGTTTACTATGGCACATGTCAGTTAATGCGTAACACTATTATGTCAATCATGTGGCATAGATAACACGTAGAATATTAAATGGATAGCATAAAGAACAAGAAATTTATGATCAAACCATAAAGAACATTATACAAAATTATAAAAGTTCCCAATACACATATGGATGGCATAGCCACCCTAATATTCAAATATGCTTAATAATTAAGAATAACATGATAAATTTGCATGTTGTGCCTAATGTGAAACTTCGTAGCTCGCCAAATAAAAAACAATAGGATTCCCTTATATGCAACCTCATTTCCTAGCATTCCTTAAAAGACTTGGATTTCTATAGAACAATATGAAAGGAACATGGTATTGACTCTTTTTTCCTTTCATTTGTGTCAAAAGTTTGTTCATACAAGTTCGATTAGTTAAATAAAATCATTTATGAATGTAAAAAGATTATTTTTGTATGATATCTTTTTATTTTCAATCTTGCATTAAAATATTATTTATAGTACCTTCAATTAGTTGACCAATATCAGCTTGCCTGGCCATCAACATCCAAAACTTTGTGAAACAAGTTCAAAATAAATCTTATATGCCTAAACTCATTGAAGCCCAATGTTGGATGAATAAATAAGCCACCAAATTATGGAAGAGAATTTAAAGTAAACAATTGAATATATTGCCACTATTCAAGCTATGAAAATTCAATAAGCCAGCAAGCATAAACTATCATTCAAGCGGAGAATGTGTGCCATTTGTCTATAAATTTTCTCTGAAATGCACAATGTCCCATGTATCTTGTCCTTGGACAGTTGAATGATTTGTTATACAATAAAAACAAAGCCTACCTCTATTGAAAGAAGGGTCGTTCTAGGACCCAAAAAAAAAAAAAAGGTTAGAAACTCTTGCCGGATCTTTGCAAAAGAGAGTTATGAACTGCTTATATATATCAAGCACATATTACACAATAGGACACGGTAAGAGAACTGATATTTTGACATTGGCGAGGGGAAAAGAAAGATTTGAAAGATATTGTTTGATATATAAATGCTTAAGAGCAAAGTTCTTGAGGGTAGTACTTGTTATGCTTGTATTTTAAGAAATTCGGGATTTTGGGAAATGCTTCTTAAGGAATAAATAGGTTAGTGTGATAAGCAAACATTTGCTTGAAATCAAATTTACTTGTTCCAAATGGGTTATCATTTCTAATAATAACTGCTACTATTCGTTTTTTTTTTGCTTTTTTGGGCAATTTAAAAGTAATTTCGTAGGCATTGACTAATGCAAACACAACATGCATTGTAAATATACTACTGGATTTTCGAGTAGTACTTCCTGGTCGTCGATTAAAATACGAAGAATCAGACCCCCCGGTACTAGAGGCACCTTTTTATTTTGCTGTACTGGGGGATATATATATATATATATATATACGAATAATCAGACCCCCCAGTTCTTGAGGCACCTTTTTATTTTGCTGTACTGGGATATATATATAATATATATATATAGCCTAATAAACAAGCATTAACCAGATCAGGACGTATCCGGGCCATCTTGGAGGTATCCTAGACAAATCCGTTGTGTATCCGTGTAAAGAACAAGGGTTCTTAATTTATTAAAAAAAAATGTAGAGTACAGCTTGCACTATATATATACACGTATCTAGGCCGTTTAGGAGGTACCCTAAACAAATCCGTTGTATGCCCGGGTAAAAAAAAACAAGGGTTCTTAATTTATTAGAATATATATATATATATATATATATATATATATATATAACATCAAAACTTAGATTGCAATATATATATATATATATATATATATTCCAAAAAACAAATGTAAACCCTATAGTCAAAAACATAACATAAAACAACACAACACAATGATGTTGATGCTCTCAACAAAGAGCAATATGATGAATATTGATTTTGTTGTATTAATATCTAGGTTGCCAAGAAACAGGTACGGGTATAAATTCGAAACGCAGAGATGCCAATTTTCAAAAAACCCGTGGGTATGAAACAAAATGAAAATGTCCGTACAATATATTACTACAAAATATAACTATCCATACAAAATGCATAATGCTCATTTTCTGTCCATAAAAAGATAAAACACTTAAAATACTTTGTATTCATGAAAGTTCAAAACATTCAACATGCTTAAATTTTCATATGTACATGATTATAATCTAGATTCTATAATATATCACCTAGATTTTCTTCAAGTACAGCTGAAATAGAACTATCTAGTGTTTTTATTTTATTTTTTGAGTTTAAAAAGCAGCACTTCTGAAACGGTACAAAAACATCTCAGGTACAATTCAAGAACTGCTAAAACGGTACATAAATGGCCCGAATACAGCAGAGCCATATACAGTATTGTTTTGGAGCTTTGGAAACATTTCAGGCGAGTACTAGTACCCGATATGTCAGTACACAGGTACATTGCCAAGGTTGGCATTTCCTGGTATCCAAGATTGGCATTATATAAATTACAAGCGTTTTGTGGTTATTTCACATTCATACCATGTGGTTAATTCATGTTTGTAAAGCTAGAATTTTTTTTTATTTTTTTTTATTTTTTGTGCAACCATTATCAAGACGTACCCGAGGCAAATACCGTCAAGCTCGTCAACAGACGAATCCGGCCATACCTGGGGCAAATACCGTCAAATTCGTCAATAGACGAATCCGGCCATATTCGGGACAAATACGACCAGACATATTTGGGTTGTCCAGGACGTATTCTACACGAATTTGCAAACAGCTCGAATCCAATACAAACTGGATATGGATCAGACCGGATTCATATCCAGGGTGCACGGGGGCGAATCAATATCCTATCTTTTAAGCTCTAAATTTTATAAATATTTAAGATTTCAAGTTTCCAAAATCCATAATGTTTAAAAGAAAATGAAGTGCTGGTCATTTCTAATAGAATGTTGAACAAGTGTTGTAGCTTTGCTAAAGGTTAGTGAACTTAAGATCTTTGTTTTAAAAAAAAATTAAGGAGGAATTTGCTAGTTTTGAGAATCACATAAGAGCTCTTTATATAGATAACACCCATCATATCATGAACTAGAAATTAATTAATCAAATACCCAATAATCAATGAATATCTACAACCAATTGTTTACTTACAATACATGTAAAGGACAATGGACAGATCAGTGGAGCAAGCAAATAGGAAAGCATAGATCGAGCGGAGGAAAAGGAGGGAGCAGTTCGTTCAAAAAACAAGAGCTCTGGTAAAAATTCAAGGGGAAAGAGCTATGGTAGCTTCCGTAGGATGGATAACTTGATGGATTGTTCGAGTGAAGCAAGATACTTCACAAAGATTGATTTGAAGAGTGAGTTTAAACAGACCACAATCAAAACAGGGGGCAAGTCGAAGACTGCGCTTACGACAAAGGAGGGTTTGTACGAGTGGGTTGTTATGCCATTTGGGTTGACAAATGTGTTAGACCTTGGGAAAGAGGGTTTTGATCCAAAATCCAAAGATCCATTCATAGCACATGTTTGGACAAGATTTTATGGCCTCCCAAGAGAAATTTGGAAGGAGGAAATATTTGCATAGGTGGGGAATATATTTGTATGACAAAATCCATAAAACCTCATATATTGGCTGTTTATCCCATCCCAAATTTGTGTCAAAAATGGATCTATCTAAACCTCTGCCCAAGGCTGTTAAATTTCAATGAGTCTGGAAGATGGGTGCAAGATCTAGATAATGAAAACATCCCTTTTTCGTGTTGAATCTATCATGAGCAAGGACACTTTGTTAGAGAATGCCTTGAAGCATAGAAAGTTCCCAAGCAGCTCTCGAAACTCCCAAGGAAAAAGAATAGAAGAAGAAAAAATTGAAAGCTGGAAACAAAATCTAAGTTGCTGAAACGGCAGGCAGGGGCCTCTGGAACGGGAGCGGGAGCGGCAGGGAGCGGGAGCGGGAGCAGAGCGGGAGTGGGCAGGGAGCGGCCAGAGGCCTGCGGAAACGGCCGGGTACAGAACAGGCCACACCTGGCCGTTTCCACAAGCCTCTGGCCGCTCCCAATAGCAAAAAAAGCATTTTCTCCTATTTTTTTCTTCTCGAATTGTGTTTTTTCTTTTTTGGCATTTCTTTCTTTTTTTGGATTTTTGGTGAAGAAAACACAAGCATAGAAAAAAAATTGCCATTTTTGGAAAGGGTTCGGGAAGATGTAGCAGCAAAAACTTGCATGAGCCATAACTTTCATTCTGTGGCTCCGTTTCAGGGGTCGTTTTCTCTAAAAGTGTATATTTTCTCGAGCTCTACGCATTGATGGCAATATTTTTCTTATTTTCATAAAATCCATTTTTGCATCTTTTTGGACCAAACAACTTCTTGCAATCTTCTGAAAGAATCATGAGCTTTGATCACCTGTAGACAGATTAGTAATTAAAAATACAATTATGCGAGTATTCCAACTATGGTATATACAACTTATACAGTATACTGTACATTGTATACATTTATATAAAATACATTATTTAATTTTATACAATCTATAACATACACTATAAATTTAATTTTATTCGTTCTGTATATACTGTACATTATTATAAATTTATAGTTAATAGTATAACTGGTCTTTTATCTTGTTTTTCATATACATAATATGTGGTTTATAATTAAATTCCTATTTAGAAGGCTGAGATTTATATATTTTTTAATTTTTATATAGTTTTTGTACTGCCGTATCCGGGGTCAAAAAAAAATTTGCCATTTCCGCGTATCGGATACCCTGCTCCCGCTCCCATATCCAAAACGTTTCAGCTACTTAGAACAAAATCAGTTGAAAGTTTATATCCGTTCCAGCTATGTCAGCTGTCGCCTACAAATGGAGTATGCCTATGGCATCATGGAAAGTGCACACTGCACCGACTTCTAGTATATGAATTGGAAGCAGTACTAAACTCCTTTCTTTTGGAGAAATTGTTTTTTAATATTTTGGTGAATCTAACTTTGGTTCAAAACACATTAACAGTCGGTCATAATTATTTTGCTAATGTTTTTATGTTTTATTGTATTATACAAAAGGTTATATTAGCACCTTATTAAATGTCTTTTATGTTTGAGCAACTAGTCAGCTTTTACTGCATCCCTTCAGTACTTTATAAACCAGTTTTTAAATGTTATTTTGCTGATTTTTCTATAGCCAAACTATCTCACCCAGTTACGTTCTATGTTGATGGGCAGGAAGCGGCTGCTGCAAATGTGATTGCCGCAGGAATTGCAGCTAGAAGACAGTAATATCTGAGCAATGTTCCTTCTTTAAATGTGTCTCCACCCATGCATGAAGATATTACAAGTAGTGTTGAGCCATCTCCTTTGGGAGAAATTTCTCCCAATCAATCATCTCAAAACTGAAGAAACTGAACAGGAGGAAGATATTACAAGTAGTGTTGAGCCATCTCCTTTGGGAGATTGTGGTTGCCTTTAGAGTTGATGAGTGGGAGGTAAGTCATGGCCACATGTCCAGCTTGTCAATATACTCGTGTATACATGTAGTTGCTTTCCATGAGCTTACCTTTGTCGCTTCATGAGTTTATTTCTTGGTGATTGGCAGGATATGGCATCTGCTAATGCTATGCTTACGCCAAACATTCCTAGCAGATCCGCAGCCACCTTTTCTCCCCAATGTGGTAGTATCCCAAACTCTACCCAGTCTTCATCTTCAGTGGTTGAAACACCAGAAAATTCATCACTTAGAAATCAACTGATTCCTGATCCTATGCACTAGTAAGTGTAGCCTGAAAAATCTACAGATGTGCCATTAGGGACCATGAGTCTATCGGTTGAGTCTATCTATTGCGTACGATATAGAATAGAGATCCATTGATGTATTATATACCAATTCCAATCGTGATATCAGTCATCAGCCGAGAGTTGATCTACCCACTCCCAACCATATATAGAGTAGAGTTGATCTACAGGTCGAGCACCACATTCTCTGTTCTATGTGCTATATACGTGATACAACAGGTCATCTGTCATATCACATAGAGAATAGAATGGATGGATGGATGGATGATGGCTGATGTGTGATGAATGTGTAGCCCCCCCCATATTGATATTGGGATATAGTCCCCCCTCTAAGGGGAAAAGCTTGAAGCTGATTGTAAGTTACGTCGAGAGCAAACAAGAAATTCTATGAGTTCAGGCCTTCGGGACCCAACTGCAGAAATAGTTCCGGAGGTAGAAAAAACAACCAGGGAGGCAGCCCTGTTATGGATGATCAAGGATTTCAGTCTCATTCATCAACAAATTCATTTACTAAATGGTTCAAGTCTTCAAGCAATATTTGCAGCTACAGATACTCTGACAAGAGTGAAAGATTTTATTATTGAGAATAGGACAGATGGAAACAGAACCTTTTCTCTGGTGATCCCATACCTGAGGAAAATTTTCAATGACAAAAGTAGGTTATTCCTTGAATGAGGTTGATATCCTCTCAACAAAAGTTCTTCCTCATTAACAACAGGTTACCTAAATTAACGCTATTGCAAACTAATTGTTTAAACAATGACATTTTCAGTTCCCTTCTATTTTTATTATTCTTGCAGGTCTATATTCTCCATTTCGGCAATAGCTGGTAGTTAGCGCTTCTTATATTTTTTGGGCTTATACATTTTTTGTTATCTTGTTATATAACAATTATCTTATATGCAAGCAGGGAAAACAATTGAACTAATTGTGGCATATGGTTCTGTAGGATATGAGTAGAATATATATAGTTTGGGTTGTTCTGCACAACATGAGTAGAATACCTGTAGTTTGCATTGTGCATGCTATGAGTTGCCTATGAAAACTGCACTATGCTCTTGAAAATAAATGAAACAAGAAATGGGAGAGCATTGATATTAAAGATAATTTGAATTAAAGAAACTGCAAACTTAAACTTGTTGCTTGAAAACAGGAAAGCCCAAATCAGAACTGATTTACTAAGGGTTTCCAAGCCTCTCTCATGTTCAAGTTATAATCTGTCAATCATCATGCTCTTGACATGTAGTCTTCTATTTTACCAGTTATAATTTCCCTGTCATTCATATCAAATCAGTCTGTAATCCATAAGTATGCTGTAAGGAATACCATAACTCAGTATCTATTATTTTGTGTCAATGCCTTATTTACATCTTCCCCAATTTGGATTTAGCACAACCTCTTCTCAAAATATATTTGAGATTATTCTAGGACCCTTTTTGATAATATGAAAAACGAAATGGCACTAAGATGGTACCTTGACGGCATAACTCTCCCAATATGAGTTATTTGGGACTGATTTCATTTGAATATTTGTTTCTAGTGCGATTTGATATTTCTTCTATTTGAAAACAAATTCCACAACTAATTAGTTGCAAGTACACTCATTGGCAAACGACATTAGTTCATCAAAATGTTCACATTGTTTTTCATTGCAAATATCCTTGACTGCACCGAAACGTAACCCCCCCTTTCGTACCAGCCTTGAAATGTTTCAGGTACGGGTATGGGTACAGAAACGTTGTGGGTACGTTCTGGCTACATACCCACAGGTCCAGGGTACGTACCCACAGCGTACCCACAGGCAAATACATTTTTTTTGCATGTAACTCAAAAAATTAAAAAATTAAATACTTTAATTTAAAAATAAAGCAACCTAAACTAAACCTAACCCTAAAAGACCCCCCAAACACCTATTTATACACTCAATCCCTCTACTTTATTCACACACTCATTGTTTGCTATTTTGCTGATTTTGAGCTTGAAGGAGAGAAAGAGAGGTTGAAGGAGAAAGAGAGAGAAAGAGAGCTTGAAGGAAAGAGGGAGAGAGCTTGAAGGAGAAAGAGAGAAGGAAAAGGATCAGCTACAAGTCTACAAACAACAAGGAGGATTATTTTCAGGTATTTTTCATGCATTCAGACATTTTTTTGGTAATCTTTTGATCAATGTTTTGTATGTGATCAATGATCATGAATGATGTGTTTCAAACACATCATTCATAATTATTGATCATGATTCATGATCTATTTTGTTTTTAATATTTATTTCTTTTACGTTTTTTAAAATATTAATTAATTTGTTATTATTTAAAGTTTAATATTGAAGTTATATTTAATTAAACATCTACCCTCTATGTATGCTCTCACGTGACAACATTTATGGCGAACTTGATGATCAGAATCAGAGATTGACATATAGGGCTAATTGATTAATTTTTTAATTAGTTATGTATTCGTTTTTTTTTTAAGTTTTAAATTGAATTCGTTATAAATTTAAATGTTTACCCTCTGTGTATGCTCTCACCTCGCACCATTTATGGCGAACTTGGTGATCATAATCAAAGATTAACGTGTAGGCCCTAGGATTTAATTGGTTTTTTTTAATTAGTAATGTGTTTGTTTATGGTTTTTTTATTTTAAAGTTTTAAATTGAATTCATTAAAATTTAAACATCTACCCTCTCTGTATGCTCTCACCTCACACTATTTATGGCAAACTTGGTGATTAGAATCAGAGATTAATGTGTATGGGTTAACAAATTAATTGTCTAATTTGTATTTGTTGTTTTTAATTAAATTATTTAACAATGTTTTAAAAAATATCTCTTATAGTAGGTTAAAACAAATTAAACTTACAGTCATAGCATCCAATTCAGCTTCAGTGGGACATGAGGGAGGAAATGTTCTGAGTGGCCCAATAGTGAAAATGGATCCTCATTCTCCTTTGTGGAGGCATGTGGAAGTGTTAGAGCTCGTTGTCGATGGTGGTGTCCGTGTTTGGACGTGCCCCCATTGTGCCATCACATTTAAATCCTTGTATACCCATTTGAAAGCTCATCTAACTGGGTATCGGGGAAGGGCATTAGAGCATGTAAGAAGATGGAGAAGAAAACAATAGCCATGTACCTAAAAGAGCAAGAGGATGCAAACTTTGAAATAACAAGAGCTCACTCTAGAACCATTTCTTTACAGCAGAGAACTATGGGAAAACCACCAACATCACCACCATCATTTCATCCTTTCATTGAGAATAATGTTGAAACTATTCTAGTTGATTCCCTCTTTGATGAAGATACCCCATCAAGCAAGAGAGCAAAAGGGCCTTTAGAAAAAACATTTAACATTGAGAAGAGAGAAATTGCAGATGAATTAGTGGCTCGGTGTATATATGCATGTGGTCTATCATTCAATGTCTTGAGGTCACCTTATTGGCAGCAAATGGTGAGAGGCATTAATGAGGCACCACAGGGGTATACAAATCCCAGCTATAATAAGGTTTGCACTTCTCTTTTAACAAAAGAAGTTCAACACATACAAACATCTCTACAACCAATAAGAGATTCCTAGAATGATTCAATAATCTCTATTATCTCAGATGGATGGAAAGGCTCCAGAAACATACCTCTCATCAACATTATTGCAGTAACCCCTAAAGGGACAATATTTCTGAAGGCTATTGATTGTGAGGGGAAAGTAAAAGATGCCCAATTCATTGCAAATATTCTCATTGAGGCTATTGAGTCAGTGGGCCCGCAAAACGTTGTCCAAGTCATCATGGACAATTGTCAAAAACTGCAAGGCAGCAGGGTTGATAGTAGAGGGTAGGTATGAACATATATTTTGGACACCATGTGCAATACACTCCTTAAATCTAATGTTGCAGAAGATTGGGAAACTTACATGGATTGAGAAAATTTACAGGGAGGCAAACGAGATTCAAGTGTTTGTCACCAACCATCACATGTCTCAAGCCATATTCAGAAGATTCTCAAAGTTGGAGTTGTTGAAGGTAAGGGAACAACTCATGAGCCATAACTTATAAGTTTTACTTTTTAAGTTTTTCATTTTAATATTTGATTTTAAATCAATTTCAATTTGTGTTGCTATTGAATTGTTTCCATTCCTTTTTAATAGGTTGTCGAGACTAGGTTTTCCTCTCACACACTTGTCTTGAGACAACTTGTGAAGGGGAAACATGCTTTGAGTAGCATGGTGATTGATAATGTTTCAACCGTCTGGAGGCAAGCAAACACAGAGAGCCCAAAGGATAAAGACATGGATCCTTGATGATAATTGGTGGGCAAAAGTTGAATATTTGTTGAGTTTCACGGAGCCTATTCTAAGTATGATCAGATTTGTAGACAAAGATAATTCTTGTATTGGAGAAATACATGATGGCATTGGCTCCATGCTTGAGAAAATCAAAGATATCATACAAGCCAAACAACAAGACCCTGAGGAAAACTTTTACAATGAAGTTAAAAGTGTGGTCATGAAAAAGTGGAACAAAATGATCACCTCATTACATCTCCTTGTTTATGCCTTAAATCCCAAATATTATAGCAATGAAATAGTTGGGTTACCTGGTAGGCAATGACCATATGATGACCAAGAGGTTGCAAATGGGATGACGACAGCATTCAGAAAGTTGTTTCCTGATCCAACTATATCTAGTGCAGTTTGTCATGAGATGGCGATGTTTGTATCTAGAGGAGGTAGCATGGGAGATGTAGAGGCTCTTTGTGACAAAATCACCTTGAATCCAATCATATGGTGGATTGTACATGGTCATGATGCCAAGTACCTACGACCTGTTGCGATCAAGTTGCTCTCACAGGTATAAAGTTTGTAACTTGTTATTTGATATTTTAATTACCAATTAAGAATTTAAATTCAAAATGATATCACTCTTTTTTTTATATTAATAATACTTTGTTTTTGTGACAGGTGGCAAGTAATTCTTCTGCAAAGCGCAACTAGAGTACTTATGGCTTCATCCACTCAGCGAAACGCACCATGTTGGCATCGAAGAAGGTTGAGAATCTAGTATACGTACATTCCAACTTGCGCCTCTTAACGCATAAGACGGAAGAGTATACTAGTGGTCCTAGCAAGCTTTGAGACATCCAACCTGAAACCACGAACTTTGAAGCTTATGTTGCTTGTTTGTCCAATGTTTCACTACTTGGCGTTGATGACAAACTTCCAAGGAGCCCTTCACAGGGGTTCGAAAGTGGAGCTAGTGGGATTGGAGCTACAAGTGTCATCCATGAAGATGATTTTGAGGATCATCTAGATGATATGTTCTAGGCTTTTAGGCCTAGGAAATTGAAAGTGAAGTAAGTTGAGAACTTGAAAGTATTATGTTATTAACTATTATGTTTTGAACATTATGAATCAATACAAACTCAAGTCTCAATTCTCAAAGTATTGGAAATTTATTTTCATGTTCTATGAATGATTGTAAGTTGTATGAGTATTAAATTTCAAAAAGTCTGCAAATGCTTCTTTAAATTTATGATTTTATATTATATATATAAAACGTACCCAAAAGTGTATCGTACCCGAGGATTTTAAAAATTTGCATACTGTATCCATATCCATATTTGTATCCGTACCCGTACCGAAACAGTCTAGCAAATATCCTTCATTTCTTGAATAAGATTACATACTTCACACTAAAAAGCAAGGTTGTATGTAGCACACTTGAGGTGATCCACCACAAACATATCACTTAAGGAGAACCTTCTTACATGAAAATGATAAAAAGAACTGTAAATATCCATATTTTCAAAATGGCACATAACACAGCCAGTGACCAGCATCTATTTTTGGGAAGCTTTTGGGAATTTGATGGCCATCAAAGCTACCAGTGCTACCAACATATGTCTCCTTGCTTTTTGATTAAGATTGATATGTGTCTTATAACGCTTTGCTTGTTCTCTTGTTAGAGGTTATTTTCTGACTGTGTATAGAGCATTGCTCCAATGGCTTGGCAGGGATCTAGGTGTTGCATCTAATCACAACTTAACCATCCCAATTTTGGATTTGCAAGAGCTATGGTTATTACACTATACTAATTCAAATAAAAAGATCTCTACAATGTTGTGGTCATCTTGTAAATGACGTTATTTGATGATTTTCAAAGATGATATAAGATTTCTTCCTTAAAGAATTGCAAAACAACAAAAAAAGTAGTAGATTGGACTTAGTAATTTTTGAGATCTATAATATCCCAATTAAATTCAATGTGATTTCTAGTTTTATTAATTTTGCAATATGTTAAATTCAATGGTGATTTCTAGTTTTATTAATTTTGCAATATGTTTCCACAATGTCCTTGGTTTAATAGATGTTAGAAGAGCATTTAGGGCCAAGGCCGACTATATTTAATGTTTTATCGAAGTATATAGCTTGCACAGTGTAATACTTTGTATGATTTTTTGTTGGAAAAAGACAAAGAAAAATGTAATGCTCATAGAGAAAGGAAAGATGAGGAAAGGACTCATTGAGAATACCAAGTCATAGAAAAATCTACAAAAAATGTAAGAAACTGCTGTAATAGATGAAGTGCAATATCTCATTGTTTCAGTTAATTGAAGTCTTATTTCCCTAGCCGTTTATGCAGTGCAGTTTTGAGTAATGTTCACGGTTCCTGTAATTACAACTAATTAAGATTGCATGCATAGTTTCTATCTGTTATCGCGCTCAGTTGAAGCGCATATTACCATTTACTAGTAAGTAAACCTGTGCAATTGTGTCCAATGTCTAGACTACAATTGTAGCTTGTCCTAACGAGGAATTCCAGGGACCGTTGGTGGGACCTGAAAATGTTGAGATCGCTACAAGGATAACAGGGTACAAAAAGATGGCTAGAGGAGAAGATGAACCATTTTGCGGATAAAGAAGCTATTAAGATGCAAATCCTTGCGAGAAAGATTGTGGATATATAGGGGGATATTTATGAGATCTTTCGAAGTGAGTTCTCGGGACTGTTAATTGCATGGTTTGGCAAGGTTGCAACCCTATTTCTTCAGATTCAGACCAGACAAAGGATTCAAGTGGAACAAGGAGAAGCTTGAAAAGTTGTGGAAGCTATACACCAAGTGGACCTAAGCGGTAGACTATTGGTTGCAAATCAAAATAGACGGGTATGTAATTTAATTTGTTGTTCAAAATTATTGTGATTTTGATTCTGCACAAGACAAGTTTATCAAAATAAGGGGAAAGTTCATTGGAGAATTAATGAAGATATTGGTAGTGGAAAAGGCCATGCTGCCAATTCCCTCCGACATGGAGTAGTCAAGTCGGCAATATGGGAATGTAGTCTTAGGGAAGGGGAGATGAAGGGGAAACAACCAGTGATAATTACGGGTTTGGAGAGACCTAAAAAGAATTAGAAAGATGAGAAGAGAAAGCTAACCAAAACTCAGAGAGTTGCAGCAAAATGGAAGATGGGGAGCAACAAGTTCCCTTAGAGGACCACAAAAGATTGTTGCAAATTGGAGGACAGTAAAAGTGCACGAGAGTGGAGGAAAGCTACCTCCACTAGACGCCAAAGCAGACGAGGAAAGAGCGGAGACAAGGAAAGAGAATATTGTCTCTGAAAGGGAAAGACACTACATGATCGAGGAAGAAGAAGAGAACGGATAAGTAGAGCAATGTCGAGATCATTTTATGAAGTAGATAAGTCTACAAGAAACCCGGAGTACAGATGAGAAGGAATTGATACTAAACCCAATATTTCAAAAATACTAGCATAGGACAAGGGTTTTCCCCTTCCCCTTAGGATATGCATACCCACTCTAGTTTAGGAAGAGATTGTGTTGAACAGAATGGCCATTGAGCAATGACATGATATTTGGAAGACAATAAACAAGGTTGATGAGAGACAGAGAAAGTGGAAGTCAGACCAAGAAGGATTCCATACAGCCCAAGAGGACCCAACTACAAGATACATAGTTATTTGCATAGTGACACTTCCAACTGGATTGGAACTAGCTATTGTTAGCCAAAAGCGACTTTGTTCAAGGTCAACTAGGATTGAGCCTATATCTAGCAGCTCTGATGATAATGGCCTTGTGAGCCCCAAATACAAAGTTAGTTCTCCTGGCTATTCCCCTTGTATTGGTTTGAACTTGCACAACTGTCGGTACCAATTTAGCCAATGCGCATTTTTCAATCCCGGTTCATCCATTGTGCAAGCTTGTAGAACATTTGTTAATCCGCATTTAGCAGCTAGGGGAGTGCCCAATCCCTACGCAAATACAATGGCTCATCCCTCTGGCATAAATATTGCATTACAAGTAGAAACCAATAATAAATATGAAGCCCTGGATATAGAAGTAGAAGAGGAAAGGCTAGTGGAAGCAGAATTTGTCTTAGGTAAAAAAAACTATGCTCTTACAAGTTCAGCTGAGCATTCAAGAGTCAAGACCATTCACCTAGCACCATTAGGTTGCAATTATGAATAACCCAAAAACTCTTGAAAATCATCCAAGTTCTAAAGAAGTTTTGGGAAAAGAAGAGGATCTTGATGAAGTGGTTGGAGGGCTGGAAGATTTGTCTCACTCCCAATTAAGAGACGTTTTGAGCCAATCAGGCCTAGATAAGATTTCAATGACCAAATTAGCTCTCAAATTAACTGAACAAGGAGAAAAGTAGAGACGGTTTCTGGCCTGAATCAAACTCAAAAGACATGGAAGCACAGATAAAAATTGTTAGAGGAAGTCAAAAGCAAATTTCAGAAATGTTCAATTTGGTGGGAAGAAGACAGAGAGAAAGAAAAGAAACAAGAAGCTCGCTTGGGGCTTTCAAAGAGAGGGAAAAACAGGCTCAGACACATGGGGGGAATAAGCCCTTCACCCACAGCAGCGAGCTAAAAGCACCATTGTGTTTATAATCTCTTGGAATTTGCATGGGATGAATGCCCCGCATATGCATAGGTTGTTAGAAACTTATCCTAGATAAAATGCCGGACATTCTTATGCTTGAAGAAATTAAAATGGAGCAAACTCTCTTTAGTGTATCTAAAAAAGAAATTTGAACTTATCTTAGATAGAAAGTCTGACATTCTTATGCTTCGGGAAACAAAAATGGAGCAAACTCTCTTTAGTGTATTGATAGAGACGTGTGAAGAAATAGCAATTTTGTTAACATTAATGCAATTATGACCTCTGGAAAGTTAGCAATGGTCTGGAATCCTCTTAGCAATTTCAGGTTTTCTTCTAGAGGATTGCATCAATTGACAAGCAATTAGCTTTGATGAAGTCAACTATGATAAAAAAAATTGTATGCATCAATACTTATGGACCAAACTCTCAGCAAGGTAGGGACCCTTGTTGGCAATCTTTTTTTGGTGTGGGCAATCTTATGCCAATGATAAAGGAATACACACAGGGGATTTAATGCAATTACCTCGCTGGTGGGAAATTGTGGTGGTTCTAGTGGGTTTTCTATGTCTTCTTAAGACTCTGCCCCAGTTCATTGAAGATCTTTTATTGTTTGACATCAACGCTGAATCTGATTTCTTCACTCGGACAAACAGAAGATGAGGTTCACATTTCATGGCTGAGAGGTTAGATTTTTTTATTCTTTTTAAGTATGGATTGGATTCAAATGCACACTTTGCAGGAGTCATAAATTTTTATATATGCAGGCTCAGATAATTGGCCGATCAATTTAAGCATAACTTCTGAAGCGGTCCCAAAGATGAAACTCTTCGAGTTCGAACTGATGTGAAAAATAAGGAGGAATCTCTAAGAGACAAATTATAAGAATGATGGAAATCTTCAATTGTTGGCTCAAAAATGTTTGTTCTAGCTCAGAAACTGAAAAGTGTTAAGGGGAAGCTAAAGGAATGGAACGGAAATGAATTTGAAAACCATTTGGACAAATATATGAGATTTGGTAGAACTTTGATCCACCACAGGGGTTTAGATCAAAACCTAAAATAGGAAGAAGAGAAATTGCTGGAAGACTGGAACAGGTTCTTTTACAGGACAAAATACACTCGAAGTGAAAACCCAAAGTGACCTGGTTAAAAGACAGGAAAAGAAACACTGTCTTATTTTGAAAATTAGAAATTATGAGATGAAACTTTAACAAAATCTCAAAAATAACCACCCCAAAAGGCTCAGTAATCTTGGAGAATGAGGTAAAAAGTGCTGAAGCAGTGAGATACTTCAAGTAGGTGCTCACTAAGGAACATTGTGAAAGATCTAACATTAGGAAAAGATATTCAGACGCTTCTCTGATCTTGGAAGTTGTTAACAGCTTTCTAACAAAGCCACTGTCTGATGAAGAAGTGTGAGTTGTTATGCATTTTTTTAAAGGCAACAAATCTCATAGACCTGATATTTTTTCCTGCTGTTTTTTTCAGTAATACTTGTGTATTGTGGGAGAAGATCAGATAGCTATTGTCCACAAATCAGATTTGCAAAAAACTGTCTTAAAATCTTCAGACACGATAAAAGAGAGACTCAAGTTATGATGGAAGCTATTTTGAAGTCCATCAAAGAACTAATTAATGTTTAGCCCCCCAAAAGATGGGAAGATTGTTCGGCTGAATCAAATATTTTTGAAATTGGAAGGAAAATCTTCAAGGGATCCCTGATAACAGGGTAAGCAGAATCAGAAGAGCTAATGATAAAGCAATGTGGATGCCTCCATATAAGCCCTTTATGAAATTGAATGTTGATAATACAGCTAAAGGAAACCCATGTTGGGATAGCTCAAGGCAAATCTTCAGAGATAAAAGTGGTTCCCCTATCCATGCTTTCTTCAAATCCCTAGGCAAAGCTTCTAACAATTTGTGGAAGCTAAGGCTCTATGGAGAGGCCTACTGCTAGCAAAAGAAATAAACTGGACAAAATTTGGAAATTGAGGATGATTCAAGAATCAAAACTAATCAAATTGAGGCCTTTAAAAGCAATTCAAGCAAACACTATCAACTAGCACTCACCATTGAGGATTGTTTTCAGTTGGCAAAATAGTTTTCCAAGCTTGATATCTCCCATATCAGAAGCAAAGGGAACAAAGCGATAGATCATGTCTAATCTTGCGGTAGAGCGTAATCACTTTTATATCTACTTGGTCCAATTTCTCTCCCCTCCTGTCATCAATTCAAAACTCAAAGCAATATTATGTAAAATCTCACAGATCTCGATGTTCTTTTAAGCTAAGTATGAATATGAATGGCAATCATTCGTATGTGTTGGCTTTGTTGGTGCATTCATTTGATGTGAAAGATTGGTTTGTGAGGAAGTGGCGGTTTAGGCTAGTGGAGTACTTTATATCCTTTGCCCCTTGTTTGCATTGTGCATTTGTGAACGCAAAAGGAGCAACAAAAACGATAAAGGTCATGCATTTTGGTAATGTGTAAAGATGAAAACCTTATTCTCCTCTACTTTGAATGGTTTGCAATCGCATATCGTTTCAAGATTTCCATTCTCAATGGAATTTGGATTCAAAATGGTGTCTTTTGTGCTTATATTTTTTAGTAAGGGAGTTGGATTGTTCTTTCTTGTGCTACTAAACGTTGGGTAGTCTCAGCTCAATCTTTGAATTCATCTCATTTATTTCCTGAAAAGCTTCTTGGTGCCCATATGTAGAGCCAATATCCTCCTTTATTTCTCTTGGCGGAGGCTGCTGGTTTATTTCATGTTTTTATTTGGGGTTTTCCCCTTCTCCTGCATCTGATTGGGATACTTCTTTTTTTTTTGGGCGGGGAGGGGGGAGGGGGCATTCTCCTTGGTAAATGGTGCCTATAGGTGGTTTCTAGCATTTTAATGGCTGAAAAAGATCTCAAAATGGGTGGCAATGGCTCTTCCTCGTGCATGAGGTTAAGGCTCTCCGCGGGTAAACTTCCTCTGAGAGCATCATCAAGGAGCAGACCAGGGATATGAAAAACAAATATTTTGTGGATGATGTCCATCCCTCTTTCACGGGCTTGGTTGAGGACCTCAAGATCATGCAGCCGCTGAAGAAGGGGATCTTATTGTATAAAACAACCAAGATGACAGCAGAACAAGCTTTAGATTTCTAGAAAAATGCCTTGTTGGAAGCTATCAAGGAGAGAGAAACTTTTGAAATGCAGCCACTGATTTATTTATGGCCTAGTTATATGCAAGATTGGGAGAGGGGACTTCAATAGATTGTGTCCTTCAAGATATGAAGGACCGTGATGCAGAAGGGAATGAGGGGGCCAAGTAAATGGCTGCCAAACTCTCCAGCTTAGGAATCACAACCCACACTCAAAGGACACATATGGACAACGGGCATAGTTATGGAACCAACACACATTCTCTATTGAAATACAACATTACATAGATGCAAAAGGCAAATACACAAACTCCCTACCCCTATAAACTATGAAGCATAGTTACCAGGTTCGGAAATCCGATTAAATTCGGAAGGGAAAAAAAATCCGAAAATTCGGAGTTCTCAAAAAAATACGGAAAAATCCAGTTCGGAATATATATACTTATATTATTATAAATTTATATTATTGTATACTTATATCATTATATATAGACAAATCATACAAAAAAGCATCCATCTACCATAATCATCATCATCATAATGATTCTTTCAAAAGATTGCAAGAAGTTGCTTGGTCCAAAAAGGTGCAAAAATGGATTTTATGAAAATAAGAAAAATATTGCCATCAATGCGTAGAGCTCGAGAAAATATACACTTTTAGAGAAGACGACACCTGAAACGGAGCCACAAAATGAAATTTATGGCACATGCAAGTTTTTGCTGCTACATCTTCCCGGACCCTTTCCAAAAATGGCAAATTTTTTTCTTTCCTTTGTGAAAAAAATTGCCAAAAAAGGAAAAACAAAAATCTGCAAAATAATTGGCCGAACCGAACCGCATTTATTCGGTTGCTTCAAAAAATACGGTTCGAACCGGATTTCATACAAATCCGGCCGAACCTGGTAACTATGCTATGAAGTCACACTCACAGTCCAATGACTAACTACAACTCATGAACATCACACTTGCAAGCCCATGGCTCTGCTTTCATTCCTCTCTAAGCTAATCTATCTAGATTCCCTCTATTTCACTCCCTTGGAATTCTCTCAAAAACTGAAGCTTGTTTTTCTCAACTCTTCATTTTCCACAACTAACACTAACTCTTGGTCTCCCTTTTACTTTGAATCTCCAATCTGACACTGATCATAGGCATCTCTCACAATCCCAAGGTTGCTAAATTTAAAATTATGGGTGTTACTTTTATTTTTCATACGCCATGGGCGAAATCACTAGTTTCAACAAACCATGTGTTGCGTTGCCGCCGAGGCAACCTTGTAACCGCCAACTACGTAATCCAATGGTTCATAGCAGTTACAAAACAATGGCTCTACACAGAGCGGCAATATTGCCACTATCCCCGAAAGAGGTAACTCAACCTCTGAGAAATGGCTGAAACCATCTCCTTCTCCATTTTCTTTATGATGCTTCAACACTATGTACAAGCTTCCTCCACACGCATAACGTTATTGTTATAATTGATAAGCAACATAAACACAAACACATATGCACAAGCGTGCACAAAACCCAAACCCAAGCTTTGTGTTGATGAAAGATTGCTCGTGAACCCGGATGCTCCTGCATCAAACACCAAGGGTAACGAAAGTGTCCATGAACTCCTGCTCATGAATTCTCTAGAAGCTCCTCAATTGTCTTTCCGTATTTGGCAACTTCAGATGGACTCATCCAAGTTGCATCTTCAATTGCTCTATTTTTCCAATTTTCCAAGTACTCTCTATAAACTCTTATTCTTGTCTTCTTATTGATTTGCTCATCAAATACTTTCTCAAGTTCTTTAACCTTCTCAAGCAACTTCTACTTCCGATCAGCACTGGTGGAATTTGAACTTCCACATTCAACACTTGTTTGTCCCTCAAAGTAAGGGTGCAAATCTGCTACATTGAAGATATGTGACATATCTACCCTAGCATCCAATAGCTCAATTTCATATGCATTGGCTAAAAATCTCCTCAAAACTAAGGCCCAATCTTTTTCCACTTGAGCTTGTTGTATGTTCCTTTGGGGAACTTCTCCTTACACAGATGGGTCAAAACCAAGTCACCAATTTAGATATCCAGCTCTCTTCTTAACTGATCAGCTCATTTGTTTGTACTTCCTACTACTTTCCTCAGGCTTCTTCTTCACTTTTCTATGCACTTCATGCATACAAGCTGCAACATTCTCCACTTCAACACTTTTCTTACTCATCTCACTCACACCTCTAGGGCTGCAACCATACACTATTTGGAATGGGTTCATCAATCTTCTTCTATTTACTAAGTTAGAGTATACAAAGTCAGCTTATGTCAATGTCATATCCCATTGTTTAGGCTTGTCTCCCACCAAGCATCTTAGCAAATTATCAAGACTTTGGTTCACTATTTTGTTTGTCCATCTATTTGACGATGATATGCTGAAATGGAGCCCAGTCTTGTTCCCAACTTCCTCCACAATGTTCTCCAAAAGAGCCCAACAAAAATATAACTCGTCTTCTTACAAGCTAGAAGTGTCCCATTTTAGAAAATCTATCAAGAATTACAAAAATTTAATCATTACCTCTTTGAGTTTTTGGCGACCCAAGAATGAAATCCATGCTCATCTTCTCACATGGCCTTCTTGGGATCGGTAAAGGCTAATATAAGCCTTTATTCTGACTTTTGCCTTTACAATGTCGGCAAACTCTACATCCTTGCATGATTTTCTTGACATTCACACTCATTCTTGACCAGTAGTAACTCTCATTCGGTTATGCTAGTGTTCTGTACACCAAAGTAACCCACAAGGCCTCCACTTTGCTGCAAACCATCCTTTGAACAACAAACCATGCTGCAACAAATATTTCAGCAATGGAGTTCCATCCATGTTGGTTGGATTCGTGCACATTACCCATGCTTCTCTAAAATCCAAGTCTTCTTCATATAACTCCATTGCGTCAAACCCAATGACCTCTACTCTCATCTCATTCATCATGAAGACTCTAATACTCGAAGCATTTGCAACTTTATTGGATTGACTACTCCTATGCTCAAAACAAAAGAATATCTTTGAAGAAACTTAACCCACTTCATATGTTTTTTTATTAACTTACCTTGGTTGTTTATAAACTACAATGCTTGGTGATCAGCAACACAAACTCTTTTGGGTAACAAATAGTGCCTCCACTTCTTGAGAACTTTTATCGTAGCATAAAATTCTTGGTCATATACACAATACTTACACTATGATTCATTCAATTTCTCGCTGAAGTAAACTATGGGCATACCTTCTTGGCTCAAAACCACTCCTATGGCGGTTCCACTTGCATCACAATCTACTTGGAAGATTTTATTGAAGTCCAGCAATGATGATGATGATGGTGGTGGTGGTTGTTCCATTACCCTATTTTTCAAAAACCAAATACTCTTTGTATGCAAGTAAAGAATGGTCTAAATAGAACATCACCTTTCTCTTCTAAGTGATATAAACTAGGATAATAGAGTGGCCATTCTAAAGATGCACACAACAAGGTTGTAGTTTGCTAAAGACGTGGACTTGGAAAGGCGATAGTCCACACTCTATGAAAGATATAGGGTTCCAAAGCCTAGACTTAGGATAGGGGAGTGGCATCTAATGAGATCCCGATTATAGATTGATTATAACAAGGTCATAACAAGATAGAGATACTTATGCTAGGATTATAAATATGGATTGTAAAGATCAATAGATTATAAAGCATAGAATAGATTAAGAATATTCTACTTTATTCTAACCAATGCATGACTAATCAACCAAATCTAAAATGACATGAATGAAACAAGAGGTTGGAAATACTTACCTTTGTGCAAACACCATTGGCGCATTAACTTCCCCCAGGGTTAATAGCACCTTATGAGAGAGTTGATTTGGGGGATCAATAACGAATAAAAGAAGACCTAGAAAAGCCACTTGTTAAAGACTCCACAAAATGGAAAAATCATGGAAAATTTAGCTCATATACTAGGCAATCCTAAATACTCAATGCTCTAATTGTAGACTCCAAAATATAAGCTAGGCTAACTTCAAGATCTTTAAAGACCTTAAGAATAGATTTGTGAACGCAAGCAAACCGAATGATTGATGATGATGTGTTAGAAAGAACACTCAAATGCTGCGAAAACATAAAGATCGTGATTAAACATTAAAATCTTCATTAAGGTCAATACATTCGGTTGTCATAAATAAGAGTCGGACATCATCAACCATGGTTGATGATGTTGTCAGCTCGAGGTAATGTGCTATAATGGGGCCCGCGAAGGAAGTCTCTAAGGATGGCATGAGACTTTGGAGCTGCTAAAAGGTGATATAACGGAGGTATATGTGTATTATAAGCAGATATGGAGGCAACCGTAAGAGGATAGAAAGGAGATGTCGTACGGAGATTGTAAAAGTGTGATTGTAAGGGTATAAAAGGCATCTAAGGTGTCGTGACATGAATTGAGCATCAAGGCCCTCTCATAAGTACCACTACCAAGTAGCCCTATGTAATTGTTTCCAACTACAAATGTTCCCAGCAATATCCCTGAGGAAATTGCTCCAATTAAGCCAATATGCCAATAGTGCCTACAAAGAGCAAAAGTCAGTAAAAGTGAAAAATTAGTTGTACATATGTCCCTACATAAAATCATCACATGTCACAAAGTATACATGAGATGTTCTTTGGGAAAAGAAAACACAACACCGAAATCAAAATGACTAAAGTGAATGGGCAATAATAAATGATAAAAATATGAACTCAAATAAAGCATACCTACTTAAATAGTTCACTTCCCGCAAGCACGTCCATTTAGCAAACCACCAAAATGTAGAAAAAGTCGCTATGTGAACCCAAATAATACACAACTAAAAAGAACCACTATAAGATAGAGTAGATAATTAAGCAATAAACCCTGAGTTAAGGGGGAGCTCATAGAAGGATGATAGGATGATGTCAAATAAGTAGATACATGAGTAAATAAGTCGTAAGTAGGTCATAAGATCAATAAAGGTGATATAAGGTGCATCGACGTGAGAAATTCGTTCTAATAGGCCTAAAGGTAGGAAAAATAAAGAGAAATGATGATAAAAGGCATAAACATGAACCAAGTACATACGAAAAATTAGGTGATTTTTTTAAAAGTGGAAAAATACATGTAGCATATTGTTGGATTCATTTTGAAAACGCAGTCCTAACATGTCTTCTAAATTTGGATGTCACAAGAGAGGGTTCAAAATTTTGGTTAAAAACCTATAAAAAGCAAGTCAACCTACTCATTAGTCACTTTACGCTTATTGATTTTACGATTATGGAGCTTTGGTTTGTCGGGGCAATGCCTAGATTTCAAGGAGACGGTGTATATAGACAAGGCGGAAAGGGTGTGTCGGGGAAAATCCACAATTAGGATTTGTTTTCAAATTGGAAAAAAGTAGCTGGGAGAAAAATGCAAAAAAAGGTCGTAGCGAAATTATCCCCAAAAGGTGTCAAAACATAGGCGTTGACAAAGGCTAGGTGGCTTTGGGTGCATTTTGCATTAGGAGGTCATTACGTTAGGATTTTAAATTTTTGAATAAAAATTGGGCTTATGGCATTCCACCAAATGCCATCAACTATGTTGGGACTAACAAGATCACAAGAGGGTAGATGCTGCTAAGATTCCCCAACATGGTCGATGTTGTTTTTGTAAAACAGCCAATGTTGTTTTTGTAAGATTCCCCTTTTACTTAGTATGGATGATGTAGTCGTTTTTGTCATATTTTCCCATAGGGCTAATGCAGTTATGTCACGTGGCCCATGGAGTAGGAATGGGGGGATTTTAGTTAGATTTGGATCCTTCGATCTAATTTATCGCTGACTAAGATAGATGGGTAAATGTTGTTTGATGTTTTGCAAGTTGAAAGATGTGTCTGATTGTGGCAGACAGTCGATGTCACATGGTCGCTAGATATATTGAGATCATTATCTAACTAGGATAGATCACGACTAGTGGCCCTAGGTTTTAGAGGCATTATACAGATGTGCCACATCCCGTTGGATGCGGATTTTCTACAAATAATCATTCGTCACTAGGAGATCTAATATGACGCCCTTAGATGGAGGACTAATGGGATATGATAGAGACAAATTTCACATTGGAGGGCGTTCGTGCTATGTTGGGATCACCAATTGGCAAGGAGTGCATGCTTTGTTGTGTCCCCAATACAGATATAGAGAGGAGGGAGCTAGACTAGTGGGCCCCAAGGGCAAATTGATACAATCCGCAATCACTGATAGTTCACCTCTACAGAGTTTACAGCTCAATCATTTTGAATATCCAAAAGGCAATTATATTGATGGTGATGGCACAGATTTTGTGCTAGAAGTCAAACTAAGGTGTCCCACTTTTTTTTTATAGTGGTATGTCGAGCAACATTAGAGGACACAATGTATAGTTAGGGCATAGGGATATGGGTGCAATTGGCACATGATTTATATAGGTTGGCAGTGATACAACAGCTAGCGATTGGACTAGTGATTCTACTATCTTCCTGAATTTATGAAATATTTCCAATGTATCGGCCCTTAGGAACTCCACTGCCAATAACAACAGATGTCCCTAAACCTTCACAGTGGTAGAGAGGCCCAACAATCAGAGCTCAAGTAGGATATCTAAGGCTACAGACAATGCAGAGAGACCCAAGAGTAAAGAGACCATGCATGGGCACCATAGACGGGTGGTCATCTTGGCCAGTTTAGTAGTCGCACGAGGCATCATATGAAAAAACATTATTTATGGTGGGTGGAGAGATAATTGATGTGCCACAAAAGTTTGGATTTACCTCAACCAGTGACAGTGTTGCAGCTCCCACCATACCATCTGTGGCGCGCTAAAAAGTTGAGAGGGAGAGGTAAATAGGGACTAAAGCTTGTGGTCTCATCTTTGAGATCATGGAGGCAGTGCCAATAGGCACAGGGTCAAGATCCAAGATATTCTTGCTAGAGATCCAAAGAGAGTAGCTCAGGCACAAAGGAGAGCATCGGTTATGGTCTTCTGAAGGGATCGATGGCAGCACTTAGTAGCTGCGAGGCCGTGATACGACAATGATGATGTCATGCTAGATGGGCATGTCGATGGGACGGTAATATAAGATCAATCAGGACATTAAGGTATGATAATGTGTAAGCTTGTGTTATTTCCTTTCCTAGAGTAGAGATGCACGCTAACAAGTAGGATGACTATAAAGTGGATTGTATAGAAACTAATGTGTGTTGGTATGTGATTTTTGTAAAGAAGCCAGAGGTAGAATGGCAAGCGCTTGTAGAGGGCTCACATCACGAGATCCTAAACAAAGTTCTCCGCAGGAGAGACACAACATTGATGTTGGATCTACTGGTGCCATCAGCAAGAAAGCATATAGAAACCTTTAGGCTCATTGGAGAGGTTGTGGTGGAACTAGAACACTTGGAGGCAACCCTAACATCTACAGAGCAAAGAGATATGGGGGCCTTATTGTGCATGTTAGGGGATACCTAGAGAGCATTAGCCACAGAGCAAGCCAGTAAATTGGATTATAATTGTTCAACTATTGAGCGACAGCAGTGATATGCAGATAGCATAGTTGGATTGCAGATTTAAGTTGCTCAAGAAAAGCGCGAGGTGCAGGAACCTAAATCTAGAGCATCATTCTTAGCTCACTCTATTCAAGCAGGTAGTCGAACCACATTGGCTCATAGTGCGCTACCACCTCCTCCAAGGAGCGAACGAGGTGTATGAAGGATACTGGATTTTGTATATGGTTGTATTATGTTCCCATGTTTTTAGAAAATATTCGATATATATTTATGTGATAATAGATCCTATGTAATTATATGTTGCTATATATATCGTTGTAGATCTATTTATGTTTTACCTATTGTTTCAGTTCTATATTTGCACAAATGTGATGACATCTATAGTTACGAAAATGAAAAGGTGGGGAAATTTGTAAATCAAAAGTTGTGCTAAAAAATTAGGTAGGAATGGTATCTTATTAAAATAAAAGCAATCAAAGATGTAAAAACATAGGCTAAAGGATTGTAAGACGCCAAATAAAATCTAAGAAAGGAATCAAAGAAATTGCAAGGCATGGCAAAAGATTGTAAGACACCTAAAAAAATCTAAGAATGTAATTGAAGAAATCGAAAGATATGCAAGTAAGGTTGTAATAAATATCAAATGAAATCTATGACATGAGCAAAGAAATTATAAGATGTGCTAAAAAGGGTTATAGTAAATATCAAATGTACTCTAAGCAGTGCATAAAGAGAACATAAGATGTGATAAAAAGGAAGCACTGAAATGAATACGATCATAGTCAATTCTTGCGCTAGATTTCTTGGGAGATAAAACACTACCATCTAATGTTATGACTAGGATGTGTGAAGATGGTGTGAATGCAAGAGGATAAATATTTGCTAGGAAGACCCTAAGTCTTATAGTCATACTCAGGGTTGTACAAAAATATTAATGTGTAGTAAGAGAGTGAGATGTAAAAGGGTATCAACTCATAATCAACCACTGACAATATCCATCAAGGGGAATAGAGGGAGTGAACAAGAATGAGGAAAAACTAAGGCGTCGTGATGGTGATACAAGATCCTTAGCGGAGATGAGACACTCTAATCAATACAATCTGACTAAAGGTTTTCGTCATCAAATGAGAAGGAACCCAAATAGGCAGATTCGACTTAGGCTACTATGAAATATAAAGATATATCCCAAGTCAACTATGATAGTATATGATAGTAAATGATGTATTTCCTACCTTCCTACAACGTTTTCCTCGTTCCTCAATGCCTCGCTTAAGGGGCTATAGGCCTATTACAAAGATTAAGTGGTAGCGTGAAAAGGAAGAGGCACTATATGATAGATATGAGACCTCCTACCACTGTCAGAAAAACCTACCGCACCACAAAGGACCTTAAGTTTTGTAACAAGGCCAACTATGGAGTTTGAGCTTTCAACTAGGATAGGTGTGTCAAATGATTATATAATGTCTTTTTCTATAATTGACTTTTTTTATCATAATAACAGTCTTTTTTGTTGTCTTTTTGCTTTAGTTTTATCTTTAATAATACGGTTTTTAACATTTCTTTTGGCTTTTACTATTCCTTCTCTATACAAATTCGAAAGGTTGACCTAATGGGTATGAAAAATAACTAACACAAGAGAGCTTACATCTAATCACTACAAAGGAGAACCTAGAAACCATGATGCTTAAGTACCTCTAGACCTACCATAAGGAAAGACTGCAATCTCATCTCCAACTTAAGTCAAACTGCAAGGATATGAGAGTGATAAAAGGATGGATAAAGTTGATAGTTGATCATAAGGTGGTATACAGGGTGTTTCATTTGGAATGAAGGATAAAAGAGATGAACTAGGCAGTATGGAACTATAGATTGCTAGAAATGCCAAGAAATATAAGTGTAAACCTAAGATAGGTCTAGCACAAGCATAAAAGGCGATAATATCCTGTTAAATATGAGATCATTAAATGGATTGCGGAAGCTGGAATCCTTCAAATAAGATGAACTTGACAAAACAAGGCGCCAGGTAAAGAATAAACAGATGGGTTCATTCAATAAAAACAACAAAAGGGGAGCTTAAGTAATATGTTAGATAGTGAGAAAATCCTCAATGATGGTTAGAAAAAAATAATTGGAAATTTGGAAAAGACATACAGGATGTAATCATGTAAACCATCCTTACCAGCCTTCAAACTTATAACAAATAAATAGGGTATTGTAACACAATATTAGGTACTTGAGATTTATGAAAAAGAAGTTCCAGGAGTTACATCACAACTACAAGTTAAATAAATGAAGTACTTCATCACATGCAACACTTCAAAAACTACTAAATCCTCAATGTTACCATCAATTTGTCAATTGAGAAATTAGAGAAGGAAAAAGATCTATTAAATGGTGGATAAGAAAAGTAGGCAGAAGTTTTGTTCTATTGAATGGGAGATCAGTAACGTTTGCATCAAATATGTGGATATGTGGCAGCCTTTGAATTCACATATAATCTATGAAAGTGAATCCCCAAGGGAAAATGCTGAAAATCAAGTGAGCATTAGTATACAAAGCATGTCTCTCAAAACAATTCATTTTTATATGTAACAAAGGTTGGAGTGTCTAGCTAGGGTTTGCATCTCCCATCAGTTGGATAAAACACACTGATAGTAATGAGATTGCCCGTCAAACTTCTAGAAGGCGAGTCGAGTATTTTGTGTATATGGCACCAAAGATTATGATCTGAGGATTTTAGAGTCATAGAAGCAAATGCAACACACACAGATAAGGCATTTGTGACTCGAGATAGTAACGAATTTTGTTTTTAGAAGCTTGTTGTAAAGGGAGACTCAGCAAGCAAACATACTCATCTGCAACTAATCAGCCATTATGTCAGTAAGAGGGCTACTTCCATTGTGGCATCACCTCCATTGACTTAAGAATCATGGTCTATTGGGTATATATGTTGCCATGGACCAAGCCTTCCAACCATTGTGGGATTAGGCTTTAGTGTAGATATGAGGATCCTAGAATTATAGAAACCATTCCTAGATGCACAGATAAGGCATATCTGACTTGAGATAGTAACGCATCTTGTTTTTAGAAGCTTGTTGTAAGGAGATTTTCTGAATTTTTTATGCCACAGAAGGGTAGACACTTGCTCGTTCATCTTCAACCAATCAAACATCGTGTCTAGATGCTTCACAACCAACATGGTGGTATAGCCAGAATTGGCCAACTACTTGACGACGTGGCAGTCTTACTATTGTGATGAAAAACCAGTTCCCCATGACTATGCACGTTCAGAAAGTTTTCGCACTTTTATCAATTGTAGAGTTCAGCATGTGCAGTGCTTGTACTACTTCACGTCTATAATGCATCACATTGTACCAATAAGATCTGCACGACCATGGATTTGAGAGAGAACGAGGTTTTCGCTACATCTACCCTTTTTGAGTCAACTTATTTGAGGAAACATTTTCCGTTCCCCACCATTCAAGACAAAAGACACAATGGGGGGAGGATATTGTGACAATTGTGCCCATATGACATAAAGCTTTCTTGCACACAACCACCATATATGTTTTCTACACCACATACATTCAAGATTTATGTATTACAAACGTCATGATCAATTCCTCCAACCTCTATCTACAGCCATGTAGAAAACTATTTACAGTGCTACATAAGTTTCCAAGATGGGGGGATGCATTTCCAGGAACAGCAAAAAAAACTCAAATTTTTGGGATGACCATAAGTAATACATATAGATATGATACTTGAAAATTTCAAAAACGTAAAACAAAATTATTAACTAGAACAAATTGACAAAAGCTGAAATTAAATTAAATTTTAAAATAACATGATAAATCCATGATCCAACATTGAATGATATTTTCACATTACTAATGAAGCACGTTACTATTATTAGATTCCTAGATATCATCCATTCTGCCTCTATATGATTAAAAAGAGTTGGGTGTAATGAGTAATGTTTGGTTGTCGTTGACTCTCTAGTACTTGATGCCTATTTTGATGTAAGAGCAACACATGAAAATGTACTGTGTTTTAATGCTTCATTGCATGGCCTGCATAAACTTCCTTTACATAGGTATGTCAATATACTCCACATACGAGTAACTACTGTTAAAAACAGCAGCTTGCAGCTTGCAACATTTATTCTCGCAATCAAGCTCAGGCATCAAAATTACATTCAGATTATGTTTCAGACAGGGAACTTTTTATAAAATGTGCATTATTTATTAGAACTATACTTTGTTGCCAAGTCTTTCCTGTAGATAATTTGAGGGATGCTCATTTCATTTTAACAATTGAGCAAATATGTCAGATAAGCTTCAGTAGTATATAAGCACTGTTGAATTGTCATGGTGATAGAAATTGTATAATCTTCTTGTGTGCTTTTTCCTGTTTTCATCACTTAAAGAGAGGATACATTAGTATCGAAAATAGTACATAATGCAGCTCTAAGTAATAATGACAGGGCCATGGGTAAAATGTTCTATAACGGGATTGGCAGAGCGACAGTCAAGGGATGCCCTAACGACTCCAGGAATTCATCAGACATCCAGGGGATGACCTGACATGCGATGCCCCAGAGATGACCAGATGTGCGACGTGCCAGGGATGACTGGACATGAACCTTACAGGGTGGGGACTAGGGGACGTTTCCAGGAAATCCCTAAATCAGTAGATGTCTCCCTTTTTTTCTGCAAACAGAAGGAAGGGGACATTTCTTCCACGTTACCAAAACATCTAGGATGGGGGAAAACTGGGGGACGTGTCTCTGGGTAACAATAACTATTTACATTGATAAGTATGAGCAAATCCACTCTCTTGCAAAATCTAAAACCCTAAGGCAGTATATATATCTACAAAACAGTTGACATTACACTGCACAAGCAACCAGTAAGCATTAGAGTTAAATACTATGTTTACAAATAAATGCCAATAAAGCACTTGACACGCAATAGCACAAGCAATATGTATATCTCAAATTAAAATACGGTGCATGTAAAATGTTTTCTATGCATATACACAAACAAAACTGTTTCTATATGATAAAGGCTAAAGCTGCCCACCACTTCATATAGCATGGCATAGATTTAGCTCTTCTGTACTCAAGGTAGGCACAAGGTTTATGGGATGGAACACATTGTATTCGTAAAAATATGCAATTCAAGTTTAATAATTTATCACATGCACCAGTGAAAGCGTATATACATACAATACAAGTAGGTACTATTCAGTTCTTGAATTTCACAAATGAAAAGGTTCAAAGTTGTTGACCAATGTCTTAGTAGGTTTATCTGACCAGATTATTGGTTAGTTAATAAGTCACGTCATTTAGTCTATTTCGTGTGTATTTTAACTTTTAAGTTATTGAGTCAATTATTGGATGTTTGAGTGTCTGTATTATTGAGCTATGAGTTAAATTATTAATTTATTTATGAAGGACCTCTCGTGTGTAACATTTATGGTTAGTTATTCAGTGCCTGTGTTGAAAGTCAGGTTGACGTCGGCAGTTATGTACCTGTCAATGCATGTATGTTAGAGCCTCTGGAATGTAACATTTATGGTCAGGTATTTAGTCCCAGTCGTGATGTACCTGACAGTTAAATTGCCCATCAGGTTGACTGGGAGTATGTTAGTACATCATCAGCCAAATTGAGCTGAGGAGAAATTGGGTCCAGAGTGCTCCTGCACTAATGCACTGTATCTTTCCAAGGAAAAATATAATGCATATGTATTGATCATCTAATGTGACAATCGTGATTTTTTTCTCTCTGTTGGCTCTTATTGGATTTATAAAAGTTAATTTTATTCACAGCAGTGGTGCATGGAATTCCAGCCAACATTCACAGCAGCCAGGAAAATTGACACATCATATAATCATGGAATGTACATCTTGCAAACTGGATTGTGTGGCAACTGCAGGGGTTGGTTGGATGCTCACTTGTTAAATAATAGTCCCTAAAATGCTGACAGGACAAAACACAATTTTACTTGGGTTGAGAGTTACCAGGAAAAATGATACAAACTGAAGTTCTCAATTTTTAATGAGAAAAGTCATATTTGTGGAAGCTAAAGCATCTACAAAAGCGATCCATTAAACTTGATGTATCTAGGCAGTTTTTGGAATACACCCTAGCAGTGATAGTCAAGATGAAGTTCTAAGTTAATAGCCATATTAATATTCCACATGTTCTAAGTAACAATGGGGTTCTCATTGTTATTGTCAATGGCATGTTGACAGAAAATTAAATATTGCTCCAACATTACCATATGAGTTCCATGTTTGAATGTTGTTGCATCTAACGCATCGGAGTCTGTCCGAAATTAGTTCTTGTGAGCACAAACCATGAAGCATGGGGAACATTATCACTTGTAATCTTATAGAATTGGGTGACGAGTGGCTGTGACACGTGAGTTTTGCGGATGAAGGATCAAAAAGGGCCTCTTCTTCCTACCAGCCACGAAACACACTCTTCAAACTCGAGCATCAAAACCCTTTGATAATTCGAGATGAGTAAGAAGTAACCACTGGAGGTAGCTTTGCTCTTTGTGTCTTGAGCTTAACACTTACAATTCATAGGAGATGGTGAAATAGAAGAAAACATATGCATTTGTAGATCTCTTCACTTCTAGGAGTTTTTATTTGATCCTGATCAAACTGATGAGGCTTCTTAGCCATCGTTACAGAGCAAATAACATAGTTGTGGTAATGCAGAAGCTGTCATGTATATAAAAGGAGGGAAAGAAATAATAGAAACGGTTTGCATAACTTAGATAACACTGATTGATATGCAACTTTGTTAATGTACAAAACAGCTGAACTTGCAGTATTTCACTATCTATCGATGAAGGGGTTGACCAAAATTCCGAAGGCAGAGGAATCAGTTCACGGTGATTGGGCTTCATTAGTTATCAACTGACAGAAATTTTCAAGCACGCAAAGGGATAGATTAATCTGACCCGAAAAAATGCTGTTAGTGGAAGTTGCTACTGTCTAGATTGTCACATAAAGACAATTCAACGCTATAATCGGACTATTGTCAGTATTTAAACTTCCGCCGATTTACCGGTGAAAATTTTCTTTAAAAGCTCTCATCCCGAAAATAACGACTACAAATTAATGCAGCACCTTTAGAAAGGAATACGAGAAAGACATACAGCAAAACGAGCCCATTAGATTGACGCACATTTCATGCAAAGAAATTTACTACCATCAAGTAAAACTGTAATTTCAAACACAGCAAGACGGAATTATAGAAAACCGCTTACCTCCTACCTCTCTGTCTCTAAACGATCAACAAACGTTGCCGTCTTCTAACAGAACTGCAAAAAACTTAAATTTTTCCTCCTCACAAGACAGAGACACAACTTCCAACTACTTTCTTTTCCTTTTCTGTCAATCTTGACAGAACTTTAACCAAACGGAAAAATCTCCCCAGCCGCGTTAAAAGCCTCTTAGGCTCACAATTTTATCCAGCAGCTAACAGAATTTCAAACCCTAACATTTAAATGCCCTTAATTTTATTCTTCTTCAGATTCTTCTTCTGAAGGAGCGCTGGAAGAATAAATGGAACATGAACTAAAGCCTGAAGATTCGCCGCTGTTATTGTCCTTTCTTCTCCGCTTGCGCAATTTAGCGAGCTCTAAATTCATCTTAGTATAAAGCTCCATTTTAGCTACCTCCATACGGTTGTAAACCTCAGAAAACCCTACCAAAGCATCAGCCAAAGCCTGAACCGGATTTTTTTCGCAATTTACCGGCCGTTTCTGCCTCTTGCCGGACAATCTCTCGAATTCCTTCGACGGCCTGCGTCTTTTGTTATTTGATGGCAAATCGACGGCATTCAAAACAACATCACAAAGTCCATCCGCGTTGTCCAGTAAATCCTTGCTCTTGTCGGCAACCGGAGTCTCCGGTACAATCAGGTCAAGCCGGTTATGATGATTGTAACTCAAAAAATTTTGATGATGATTATCGTTTTCAAATCCCTCGTCAAAATCCAGGGGCTCCACGAGCTCGAACGAGTGACCTTCAGACGACAACGCTGCTGAAGTTCCGCCGCCGTTCTTTTTCATGCAGCACATGATTTCCTCGAGCTTTTCGTAGAAGGACCAGTCCACGTGACTCGAACCCCGGACCTCGGCCTTCCGTTTCTCCAGCTTGTAGCGCCTCTTCAGGCTGTCGACTTTTTCTCTGCACTGCTTCATGGTTTTTAGGGTTTTGGAGCCCTCGCACTGTACGTTGACGTAATTAACGATGTCTTCCCAGTCTTTTGTCTTGAGGTAACCTTTTCCGTGGGAGCATTTTTCGCCGTAGCTGTTAAGCAGGCGGGAGACTGTTTCTGGGTGCCATTCGCAGCGAGAGCTCAGATTGGCGTTGCGAAATTCGTCGTCTTCGCTGCCCATGGTTTCGATTCCGCGACCTCCTGTCTTAACTTTTATGTTCCCAAGAGCCTTAAATTTTATGTTCGCAAGGTGAAATTTTGAGCATTTGCTAGGGTTTGAGATTTTTTTTAACAAAACGATAGAATGGCATGATTAAATGTTATTTCAAGGGGCTATCGGGGATTGAATCGAGCTGCTCCTCGCGGAGTTTCCATGGCCATTACAGCTAGGGTTTGTATGGTTGCTGTTGCTAATTGCGTTCTGTCATTGAACGGACGGACATTTTTTTGTGTCTTGTACTCTTTTGACGGAATTATTTTATCTGATGAATCACGGAAAAAGCAAAAATCTGCCATCCGACGGTCGGCATTTGACGGAGATGTGGGAGGTTTTTAAGTTGGAGTAAGTTTGTTTAGTGGTGAGTAGGCGGGAATTTTTCGTGCCGAAAGTAGGTAATTAGAACCAATCAACAGAAAAATGAATTATTTTTACCATGACTAATTTGAATTTAGCATGTATGCATAATGCTTAGCACCCGCACTTTCCTTCAAGTGCAAGGGATTTGTTACGCCAAAGGCGTGCTCCAAATTATAAAGGGGAGGGAGAGAAGCTCTAGGTTGTGACAAAACGGTAGAGTATGTTTAGGTGCATAACATGTGGTACATGTAACATTCTGCTTTTTCGAGTCTCAAAATTGATGATTCTATAGATGGATAATAGATTGTCAGCGGGTCAAAATGAAGTGTTAAAGATAATTTTGTATCTCTGAAAATAACTCAAGATTTGTTTAAATGAAGTTAGTTAACAATCGGGAGTCTTAGCTCACACTGGGATTTTCTATCGCATATTTTAAAAGTCGATTTTGAAAAATATATGGAAGGCAATAATTATATTGCGTGTTATTCTCTTGTTTGGACTCTTCGTGTAGGGTCGTTTGTTAGACCACTCGGCATTAATTAAGGCATGATATGAGTTTGTAACTTGTTTATATTGAGTGTTGATTTATTAAAATGCATGATATATGGGCATGGATAAATACTTTAAGTTTTGATTAATATACATGGAGGTAAGTGGACTTCATTAGCTTAGAATATAAATCCACTTGATAAGAGTGGGTGGCATATATATTAAAGTCTTTTCGTGGCATGTATTAATATTTATTTAGCTTCCGTGACATATTAAGTTATGTGGCATTGGTGACTCGAATAAATAGTTTGGCAAATGTAATACAAAGTATGTGGCATTGGTTTAATGTTGTACTAAATGCATGGCTGACTCCTCGGGAATGGTTAGATTCCCCGAGATGCCAACCCTAAACTTGGACGCATTCTCTCTCCTTGATCATTTGTTATGTTTGTCTAAGCTGTTTTTGGGGGGTTTTGAAGGAAGTGGAATTACTCTCCATTGTGCATGTTTTTCGGCCATGAATGCTAATTTGGAACTGGATATAAAAGAACTCTGTTTCAAAAGAAATGTTTTGATGATTGTATTGTTGTTTTCGATTTCTGGAGAAGATTGCAGGAGAAAGGAAGCTGAGTTGAGCACAAACATGAACATTGCAGGCATGAGCTTCTCTCTGATACTCTAAATCATAATATTTATATTTTGATGATAGGGATTTGGCGTGTTTTGTATGCTTGGTTTTATTTGTATAATGTTTGTATTTGATTTGTACCCATATATTGGGTTGCATGTTAAATCTGTGGAAAGGTTTATGAGTTATGAGAGTATGAGTTTCCATGATGGGATTGCGTTTTATTCTGGGTTCACTTATTTTTATAAAGGGAACGAGTATAAGTTTCCATGTTGGGTGCATTATTTAAACAGTTAAGACTATATATTTTTTTGGTAATAGAATGAATTACCCATAATGGGTTTGCATGTCGTAGTTTTGTATGGAAGTGTGTGCGCATTTCTAGTACAGTCAATTGTTGTTTGGACTACCTCCTTGAGAGCATTAGTCTTCCCTTATTTAGGTATGCGTAAATGAGCTTGCATGTAGGTGTTTGTTTATTTGTTCTCTTCTTTTTAGATCTGAATCTCTTGTAGGATAATAATATTGTTGTCTGTCAACCTCTTTGTATCTGAGTACTTTACAGGATAATAGGAGTGCTTCAGTCACACACTCCTATAGTTAGTTGAATGTTGTACTTGGCGTTGTGTTTGAATATAAAGTTATTTTTTATTAAATGATGAAACTATTAGCAATGGCTGGAATATTGTTGTAACATGAAGGTAATATTGGCTTGTTAGATGTTGATGTAATTATGAAATGACTCCTTGACTGATGGGATTGTAGAAAAGATATGAATAGTCTACATAAGTTTATTCTGGATGAATTTTTATGATTTGTTGAAAGTTACACACTGAAGTTGAGTATTTTTTGATTAAATACATTTCACTATGAATTACTAGTAAAAAATAAACATTTGTTGAAGTATTATTGTTTGAGGTAAGTTGATAATGTTCTGATTATTAATTTAATTTGGGTAGTTTGAATTAGCAAGTAAACTTGATCTAGTATGGGGTCAAATCTTGATTATTATTCTCATTATATAATAATTATGATATAGAATATGAGTGAGTTGACTCATGTCAATTCTCTCGAACTGACCCATGTATATTTCTCTCTCCTAGCAAATGTACAGGTAAATAGGAGAAGTTATGAATTGAAGATTTTGGACCAATTACTATTGTTTTAATTGATTACGACCTTTTGGTCATATGTAAAAAGGGATAACCTCAAGAAGTACCTTATTTTGTATTAAATGATTTTGAGAAGTAAACTTAGCTATTTTAATACGGGCATATGACCTTAATGTATAATCCTAATATGGATTTTGTTGTTCGAATAATAAAGAATGTTGGTTTCACAACCTTGAGTGATTTTGCATTGATTAAGAACTTCTCTGTTTGATTAAAAATAATTTGGTTTTATTTGGGCATGATATATAAGGGAAGATATTATTTATGTCCCTATTTTTTATGGTTGTATCTGTAATGAAATTACTTGTATAATTCAGATTAAGAGCAACAATAGAACACCAAATAACACAATATTTCAGAATAATGATCTCAATATGCAATTAGAATAGCTTCGCCACTTCGAGGGGGCAACCTCCAAACCATATAACAAGACTCAAATGCTCAAATGATAATGAAATACTAGCTATAATCCCCTATATATACTATTCATATGCTATGGTCATCACCAAGGCCGACCTATTAAGCATGAGAAAGTATAAATGATATAATAAAATGATATGGTAAGCCACAAGTCGGCTACTCATATCCTAATACAAGCAATAGGTTAAGGGCATAGCATGCCCTTCCCCTTCAAACCAACATTGTCCTCAACGTTGAATAATCCTGGATGTTGCTGCAAAAAACCCTCATCCTCCCAGGTGGCATCTTCTATGCTCAAATTCTTCCACTTGATCAGATATTCCTTAATGTCTCTAGTTCTCAGCCTCTTAGTACGTGTTTGTAGAATCTTCTCTGGCTCCAAAATGATTCTTCCTTCCTCATCAAGTTTTAGTAACTCTGTTTGGGCTTCAAATTTCTATCCAATAACCTTCTTCAAGCATGAAACATGGAATACTGGGTGTATGTGTGAAGATGGAGGCAAATCTAGTTTATAAGCAACACTACCAATTTTCTGTAGAACCTGATAAGGGCCATAATATTTAGGAGCAAGTTTGTTTTCCTTTTTTTGTTGCTTTAGGGACATCTGTTTGTAAGGCTGGAGACGTACAAAAACCCCGTCACCAATTTCAAAATGTCTTTCGCTACGGTGTTGATCTGCTTGTTGTTTCATCCTGATTTTTGCTAATGCTAAATTCTCCTTCAAACTAGCCAAAACTTGTTGTTGATGTTGAATGTGTTCCTAAACATCTCTGACCTTAGTTTGCACCCTCAAGGAGTAAGTGATAGGAGGTGGATGGTAACCATATAATGCTAAAAATGGGGTCATTTCAGAAGAGGTATGAAAAGATGTTTTATACCATCATTTTGCCAATGGTAGCCATTTAATCCACCTTTCCTGCTTATCTAATACAAAACAACGTAAATACCCCTCTAAGCATTTGTTGACCACTTCTGTTTGCCCATCAGTTTGAGGATGATAAGATGAACTGTGAGCTAGCTGAGTACCCAAACATGAAAATAATTCCATCCAAAAATTACTTGTGAAAATAGGATCACGATCACTTACAATTATCTTTGGGGTTCCATGTAGCCTTTGAACTGTCTCCAAAAAAATAGCTGCAACTGTACTTGCTGCAAATGGATATGATAGGACACAAAAATGGGCATATTTTGTGAGCCTATCCACAATCACGAAAAATAACATTCTTACCCTCTAAACAAGGCAATCCGGTGATGAAATCCATGGAGACCTCCTCCCATCTCTGGCTAGGAATTGGTAAGGGTTGTAATAGAACCGGTGTCTTAATTGTTTCCCCTTTGTTCTGTTGGCACACTAAACACTCTGATACAAAATTTTGTACATCCCCCTTGAGTGCTTCCCAAAAGAATGCTCTTTTTATTCTATGATATGTCTTCAAAAACCCAGAGTGTCCTCCAACAAGTGAGGCATGTAGCTCTGTAAGAATCTTATGCTTCAACTCAGAATTTTTACTCAAGTATAACCTATCCTTGTACCATAGGGCATTACCTTTCCACTCAAATTTGTTAGATGTCATAGATCCTTGCTTGATATTCTGTATTAGAGATTGTGTATCCTTACCTTGATTCCATTCCAATCTTGCTTCATCCACCCAACCAGCCGTCAACATGGACATTCCACATAGTAAGGCATCTGCGGATGTATCCCTTCTGGACAACGCATCAGCTACTACATTTTCTTTACCCTTTTTATATATGATTTCAAAATCATAACCCAACATTTTTGTTACCCACTTTTGTTGTTCCTCAGATGATAACCTTTGCTCCAAAAATTATTTGAGACTATCATGATCAGTTTTTACCTTGAAGTGTATACCCATGAGATAGGGCCTCCATTGCTTGACCGCATGAAGAATAGCCATCATTTCTTTTTCAGAGACAGGTTTGAGCAGATATTTTCCTTTGAATTGGTGACTCTCAAATGCAATTGGTCTTCCTTCCTACATTAGAACTACTCCCAATCCTGATCCTGAAGCGTCACATTCAATAATGAAGGTTTTTGAGAAGTTGGGAGTAGCCAAAACTAGGGTGCTGCACATGGCTTCCTTAAGCTGCTCAAAGAATTTAGTGGCTACGTCTGTCCAATGGAAGGCATCCTTCTTTAGCAATGCAGTGAGTGGGGTTGTTATTCTACCATATCCCCGCACAAATCTTTTGTAGTACCCTGTTAGTCCTAAGAACCCACGAAGATTTTTGAGATTTTTCGGCCTTGGCCATTCCAACATAGCTTTGATCTTCTGAGGATCAACTTTGACGCCTTCATGGGATACAATATGACCCAAGTACTCTACCTCTTGTACACCAAAAGAACGTTTGGATGGATTTGCATACAGAGTATGTTTCTCCAAAACTTCCAACACGTTATTTACATGTTGTAAGTGTTCTTCCCATGTCTTAATGTAAATCAACATCTCATCAAAGAAAACTAATACAAATTTCCTTAAAAACGGCCTAAAAATAGTGTTCATCAAGCTTTGAAAGGTTGAGGGCGCATTTGTAAGACCAAAAGGCATTACCAAAAACTCATAATGGCCCTCATGAGTCCTAAAAGCCATTTTATGAACATCTTCCTCTTTTATCCTAATTTGATGGTACCCCGAACAAAGATCTAATTTTGTGAAATAAACAGCACCATGCAATTCATCAAGTAAATCATCAATTCATGGAATAGGAAACTTATCTTTGATGGTGTACTTGTTGAGTTCTCAGTAATCTGGACACATCCTCCATGTTTCATCCTTCTTATGTACCATGACCACTGGTGAAGAATATGCACTCTGGTTATGCCTGATGATACCTACCTTCAACATTTCCTCCATCATTTTATCGATCTCACTTTTCTGTGAATATGGGTATCTGTATGGTCTGATGTTAGGTGTTTGGATCCTTGGAATCAACTGAATGGCATGATCATGATCCCTAACTAGTGGTAGTCCCTTTGGAATTGCATCAAAAACAGATGAGTGAGCATCCACAATCTTCTGAAGATCGGGTGGCATTGAAGACTTTGTATTTTGTACTTCTATGGAAAATAGTTTTGCTATAAAGCCATCCACTCCTTTTCTGAGAACCTTCTGCATCTAATGAGAGCTAATAATCTGTGGAGACTTAGCTACCATCCCATTCAATTGTATTGATGAAATCACATGAAAAATTCTTGGAAATTCATCTCTATGGTACCTAAGGTTGTGAGCCATTGGACCCCCAAAACAATATCTGCCCCTCCCATAGAAATAGAAAACATAGGTGAGTCTAACATGTAGTCTCCCATGGAAAGTTTGATACTGTGGCACTTTCCTGTGCACTTGACTGTCCCACCATCCGCAATCATAACTTGCATTTCTGGAGCTAGGTAAATAAAACAATTGAGGCGGGTAGCTAACTTACTATTTATGAAGTTATGAGTACTCCCCGAGTCAATCAACACCGTCACCTTCTGTTTTTTGAGATAGCCAATAACCTTGAGTGTTTGAGGAGTACTAATACCTGACAATGCATGGCAAGAAATTGTAGGTTGGTGATCCTCTACTTCATCTTCTACTGGTTTCCTCAGCCTCTCCTGTAATTTCAGCTTCCTCATCATCCTCATTACCTCCATCAATATAGAACAACTTCTTCTCAGCACATTTATGTCCCGGTCCATAATTGCTATCACAGTTAAAACATAATCCTTTTGCTCTCTTTTCTTCCATTTGTTGAGGAGTCAGTCTAATTGGCCTAACAAATGAAGGGGAAGAGATACTACGGTCTCTGGTGTTAATGAAAGGTGGCCTCCTACTATAAATAACTTTTTCCTCTGCATGACGTGCCATGATAATAGAATCATAAATTTTTATTGGATTAAACATACGTACCTCATGCTCGATGTGGTCCTTAAGACCCCTAAGAAACAGGTCATTCAGATTCTCTTCTGGAATATTCTCCACCCTTAAGGATAGGTTTTGGAATTGATGCACACTATCTTTGACTGATCCTATTTGCCGTAACTTTGCTAATTGACTAAAGTAGTTCTCTGAAACACTGGAACTATAGTGCAATTGCAACTCCTCAGTAAAAACTGTCCAAGTAACACCTAGACCATTCTTCTGCCTCTGAGCACATAACCAACGATACCAAACAAATTGGTCGGGTTTAAGATATAAGGATGTCAATGTCACCTTTTGTCCTGATGGTGTTTGATGTAACTCAAAGAAGTTCTCCATTTGATTTATCCAATTTAGGGGATCCTTACCATCAAATTTGCGCATATCCACTTTCGGCATCATGTTCCGTGGTTGTGAATAAGTTTGATTCTGATGGGACTGGAAAAGTGATCCAACATGGTTAGTTTGTCCATGATTTTGAACTAAAGGTCCTCCTTGGTTGATATGGGCTATATTTGGGCCATACTTGTTACCCTTTACATGTTGCATGATATCATCCAACCGATGATTGATTTGGGCTATGTCTCCTTTAGAGGCCATCTCAGATTGTACATTTCGCAACTCATACTCAAGTTGGCTCACCTTATGATCAACTGAGGTAAACCCTAGTGCTGAGGAATATGTATTTACCCCTTCTGACTCCATCTCTTCAATCACTACCCCATCTTTATCTGGGGTTTTACCCAAAGTAACCGGATTCTTTTTTGCTCTTATGGAAGGCCCCGCGATGATGTCAAACCTTAGGGTTTAGGGTTTGATACAATTTCGACCAAACAGGAAAAAACATAGAGAAAATACTAATACTATTTTTTTGAGAGCTTTCCGAAAATGTAAATAACTTGAAATTTTTCCACAATTTGCACCCTAGGGAGTGATTTTATGAAAAAACCTAAATTTGTAATAACTTTTGCAAAATAAATAAAAAAAGTCTAAAATTTCCAAGGGACCTTACTTGAAATGCTTTACAACTTTGGTAAAAATATCTCTCACCAATTCACTTTGGTTCGCAATGTGTGGTGGAAACAAAAAATTAGGGTTTTTGCCCTAATTTCGGCCCAGATCGCAGCTCTGATACCACTTGTAATGAAATTACTTGTATAATTCAGATTAATAGCAACAATAGAACACCAAATAACACAATATTTTAGAATAATGATCTCAATATGCAATTATAATAGCTTCACCACTTCGAGGGGGCAACCTCCAAACCATATAATAAGACTCAAATGCTCAAATGATAATGAAATACTAGCTATAATCCCCTATATATACTATTCATATGCTATGGTCATCACCAAGGCCGACCTATTAAGCATGAGAAAGTATAAATGATATAATAAAATGATATGGTAAGCCACAAGTCGGCTACTCATATCCTAATACAAGCAATAGGTTAAGGGCGTAACAGTATCTTAGTATATTGCTACTAATCTAATTAATTAAGTGGTTGAAAGACCTTTAGATGTGTTATTATAACATTACTTATTTAAGCATTCATTTAGACTAGCCATATGATTAAGGATAACAGATAGTACGATGTTGGACGTGATTTTTATCATGAAAATAATGATATTGATCATTAAGTAAATAATGAGTAAAATGTATATGGCAGTGAATGATATTATATTATATACTTCAAAATTTGAATGTATGATGATAAGAAAAGTGATTAATGAACATTTAGTTGAATTTGAAAGGGGCATGGTTAACTTTATTGAATAGGCTTAATCGTTATTCTTTATGAGATAATAAGTCAACCATTGCAAGTAAATGGTATTAGCTCCTTTATTAAATAGTTTAGCAAGTAAGGTAACGGGATGAGATAATAACGAAAATGAAAATGAGATGATATTACTAACAGACAACTAATAGTTAGTCGATAACTCGAATAAGTTATCAAGACCTGCTTGAAACATAAAGAATGATTTAAAGGAGTCTTACAAAGACCCATCGGCTATAACTTGGATAAAAAATGGAACAACTTAAGTTCTTAGGACTTGTCACATGACGAAGTTTGATTAGGGATAGATAACTTGATTACGACGTAGATTGGATATAATATCACATCTTCGCGCAAACATCTAGGAAAAATGCTAACTAGGGGTAGTTATGGAAGAAGGAAAAAGGACGTAATGGCAATAATCCATTACGTGGTCTCTCCTCATTCCATAAATACCCTGAGTGGGTTGTGGTTCTTTTTCATTTACGAAGATGGTCATTTTCCATAAAAAACACACTTCCTCTTTCTTAACATATTCATCTTCTTAAACAAAAATATCCAGATAATTGTGTTGAGATCTTTGTTTGGTGACAAAAGACTATATCCCTAAGGCTTTTGTGCGGTCTCAGGATAAGTTGTTTATGCACAGCTGAAAACTTTGGCCAAAGTAATGCAAGTAGCTGATTGCATTGTCTGTTCACCATATCCTTACTTTATATATGTCAGATACCAGAGTATGAAGTTAAGTAATTAAATTTTGTGGTAGACATTTAAGGATGGAAAACATAGTTTTCTCAACCTAGAAAAAGGTAAACCTAAACATACTAAAGATTGTATGATTGCTCGCATAGAGTGGATTGAAGGGAGATATAGATGCACCCTTCTCAGATACACAAGGTTTATACACGAAAGAGTTATCTGATGGATCAAACTTAACTAAAGAACTAGTTGTTTAAAATTGTTAATTGGTTTGTACTGTGTTAACTCTATTGCATACTCTGTGAATGGATTTTGGAAGTTAAATTAAAATAATTACTTTAGCTTTTAGAAAATAAATGAGATGTTACATTTTGGTATCAGAGCGGAAAGGTTCCATTTCTTGGACTTAATGGGTTCATTGTGTTAATATTAAGTTTATTCATGTTTCAACATGATATAATGGTAAGAAGAAGAGTGAATAATGATGTTGCAAATAAATCAGAAAATCTTAAGGGTTTAACCAATGATAAAATGAATGAGATCCTCTTGGTTCTCCAAAACACCCATATCCGAATTGTTGCCTTCGAGTAGCAGGTTGGGGGTGAAAATGAAGAACATGAGGAAGAACATCCTAGGCAACATGATAATGAGAATTAGTGAGATAATAAGAAAGCTCACATGACTACTGAACTGACTAGGGATATAAAAATAATCAACCCACCAAAATTTGATGGAACTTTCTTAGGGGATGGTGCTGAAAATTGGTTGAGTGAAATGGAAAAATATTTTGAGATTAGAGATTTCTCTGAGAAACCAAGGCTGTGTGGGTTGATTTTAGATATCTCACAAAGCTTCCACTTTGTGGGACAGCTGTAAAATGGACCTAGGAATTAAGACATCAACTATAACTTGGGAAAAATTTAAAGGATACTTTCATCAATGTTAGATGCCCCAACTATATTTTGACCAGAAAATGACTGAATTTCAGAGTTTAGTCCAAGGGAAACTATCAGTAACTGAGTATTGGGAACATTTCACTAGACTTCTGAAATATGTTCCCCAATATCAAAAAGATGAGAAATTCTGGATCCATAAGTTCATTTTGGGTTTGAATCCTAGCATAGGGGGTGAAGTGGATGTGCATGGACCATCCACTATGGAGGCAGTTTTTGAAAAAGACATAAAACAAGAACAAAAAATGCGTGGGATCCTCTCTTCAAGAGAGGAAAAATGAAAAATAACAAGTAATAACTCCTCACCTCCATTCGCTAAAAAGACATGGAGGAAAAGATTAGATCAAAAGGGAAGACTTGAAAAGAAAAATAATGTAGATAAGTCTATATAAACAACAGAAAATAGTTTCTGGTTTTCATAACAGATTTGAATGGAAGGGGCCTTTTGGGGGCCATTTCAAATGACCGAGGTGATCATTATGCTAGCAATTGTCCCCAAAATAATTAAGGGAATAATCAGCAGTGGAAAAACATTATTGGGTCTAAAGAACCATTTCAACAAAGGATGTGTGCTACTGGAGGAAATTACCAAGATGAGAAATATGCCACTCCCATAGAAGTGCATGGTAAGTTGTTTGGCTTACATGTTACTATTTTATTTACTATTGGAGCAACTGAATGTTTTGTTTCTTCTAAGTTAGCTTCTAAATTGTTCTAGAAAGGCAGGATACATGGAAAATACGTGGACTATTAAATATAGGAATAATGATGTCTGTAGAGTAACCCAATGTCTGTTTGAAGAAACCTTAGAATTACCTGAGTTTACTACAAAACTAAACCTTTTGTAGCTCCCTTAGGGTCTTATGATGTTGTCATAGGCATAAATTAGTTGTCTGAACATAAGACATCTGTAGATTTCCTAAGAAAACAAATAGTATGCCTTGATGATCAACCAAAAATTACAGTGATCCAAGGAGTAAAAAGATATTTTGTTGTGAGAAAAATTTCTACCATGCAACTGAAAAAGGCTAAGAATAAAGGTTTTATGTTATATGCAGTAAAAACAACTAATTACAACAAATAAAGTGAGCCAAAAATAGATGATTTTCCTCTTCTGAGTGAATTCAGAGATGTCTTTCCTAAATAACTACCTAGTTTACCACCTAGACATGAGTTTGACTTCGTCATAGACCTCAAACCGAGAACTGAGCCTATGTCTAAAGCACATACAGAATGACCACAACTGAGTTGGTAGAGTTGAAAGCTCAACTTCATGAGTTGTTGTCCAAAGGATTGATCCGTCCAAGTGTATCACCTTGGGGGGCACCAGTAATATTTGTAAAGAAGAAGGATGGATCCTTAAGACTGTGCATTGATTACTGTTTGTTAAACAAGGTAACAATAAAAAATAGATACCCCTTTCCTAGAATTGATGATCTTTTTGATCAAATGAGGGGTGTTTCAGTTTATTCAAAGATTGATCTGCGATCTGGTTACCATCAATTGAGAATTAAGGATGAAGACATCCATAAAATAACTTTTAGAACATACTACGGGCATTATGAGTTCATTATTTTACCTTTTGGACTCACTAATGCGCCTGCAGCCTTCATGAATATGATGAATAGTGTGTTTAAGGAATACTTAGACCAGTTTGTGTTAGTGTTCCTTGATGATATTCTTATATATTCTAAAGATGTAGAGGAGCATGATAAACATTTGAGAACAGTTTTGTAGATTTTAAGAAAGCATAAACTATATGGTAAGTTGTTCAAATGTATTTTTTATATTAAAAATAAGTACAATACTTTGGTCACATAATCAATAAATAAGGAATCTCAATTGACCCGTTTAAGATAAAGGCTATTGTAGAATGGCTAGCCCCTAAGGACATACATGAAGTCGGGAGCTTCATGGGACTAGTGGTTATTATAGGAAGTTTGTTAAGGACTTTATCTAGAGTGGCAGGTCCAATCATTGCCTTACAAAGGAAAAAAAAGAAATTTATTTGGGATGATAAGTGTGAAGAATCCTTCAACTTATTAAAGGAAAAGCTAACTTAAACTCCAATTTTAAAGGTTCTGGATCCAAATGGAAATTTTACAGTAGTAACTGATGCTTCCACTGAAGGATTGGGAGGAGTCTTTCAAAATGAACATGTAGTGGCTTTTGAGGAAAAAAAACTAAAAGTGCATGAATATAATTATGCTCCCCATGACTTAGAGCTTGTTGTTATCGTGCACACATTGCAAGTTTGGAGACACTATCTATTGGGAAAACCTTTTGAACTAAAAACAAACCACTTAGGGCTGAAATATATCTTTTCATAGCCAAATTTGAATGCAAGACAACACAGGTGGTTAGAATTTTTATCACAATATGATTTTGATATAAATTACATTAAGGGGAAGAAAAATCGTGTAGCATTTGCCTTAAGTTGTAGGAAGCATATTTATGTTATTGTTACTTTAAGAACCCAGTTTAAAGATGAAGTTAGAGAACAACTTCAGTTTGATCCTTATTATCAACAAGTTAAAACAACACTAGAAAATAATCCTAATGATAAGAGGTATGATGGTTTCAAATTTGAACATGATGGAATTTTGCATTATTTTAGTAGAGTATATGTGCCTTTGGGAAATGAATTAAGAACTAAAGTACTTAAGGAATTTCACGATGCACCTTATTCAGGTCATTTGGGGGTAACAAAATTGTTGGCTGATATAAAAAGATAATATTTTTGGAAGGGAATGAAAAAGGGTGTAACAAATTATGTAGCTCATTGTTTAGAATGCCAAAGGGTTAAGGCGGAACATTTACATCTTGTGGGACTGTTGTATCTACATAATGTACCTTAGTGTACATGGAAAGTAATTAACATGTATTGTTATGATCCTGATGTGTGGATTCACTAATGCCTCAAGGTTTTGGTGGTAACAACTTGTTACCTTTTGTATTAGAGCAACCACCCAGGTTCGAGTTCTGGCACGGGTGGCTACATCATCATTGTAGTGTTCACTTAGGGCTCGTATAGGGTAGGGTGTGGTCCCGTTATATAGGCACAAATCTAGCCCGAGGTCCGGGCTATGAAAGCATGGTGGGGTGTTATGATCCTAGTGTGTGGATTCACTAATGCCTCGAGGTTTTGGTGTAACAATTCATTATACAGACTTCATCCAAGGACTATTATTTGTCCAAAAATAAACATGATGTAATTTTGGTTATGGTAGATAAGCTCACAAAAGTGGCACATTTTATACCTGGGAGTCTAAATGATGATTCAACAGTAATGACAAGAAGGTTTGTTCAAGAAATATTTAGATTGCATGGAATACCGGAGCTGATCATATCAGATAGAGATCCTAGGATGACTTCTAGATTTTGGTAGACGCTTAATGCGACCTTAGGAACAAAATTGAATTTCAGTTCATCTTACCACCCAAAAACCGATGGATAAACAGAAAGGGTAAATCAAGTCTTAGAGGATATGCTAAGGATGTATTACATGGATCAACAATACAAGTGGGAAGAATATATTCCACTAGTTGAGTTTGCATACAATAATACGTATCACTCATCACTGAAAATGGCTCCTTTCGAAACCTTGTATGGCAGAAGGTGCAAAACACCTATCAACTAGGATAACATTGAAGATAGGGAAGTTTTAAGGCCTAAAATGTTGACATAAATAGAAGGACAAATGAAACTCATCCGTGAGCGGTTAAAGGAAGCAACTGACAGATAAAAGAGTTATGTTGATTTAAAGAGAGTGGATAGAAAATTTAATGTGGGTGATAAGGTCTTTTTAAGGGTAAAACCCAAAAAGAGTTTTGTTACCTCTGGCAAGGCTTCCAAGTTGTCACCTAGATTTGTGGAACCCTTTGAATCTTAGAGATTATAGGTTTTGTAGCATACAGGTTGGCTTTACCTCCTACATTTTCCAAAATGCATGATGTCTTCCATGTATCCCTGTTAAAAAAGTATGTTGCTGAATTAACTCATATACTAAATTGGGATTCATTGTAGGTGCAAGATCCCAAGATCATCACAGTTGAGCCCATAAGGATTTTGGAAACATGCAAGTTGCAGCTCATAAATCATGAGATTTCACAATGCAAGGTATAATGGGACCAATATTCTAACAGAAACACAACTTGGGAAAAAATGGATGACATGTTGGTTGTTTTTCCTTTTCTACTTGATCAAGTTTAAAAATAAAATAGTACTCATTATTACTGCTACTTGATTTTGGGTTGATTGTATTAATGACCTTTTGAGTCATAACTACTTAATATGTTCTGAATTACTACCTTTACTAAAGCTGTTATAGCTTGAAGAAATTTTCGAAGTGAATTTTTTCTGGAAAATTTGAGTTAAAGTCATAGTTTTCTAAATATATTGCTTGTTATGCCTTATTGGTTAAGTGTTTTACTTTCTTGAATGAATGAAATATGTCATCGGGATGATGACTCTTTTTAGGAGGGGAGTATGTAACATCCTGCTCTTTCGAGTCCTGAAATTGATGACTATATAGTCGGCCAATAGACCGTCAACTGGTTAAAATGAAGTGTTAAGGATAACTCCACATCTTTGAAAATAACTCAAGCTTTGTTTGAATGAAGTTAGTTAACAACCGAGAGTCTTAGCTCACACCGACATTTTCTATCACATATATGTTTAAAAGTTGATTTTGGAAAATATATGGAAGGCAATAATTATATTGCGTGTTATTATCTTACTTGGACTCTTCACGTAGGGTCATTTGCTAGACCACTCGGCATTAGCTAAGGCATGATATGAGTTTGTAACTTGTTTATACTAAGTGTTGATTTATTAAAATACATGGTATATATGGGCATGGATAAATACCTTGAGTTTTAATTAATATATATGGAGGTAAGTGGACTTAATTAGCTTAGCATATAAATCCACTTGATAAGAGTGGGTGACATATATATTAAAGTCTTTTCATGGTATGTATTAAAGTCTTACTTATCTTTCGCGGAATGTATTACTGTTTGTTTCGATTTTGTGGCATAGTAAGTTATGTGGCATTGGTGACTCGTGTAAATAGTTTGGAAAATGTAATATGAAGCATGTTGATTAATGCAAAGTGAAGTTTGGAAAGGTACATGTCATGAGGAAACACCATTATGGGATTTTGGGTTTAATGTTGTATTAAATGAATGACTGACTCCTCGGGAACTGTTAGCTTCCTCGATAAGCCAACCCTAAACCTGGTTGCATTCTATCTCTCCTTGATCATTTGTTTTGTTGGTTTGAGCTATTTTGGGGGGCTTTGAAGGAAGTGGAATTTCTCTCCACTGTGCATGTTTTTCGGCCATGAATACTGATTTGGAAATGGATATAGAGGAACTTTTTTTAAAAAGGAATGTTTTGATTACTGTATTGTTGTTTTTCTTCATTGTGTTTGTTTTTTGGCCATGAATGCTAATTTGGAAATGGATATAGAGGAACTATGTTTCAAAAAGGAATGTTTTAATGAATGTATTGTTTTTTTTTTAAATTTATGGAGAAGATTGTAGGAGAAAGGAAGCTGAGTTGAACAAAAACATGGACATTACAGGCATGAATTTCTCCTTGATACTCTAAATCATAATATTTATATTCTGATGAAAATGATTTGGCATGTTTTGTATGCTTGGTTTTATTTGTATAATGTATGTATTTAATTTGTACATGTATGTTAGGTTGCATATTGAATATGTGGAAATGTTTATGAGTTGTGAGAGTATGAGTTTCTATGTTGAGAGTGCATTTTATTCTAGGTTTGCTTATTTTTATAAAGGGAACAATTATAAGCTTCCATGTTGGGATTGCGTATTTTAACAGTTAAGACTATGTGTTTTTTTCGTAAAGAATGAACTACCCATAATGGGTCTACATGTTGTAGTTTTGTATAGAAGCGTGTGTGCACATTTCTGGTATATGCAGATGTTGTTTGGACTGCCTCCTTGTGATTGTTTGTCTCCCCTTATTTGGATATGCATAAATGAGCTTGAATGTAGGTGTTTACTTATTTGTTCTCTCATTTTTGGATCTAAAGCTTTTGTAAGATAATAATATTGTTATCTGTCCTCCTCTTTATATCTAAGTAATTTGCAGGATAATAGGAGTGCTTCAATCATACACTCCTATAGTTAGTTGAATGATGTACTTGGCATTGTGTTTAAATATAAATGTGATTTTTGTTTAATGATGAAATTGTTAGCAATGGTTGGAATATTTCTGTAAAAGATAATATCGACTTGTTAGATGTTGATATAATTATGAAATGAATCCTTAACTGATGGGATTGCAGAAAAAATATGAATAATTTGCATAAGTTTATTCTAGATGAATTTTTATGATTTGTTGAAGGTTATAAACCGAATTTAAGTATTTTTTGATTAAATATGTTTCATTGTGAATTACTAGTAGAAAATAAATATTTGTTGAATTATTACAATTTGAGGTAAGTTGATAATGTCCTGATTATTAATTTAACTTGGGTAGTTTGAATTAGTAAGTAGACTTGATCTAGTATGGGGTCAAATCTTGACTGTTATTCTCATTATATAATGATTATGATATAAAATATGCGTGAGTTGACTCATGTTAGTTATCTCAAACTAACCCATATATATTTCTCTCTCATAATAGATGTATAGGTAAATATGAGAAGTTATGAAGTGAATACTTTGGACTAATTACTATTGTTTTAATAGATTACAACCTTTCAGTCATATGTAAAAAGGGACAACCTCAAGAAGTAATTAATTTTATATCAAATCATTTCAAGAAGTAAACTTAGCTATTTTAATACGAGAATATGACCATAATGTATAATCCTAATACATGCATTTTGTTGTTTAAATAAAAAAGTTGGTTTCACAACATTGAGTGATTTTGTGTTGATTAATAACTTCTTTGTTTGATTAAAAATAATTGGTTTTATTCAAACATGGTATATAAGGGAAGATATCATTTATGTCCCTATTTTTTATTGTTGCATCTTAGTATAGCTTGTTGCTAATCTAATTACTTAAGTGGTCAAAAGACCTTTAGACGTGTTATTATAACATTACTTGATTTAAGCCTTTATTTAGACTAGTCATATGATTAATTAAGGACAACGGATACTATGTTGTTGGACACAATGTTTATCATGAGAATAATGGTATTGATCATTAAGTAAATAATGAGTAAAATGTATATGCCAGTGAATGATATTTACGGTGTAAGGTGTTTTCCCCCTGTGAGATGAGGCTTGCTGTTGGTTAGGTAAAACACTTAGTATAACTCGCACACAGAGTCTGCACGGAAAAACATGATGGGATCAAAGGCACGAAGGAATAGGAAGGCATCGCGTGCGGAGGTGTAAAGACAAACTTTCGGGACTTAGCTGATCTTGTAGATCATCTATTTTCAGAGGCTGGCGTGTGGAACACAAAAAGCCACGCTGAGACTTGCGCGCCATGCACTTTGTCTAGATTTTTAGGATCATATCGAAGCACTCTTGCATGGAAGTAATCCAAGATTAGATTCATCACTCTAAGTTAACTGTAAGTGAACTATAGATAGCATACTTGCATGTATGGCTATAATTGTAAAACGGCGCGTGACTATTATTAGCGTGCGACCTATTTTTGGCATAGTTAGCGGTGAAGGGCAAGTTCCCCACCCTATATATTAGATGAACCACCTAGTTGATAGACAGTGGTGTCAAAGGGCTAGAGATTCATGAAGTGCACGAGACTAGATAATTGTAACAGATCCATGCGTGCATGACTATTATTGTATCCAACTTCTGTTTCATTGTCATGTTTAAAATATGAAGAATATTGTCTGAACCAAAGTGTCTTCTATGTGTTATCATTACATACTACTTATTTCTTGATGATTTAGACATAAAAACATGATTTTATAGATCTGCTTTGGTATCACTGTGTAATGGTGGATTAGTTTCTAAATATATGTCTTTATCATTCCACAATGCTACCATCCTACTACAACAACCCTAAAGAGGGACCTGGTACCTTGGCATGCTTCGGGTGAGCGCTCAGCCTGTGTTGAGTGATGTGCCATCACGACTAGGTGTTATCTGAGAATTCTAGGCTGCATCATTGGTTCCATTGTCGGGACCTCTTTTTTAGTTGTTTTCAGAATGGTTCGTGATGAAGACATACCGGCTAACTTTGGCGAGCATTGAAGAGTGGATTCATGATCTGGAGGAAGAATACACATGAAGGTTTAGCACTGGATCCAGATTTAACGCACACACTTGGGTAGAGCAGAATTTGTATGATAGTTTGTACGAAAGCTTCTTTGCTATCTTTCTCATAGAATTATACGAGTGGTTGACTGCATACGCATCTAAGCGGCATTGGAGGTATCACACACTTGTTTGGACACAGGATGAATTTCAAAAACTATATGATGCTGACCTGATCTGGACTCGCATGTGGTAGATACCTAGTTTCACGGTGTTCTAAACAACTATATTCTGAAGTATTCAATTTCAACTTATTCATGCCCGGAGGTAGCAGAGTTCCAGTTCCTACGGTATCCTAGAGGGATGTATTTGCAAGGTATTCCACTGGCAATCAAAATACTGATGGTAACGTTGAACTTGGAAGATAAACCCATGGAAAGCTAAAAATCTCCACGCGCAGGGGGGCAGGAACAGGATTGGTGAAAGATGGCAGACCTAGCGGCAACACGGTAGAGGGAAGAGAGGTGGCTGAAGTATGATGAGGCATGCGAGAGGGAATTATGCAAGAAACAAGAAATTGTAGAATGGATGGTGTTGTGGAGAGAGATGGCTCGTGAAGGATTTGAGGCTCATGGGGAGGAAGAAGAGCTAGAGCATCAGGAACTCCCCCATCTAGGAAAGCATGACAGAGAACCCTCTTCAACCTCACATGGAAGCATGCCAACAGATATGACTTGGACCGTGGGTGCACATCTAAGCCAACCTGCTGACCTAGCCCTTGCGCTTGGTTTTCCAGTATCTAGTACAATAGGTAAACAAAGTTTTCATTTAGGAAGTGAAAGAGCATAAATAAGTCAGACAACAAGTACATCAATGGCAACACAGACAACTTTGTTATTCTTTGGGGGTACATTTTCAGGCTCATCATCTACACAGAATATGAGCGCGCCGAGTGTGGGATTCACCTTTGGAACTGGGACTACTTCACAGACTGTAGGGGTCCAGTATAGTACCACTGTCAGGACATAGGGGAGTGCATCTATGGGCCCTATTCCAAATTCTAGAGGAGGATCGGGAGGTATGGGTAGTTCTAGTTCTGGTGGTTCGGGTGGTTTTGGAGGAAGAGGAAACTAAGGAGGTTCTGGGTCGGGTGGTCAGGGCCCGCAACAACCCCATAACATTTATATGGAGATGTCTCTTCATCTCCCAAAATACAGAGGTATCGAGGATGCTGCTGAACACATTCATATGTGTGAAATATTGTGGCATGTGAAAGGTATCATGGATTCTGAGCACAAGGCAAGTCAATTTGCTACTATGTTACAAGCGTGCGTGCACAGTTGGTATAGGAAGTTTGATCCCAATCAAACTTGTATTGATTATGCAGCATTGAAAGACACTTTCTTAAAAGAGTTCCATATCCCAGAGTTTGAGCAGAAGAGTATAAGCGCACTTAAGGATATAAAGCAAGGCACTACTGAAAGTGTACGTGAGTATGATGCCCATTTTAAAACACTTCTATCCAAACTCTCCTATGACATTCATGCAAGTCAGCATGCACAATGGTTTGTCGGGGGATTGATTACTCCATTTCGAAGAGCACTGTCACATAAAACTTATACCAACCCGCGCGAAGCATTGGAGGTAGCCCTACGCACTGAGGTAGTTGGGAGTATTGACACTGGAGTTAGTCCATTCTTGGAGGCTCAGATAACAGCTATGGCAAAACAGTTAGAGAAATTATCAGCAAACTCAGCTCATGAAATGCGCTCAGGAATCTGGTGTACAGATTGTGAAGTGGAAGGCCACACCAAGGATAGTTTCCCTCGTAGATCTCTACATTCACTGCTATTAGACTGTGAGATTTTCCATTTGAATCATGATGCTAGTCACTACCCCCTACTACAACGTGTGATCAGGAAGAATGTATCCTCTTTTTGTAAAATTTGTAGGTCCACGACCCATGATACCGAAGATTATAGACTGATTGGCCAGATCCATGATGCCATTGATATTGGGGTGCGACAGGCAAGTGTGGCTGATAGTTCTAAAGGAAAGAATGAGCATCAGGATAGGGATTATAATCAAACGTACTATGATAGGAATGACAAAAGATTTGAAGGGGTTCGTGAAAGAGGATGAGGATATCGAGGTGGATATGGAGGATGAGGCCGAGGTAGGGGAAGAGGTGAATTCCCTCGAGGAACTTGCTATACATGTGGCTCACCTGACCATTACAGGCATAAATGCCCGTAGAATATTTCCTGTTCATTTTGTGGAAAGGGGCATAGTTATGAAGAGTGTCTGGACTTGTATGAGCATCTCACTAAGCAGCACAAGCAAGAAAACAAAGGCATGGGGATGGTTAGAATCTAGTGCGTGCAGTAGAGAATCAGTGGATGCCCAAGTTAACACTAGAACCTGAGGCAGTAACAGTCAAGATAACCACATGAGTTGAGGTGGCACGCGTGAGAGAGGTCTTGCAACAAAAGCCGACAATCACTAGGGAGGAGGTTTTGCATGCTAGGTATCCAGATCTAGCTCATTAGAAAGAAGTCTATCAGGAAACTATGGAGGTCCTTAGAAGCCTTCAAGGTGAAATACAAGGTTTGAAAGAGCAGTCTCAGAAATTGGAGCATAAGGATACAGAACAGGCCCTGTCGGATATTGATGACATCAGAGAGGTATGTAGAATGTTGTGCCAGGAGAATATTATTCCTTTATTAGGAAATTGGTTGAAGGGGAATACTCCATGCATGGGAACTGAGACTAGAAGACAAATACTTCATGTGAATCTCCCCCCCCCCAATAGCATTGACTACGACAAGGAGATCACTTTGAATGTTGTTGTGGATGGGTGGTTGTTGAGCAATATTTTGATTGACACAGGTGCGGAAGTGAATGTACTTACATTGGATGCATGGGTACAAATGGGGAGACCCCCATTGCAGCCATCATCTAATGTATTGTTCATGGAAAACAGAACAAAAGCTACTCCCATAGGAGTTTTGAAGGATGCATCTATCACTATACAAGGGGCCAAGTTCACAGGAGACTTCGAAGTGTTAGCACTTGCGGAAGTAGATAGCTTCCCAGCTTTGCTTGGGCGCCCTTGGTGTTATGCAAACAATGCTGATTTGAGGTTTAACAAGGGGTATATCAGCTTCGAGAACAAGGAGGAAAGGGTCATAATACCATTGAAAGATGGGAAATCCATACCATATGTGGAACCTTTGAGTGAAGAGGACTTGAACAAAATCTATATACGCGCTATTCGGGACCCAGAGGTCAATGAGCCATCTAAGGAAGGAATCATTCATTGGGAAGATTCTTAGTCAATCAGTGATACTACCAGTATTACTTGTGATAATTGGGCTCATGGAACTTATGAATTGGTGTGTGGGGCAAAGTTAAGCTGCGCGGTTGCTTGCAAAAAGGGTTTTCACTTTGTCCGATGTATAGGTCACTCAGTACCCCGCTATACTGGATCTGAAGATTTGGCTGGATTCTTATAGGCCATGGAAGCAAACTGGGCTGACCAGCTTAAAAGATGAGATATGCTATCATATACTTTGGGTGGGACAGCAGCACACTGGTGGGTGGTCCACAGGGATAATATCTTAGAATGGGGAAAGATTGGTACCACCTTATCAACCAGGTTTTCAAGAAGTAATGCACCTACAAAATTTTCCCTTATCATGGTGATCAACCTGCTCAGCATCATATCCAGTAGTGTGAGAGACTCTGGATAGTAGGACAGGAAGCATTACCGCCCTCACTTTGGGTGCATCAGTTTTATTCTACTCTACAAGGTTGCGCACGTGCTTGGTATGTATATGCTGAATTACATCGCGACACTGGAAATTGGCAAAATTTGACTACAGGGATGATCCAAACTTTTGACTTCTTCTCATCTACACCACCAGTGAACAAGGCTTTAAGCTTTATCAAGTGCTTAACCATGGGAGACAGTGGGAAAGTGGAAGAACTTATTCAGGAATTATTTGGTGAGACAGAGACAGGGGCACGTTTTGAGGATGAAGTAGATGATATCATACTACTTGAGTGCACTTCTCTGGAAAAATACAAGGGGAAGTTGGTTTACATAATTGATGATGAGGAAGTTGAGCACTTGGAAGTGGATCATTCACATGGAGCACGTGAAGTGTTAGCCAGTGTGGATGTAGATGCACGTGCATATCATGAACCTATGAAGACAACAAAGGTAAATATAGGCACAGAAGCTGAACCTAAGGAGGTGATAATTGGGGATTACTGGTCAGAATCAGAAGTGGCAAAGATCATAGAGTTACTTAGAGACTATGAGGACTTATTCCCAAGAGGATACCATGAACTTAAAGGCATGCATAAATCACTTGGAGAAATGAAGATAAAGCTCAAGGAAGGTGCGCACCCTGTTAGGAAGTGACCTTATCGAATGAATCCCAATTTGCATGAGAAAGTAAAGGAGGAAATTGACAAGATGTTGAAATATGGGATCATTCGACCATTGGATGAGTCAGAATGGGTCAGTCCTATGGTGATAAGTATAAAAAAGGATGGTAGGATTCAAATTTGTGTTGATTATAGAGAGTTGAATGCAACATGTGTTACAGATCCCTTTCCTATGCCATTCACAGAGGAAATATTAGGAGTGGCTGGGCGTGAGATATATTCATTTACAGATGGGTTCTCAGGGTATCATCAGGTTAGGATTTCCTAGAAGATCAAGAAAAGACCACCTTCACTACTGAATGGGGAAGCTTTGCCTATACTGTGATGCCCTTTGGATTGAAGAATGCACCTACTGTATTTTCAAGGATAGTGGTACAAGCATTCAAGGATTTTATTCACAACTTCTTACAGGTCTATCTTGATGATTGGACCATTTATGGGCTAATTAAGGATCATTGTGACAATCTGTGCTTAATGTTTGAAAGATGTAGATAGTTGAGTATCTCGTTGAACATCAAGAAGTGCATCTTTGCTACTCCCTTTGGCATACTTTTAGGACACATCATCTGCAAGGAAGGGTTGTTGGTCGATCCAGCTAAAGTTGCGGTCATTTTAGGCTTGAAAGTGCCCTCCAGTCAGAGAGAGGTGCATGGATTTTTGGGTCATACAGGGTATTACAGGAAGTTTATAAAAGGGTATGCAAAATTTGCCACACCCTTGGAAGAATTTCTCAAGGGGAAAGGTACATTCTATTGGGGGGAGTCACAGCAACACGTGTTTGAGATATTGAAGAAGAAACTTACTACCGCACCTATCTTGCACTTTCCTTCATGGGATAAACCTTTTCATGTTCACATGGACGCCTCTGGCACAACCATTGGTGTTGTCTTAGCTCAACCTGGAGAAGGTATAGTTGATCATCCCATTTGTTTTACTAGTAGGAAGTTGACCCCTGCCGAACAGAATTATACCACTACAGAGCACGAGGCCTTGTCCATGATATATGCCTTGCACAAATTTTGACAATATCTGTTGGCCACACCTTTTGTGTTTTATACAGATCATATGGCATTGAAGTATTTGGTGAACAAGCCCATCTTACAAGGGTGCATATGTAGATGGATGCTCTTATTTCAAGAGTTTGACTTTACAGTTGTGGTAAAACCAGGGAAAAGTAATTCTAGACCGGATCACTTGTCTAGAGTTCAATCAGGTGAAGAAGCACAAACAATAGAAGAGACCATGCCTGATGCATAGTTGTATAGGTTACAACACACACCAATGGAATTAGAGGACATTGCTATCTTCCTAAGGATGGGGATGGCACCAGAAGGCATGAGGTCCTTGGAGAAAAAGTAACTTGCTATACGCGCGACACCATTCATGTTAATCAGTGGTGATTTATACAAGATAGGTAGAGATGAGGTGTTACGCCATTGTGTATTAGAGCATGAACAAAAGGATATAATGGAGGAAGCCCATGGTGGTATTGTAGGTGGCCACTACGTAGGTGATGCTACAACGTGAAAGATCCTACTTGCTGGTTTGTGGTGGGAAACATTGTATAAGGATTGTAAGGAGTATTGTAAGGCATGTGACCATTGTCAGCATCTAGGTCGACCAGGACAGAGGGATGAGATGCCTTTATGACCAATTACAAGTACATAACCCTTTGAGAAATGGGTGATAGACTTTGTAGGGCCTATTTCACTAGCTACGCGTAGGACTGGATCATGCTATATCATTACTTGTACAGATTATCTTACGAGATGGGCAGAAGCAGCTCCTACGAAGGACTGTACAGTGGCTACAACAACAAGGTTCTTATGGGAAAATGTCCTTACCAGGTATGGTTGTCCTTTAAGTTTAACCAGTGATAGGGGCACCCATTTTCTAAATGAGACAATCTGACTTCTGTTAGATGAGTTTATGGTTGCCCACCACAAGACTACACCCTATCACCCTCAGGAAAATGGAACTACTGAGGCTTTCAACAAGATTTTGAGCCACACATTGACCAAGATTTGTGATGTGGGATGAAAATATTGGGATGAAAAAGTATCTGCTGTTCTTTGGGCCTACCAAACAACATATAAGAGATTGAACAAAGCCACACCTTTTCAGTTGGTGTTTGGTGCGGAAGCTGTCCTTCCTATAGAATTCATGTTACCTTCGTTGTGAATTGCAGGTGCTGGAGGTCTTGCTGATGAGAAAGATTTAGAAGAACAAATTGAGAACATGGTTCAACTAGATGAGCATCCGGGCCATAGCACGTTGGAGTCAGAAATAGGAGAAAGCATGCCAGAAAGCATGACATGATAGGCATATCTAGGATAAGAAACTTGCGGTCAGACAAATGGTACTTCTGTATGACTCTAAGTTTTTGTGCCATCCAGGGAAGCTCAAGGTGCATTGGTTGGGGCCATATGTTATAACTCACATACTTGAATCAGGTGCTTTCTAGTTAGAAGCAATTGATGGAACATGGCTGCCCAGTTACTTTAACGGGAGTAGGTTGAAGCCCTACTATAAATAAATCTTCTTGGTGTTTGTAATAAGGTAGTGTTGCCAGATAGATTAGGTTTCCTTTTCTACATTTCCTTAATGTGTTTCTTTCATCATCACTATGCTCTGTCAATTTAGTTCCTATTTTTGTGTAATAAGCATGCTTGCATGCATGAAGCTAACTACAATATGAAGCATGTTGATGCACAGAGGACTGCACATACTTTTAGTATGGGGTGGATTGTTGGGGACTCCTAGGTATAATGCTGTGAAGATTGGAAGGTATAATGTTGCGGATGTTGAGGAAGTAAGCTACTAAAGGTGAATTACAAAGGATTGCTTCTCAAAAGTAACCAAGGATGGAGATGAATGAAGGAAAAATATAATGCAAGGTAAGCGGTAGCCATGATAACTACTAGGAGAAGGTGCAGTGACGAGGTACTCAGGTGCTAGAGCGTGTGTTGAAGAAAAGTCTACGACCAGAAGGTAGGAAGGCATGCTAGAAGGTTATAGTGGTGGCGCGAAGATGTACCATGTGGAAATGACAAAATTGAGCAATAAATGAGAAATATTTGGTAGGTGGAGTAATTAATGCATCAAAAAAATTGAAAATCTATATAAGGATGGGATGCGAATTCATTTCTACCCTTGCAACTATGAGAATTCGATGAAGAGCTAAGTGTGAAGAGTTGAGTAAGCGATTCAAGGTGCGAAGAGGGAGAAACTAAGCGTGAAAGGTATATCTATGTATTAGAGAAGCTTGTATCCCCGTAGGAGAAGGGTTTGAACAAAGTAGATTGATAGAGTAGAGCTAGGGCACACGATTTCACGATTACAATCTAGGGCATGGTTGAATCAGGTAAGGGTTTGAAGTAAACCATTTAAGAATTATAGAAGAAGGTGTAGAAACACAACACAAAGGGAAGAATGGCTCCAAAGAAGGAAGCAACAACAACAAAAGGAAAGAAGAAGGTAGTAGTGGAAGAGGAGGAAGAGATGACTCATGAGAGAAATTTTTTAGAGATATGCAGTATCCTGAAGAAGTAATTGTGGGCCAGGAATGGGATTCCCACATACGAACAGAGCAAAATAAGTGAGTATAACCATCGAAGCAAGGACAATCAGAATGAGTTGGATGATTTACTTAACTCCCAAATGGACAGGTGAACTAGTGATGGGATGTCGATATATGATGACGTAGGAGAGAAGTTATTGAAAAGGATTGGTGTTTACCAAATATATGAGCTCCCATACTTTAGGAAATATGCACCATTATACAGGTGGCTGATGAGCCGAGTCCATGAGGACTTCTTCTATTTTTCAGGATGAAGGGTAAGACTAACACCCATGTTAATTGCCACAGTAACAGGCTTGAAGGCAACGGGTGAGGACATTAAAAATGACCTAACTGACAAGGTTTCCATTTTAGAAACACACAAAGCACTGGGATACCAGAAAGGACTGCGTGGAATGGACATTGATAAATTACATGATTGTCCAGTAGTAAAAGCAACAACGCACCTGGTTACAAAATTGAATGACCAAGATCGTTGGTCACAAGTAAACTCAATGTGGCTGCATGTGGAAAAGTGCATGTCAGAAGGGGTTATTTACAACATTGTCAGCTTTATTGTAGAACAAATAGTAGAGGAAGCACGCACAGGAAGTAAGATAAGTTTTGGTTTCATCTTACTTTCTTTAGTATTCATGGAGATTGGAGTACCGGATGGCCCGAAAGAAAATATATGGGAATACCCCACGAATAACCAGTCTCCAGCTGAAAGATTCAGCAAGTATCTATGCAAGGGGTCTATGATGGATGAGGTAAAGGAGAGAGTGGAGATGTGGTATGACAGGCTCCGCATGGCTTTTGAAGAGGAGTGGCGCATACCAAAGGAGTTTCCCTCGGTATTGGGGAAGCAGGCTCAGTTTGCTGTTTACCAGCATTTTTGCATTGCGTGTTTTCCGATGGTGGATGGATCATGGAGCCCCTAGTGCAAACTACCATACACATTCACAGCATGCTATTTCCAGGCTTCCGTTCATCGATTCACTGATACAAGGAGGTTAGTGTTTAATGCAGACAAGGTGGATTGCGAATACCACACCTTGCGAAAGAAGTATGGATATCCGGGGAAGAATGCATACAATGAGAATATGATCTCAGAGATTTTGAATATCAAACCAGAAACACTTATTATTGGGGATATCGAGGTTGCGCTCATATATCTCCAACTTAAACCAAAGATGGAGAATAATAAGTATGTAGAGAACAAGTTCACACTCCCAGGGCCACCAAAGGGGAAGCACACTATGGAAAACATCCTGGTGCCTAGGCCTTCTAAACCCATGCAGGCTAACGAGGAAGAGGATGAAGAGCATGAGGATAGTGGTGGTTTGGTGTGTAGGAGGAAGTAACCATCTGGTAGATAGGAGGAGGAGCGTGCAACAGATTCACAAGGAGAAGAAAATATTGAGGTAGCACAAGGATACGAACGGTTTAGAAAGGTGTTCAAGTGCACAAGGTCGCAAGGGGAAGCCCAACAGACAACAAGGAAGTCACCGTGACTCTCACCGGTAGAGGAACCTGAGGAGAAGAAGAAAAGAAGAAAGCTCAAGCTAGATGAAGAAGTAGGAGAGTCTGAGGAGAAAGTGCTTCCATCTCCAATCCATCATAGGGGAGAAGAGGAGCCTCAAAACGAGGAGGAAAAACTGAGTGGAGAGGAAGAAAGGGAGCAATCAGAAGCTACACAAGGTAGGGATGAGGGCACAACCAGTATTCCTAACCTTGATGCTGCCATTCCAAAAGGGCCAAGGTCCCATCGGACAAGTGAGGATGTAAGGGTGCATACTATGGGTTATGTAGAAGACCAGGAGAAGATTGTTCATACTCGGTTCCAGAGCACCATCGCAAAAATATTTATTCAAATGGGTGCTTATGGATGAGAATAAAGCGACGTTGTGAACACAAAAACAACTTTCATGGTCGATGCATACACATATGGATGAACCGGATTTTGATGTCTATGAAGAATCATGTGCATCTAGGTGATTGAAAAAGACACCAGAAGCCTGACACATGACAATTAAACCAACTGTTATGACGGATGAGTAGGTAAGCAATGCATTGGTAAAAGTATCTACTGAGGTAGCTAGAAGGAACATTGACAAATCTGCTACAATTAAAGTGCTTACAGAGGAGCTAAAGGTGAAGAATGTGGAAATAGCATGTTTAGTATAGGAGAGGGATCTAAGCAAAAGGAAATATGACACTTTTGTTAGTATGTCGGAGGAAATTGGAGATGATGTCCTAAAGGTACGCCTGCATTTGGAATACCAAGTACCAAAAGAATTTCCTTCTACGATGCACTACGTAAAGACAATGATAAAATTAGTATTGGAGGATGAAAAGGTGCGTATACTAGAACAGCCCAAGGACCCAACAGAAGAGGCAAAAAAATCACAGGATGCAGTAGCAAGGAAGAGTACTACATATGAGGGCCTACTACAAGCACTCCAAGAGGATTTGAAGAAAGTTGATCATGCCTTGATGATATGCACAGCTCCAGATGCGCTAATAATGGTAAAGACACTGGGAGAAGACAATGAGGTGTAAAAGGCCATGAAGGATGACACACTAGGCCACGCTGAACGACTAACTATGGTAAAACAGAAGCGTGAGGCATTGGCTATGGCACAGGCACCACATAAAGAGAGGTTAGATGAACTCGGAAAGCTCATTGCTCAGAAGATGGATGTGCTGGAAGGGATGCATACATCTATGTCAAGCATAATGCTTGTAATCCAGAATGAGCAAGGGAAACTAACTCAGGAGGAGCTGGAATCTATCATTGTGGATGTTCCAGAGAAAGCAAGGAAAGGCATTAATAGAGTGGGAGAACTTAGAAGCAGATATAAAGGAGGAGTATCTAGAGATGATACTTCAGAAAGAAACAGAGGAGCTTGAGGCCTAAATAATTCTTTAATTCTTTTTAATTCTTTTCTATTCTTTGTGTAAAGATTCATTCAACATTCTGTATTTCAACCATTCTTTACCTAGTTGTGGACATCACCATTATTGGGGCGACAATGAGATTAGTATGGGGTAATGTTGGTCAGGTAAAACACTTAGCAAAACTCACACATAGAGTCCACACAAAAAAAATAGGATGGGATCGAAGGCGCGAAGGAATAGGAAGGTGTCACGCACGGAGGTGCAAAGACAAACTTTCAGGACTTAGCCGATCTTGTAGATCATCTATTTTCAGAGGCTGGCATACGGAACACACAAAGTGATGCCGAGACTTGCGTGCCATGCTTTGTCTAGATTTCAAGGATCATATCGAAGCACTCTTGCATGGAAGTAATCCAAGATTAGATTCATCACTCTAAGTTAACTATAAGTGATCTATAGATAGCATACTTGCATGTATGGCTATAATTGTAAATGGCGCGTGGCTATTATTAGCGTGTGACCTTTTTTTGGCATAGTTAGCGGTGAAGGGAAAGTTCCCCACCCTATATATTAGATGAACCACCTAGTTGATAGACAGTGGTGTCAAAAGGGCTAGAGATTCATGAAGTGCATGAGATTGGATAATTATAAGATATCCATGCGTGCATGAATATTATTGTATCCATCTTATGTTTCATTGTCATGTTTAAAATATGAAGAATATTGTCTGAACCAAAGTGTCTTCTATGTGTTATCATTACATACTATTGATTTCTTGATGATTTATACGTAAACGCATGCTTTTATAGATCTAGTTTGGTATCACTATGTAATGGTGGATTAGTTTCTAAATATATGTCTTTATCATTCCACAATGCTACCATCTTGCTACAACAACCCTAAAGAGGGACCTGGTACCTTGGCATGCTTCAGGTGAGCGCTCAACCTGTGCTGAGTGATGTGCCAGCACGACTAGGTGTTATCTAAGAATGGATGACAAAGATTTAAGTTTCAAAATATGCGTTGAAATTTGATGGCTCTCCACTTATGACCGATTTACTTGGTAATTCTTCCACCTAGCTTAGAAATGTGTGATTATTCCATGTGTCCTTCAGTAGCCTAACGATCTTAAACGTAAAGTAATTCCAAGAGCTAGCTTTAGGGCTGGAAACAACTAGTAGACCGTTTCCATGGGTTGTGCACTTTGATTTGTTGGATGGAATGACCGCCAAGTTTCCTCCTGGATTTCTCCAGCGGGTGGGAAATTGAGAATGTATAGTTTCCTGGGCTCCACAACTCTTTGTTTTACCGCATCCATGTGTTTGTTGTTTTATTTCACGCTTTGGATGGAATTCGACGGTGGAGAGTGTAAGTATGGGCATCCCCATATTGTGTTTCTCGTATTTCATAGACAAATTCCTCAACTACTCTTATGTCATCAATGAATGGAAAGTTCAGTTGGAGTTGATTGCAAAGTGAGGAGGATTGGTAGAAAAGGAGGAGACACAAAACGTTGTAAAGAAGGTGTTGGAAGGAGAGGAAGGTCGCGAGATGAAAGCAAGAGCGATGCTTCTCAGGGAGAGGGCGAGGGTTTCTATGGAGGAAAAAGGATCATCCTCAATTAACTATAATATCTTTAACTGAAAGATACAGATCCACATAGATCAAATTGTATATAGTAAAATGAGGAGATATTGGGGTTACAGATATATCTCTGTGTGCAGGTTTGATTTAACCCATGATGGTGTTGATTTTAGGATGACTATTAGTGAGATATTATACAAGTACTCCTATATAATTAGCACATTTCCTCGTAATTTTTGGCTTGATGTAACTATCTAATTAATCCTAAATTTACAACGTTAACTTGGGTTTGTTTGACATGGGTCTATTTTTCCCATTCAAATTTTAGTTTGCTCTTAAATACATAGAGAAACAAAATGTAGATACGATATTATATGTGGAGAGATGTCAATTATATTGTGCCTAGGTTTGGGAAATTGTACTCATTTTATTGTTACAAGAGAGTCGTGGAATATGATTTTCACAATAATGTGAGGAGGTAAAGGGGGCCTCTTCCGATAGATTTAAAACCTATTTTTTTGTGCTATGATATAGTGAGACAGGATTTTCATGGGTGGGCTTGGTTCCAATTTTAGCCATGTTTTTAACATGTTTGGACCTCCTTTGGTAAACAAAGAGGACGTAATTAGTGAGAGGTGGGTTATTGTTGAGTGTCTGCCAGAGTTGGAGGAGATAATTTATTGCATTGCCACCCTCGATGTTGATTTCTAAATAATTCGTGCCACCATTGTTAAAGAGTTCCAGTCAGTTAACTCATATAGAAAAGATGTTTATGTAATTTTATCTGTATTGGACTGGCTTGTATTTATTTAAAAATTTATACTCCCAGGAATAGAGCGCCCATTGGTGCTCAAAATTTTTATTCTAACAAATTATTAAATATTTTTAATCTATTGCTTCCATTTAAACATTAATAATACTTCAACCCACTTTGAATTGGGTTTTTTTATTTTTCTTTAAAAAATAGTTACTGTGTTACTTGTGTTTAGAATATTTAGATTTAAATACTTACTAAATTTTAATCATAAACAATAACATTAACTGTAACAAACGAGGGAGGTAATGTCAAAAATTAATAACAAATCTTCAACTAAAAATTAATGGGTTCATAATTGATTTTTTGTTTAAATAATTTAGGTCTTAATTATAAAATAATATTATTTCTTTTTTTTAAAATGCTCATGATGTCTCAAATTTGGTACCCTTGCACCTACTCGAGCTTATAATTATAAAGGGGAACTACAAAGTGCTCTAAGAAGCAAGAATTTCGGTTGGGTTTCAAACATGGAACCTATTGTTTTTTTTTTCCTTTTTTAAATTTTGGCACCTTTATACACAAATTACACTCACATGAAAACAAAAAACTCCATTATCAATGATTGTCCACACATTTTTTTGTTCCCCTGCACCTACTCAAGCTTAGAATTATAAGGGGGGGGGGGGGGGGTACAAAGTGATCCAAGAAACAAGCATTTCAGTTGGGTTTTGAACATGGAACCTATTGGATTTTTTCCATTATTTATTTTGGCCCCTTTAGACATAAATTACACTCACGTGAATAGTGTGAGAGCTACGTTTAGCATAGTTCCCCCTAACGTTTGTTGTCGATTGTGGTGTCATATGTTTTTTATGGCAAACGCAACTGATTCATTGTGCCTAAGGTTATCACTCACGGTATTGAAAGATGATAGATCACACATTTAAGATTAGGAGAGTTATCATATAAATACACAGTTATTGTGAGATCATCGATCATGGTTTTTTTGGTGTGTACTTATTTTCAAAAGTTGTAACTCATATGGTCCATTACATTAGAGCCTTTTCATATGGCAACCTTTATTAGCAGTAAAATGAAAATGGAATGTGGTTTGTTGTTTTAGTAAAAATGATAGGGTCTACTGTGTCATATGCTTCTTTTGGCCTCATGGACGTTACAAGATAGCTATCTATCATAAAAACAAATCATAAGTTCCCCGTAAATGATATGGTTCGCTTGGTCAGTGAAGCATTGCACTAGAGGATTACATATCGAGCCCCACCCACTACAAATTAGTTAGAATTATTAATTACGCATTCCTTCTTTGTAAATCACATAGTTGTTTGTTATTTTGAATGTAAATACATTTGACTTAGGTAACCATTAATGGCTCCGTCTATGTGCCCAAACATCCATGTGCATTGCGGTTGGATATAACTAAGTGGTAATTTTCAAAACACCCTCTAAGTAAATCAAAGAAGAATTTGTACTCAGCAACGTATGAAACTATATGGAGTCTCAGTATTAAAATTTTGCTTCAACAAGTTTGATAGAAAAACATTGACCCGTAAAACATGTACAATGCATGCATCTCAATTAAGTCTCAACCATGGAACCTTTTCAAATTTCCCTGTTTTTTAGTTTTTCCTCTTCATACACACATTGCACCGTCGTGAATAATACCTATAAGATACAGACAATACACTGGAACTTAATGTCCTCCCCTTCCATTGAACCCCTTCTTGATTAGCCCTCATCCTTTCCATCTATTTCACTTCCTCATTTTTTCATTCTTTACTCCATCCCCTTCGGCATTTCCATCGAACAATTCATGTACGATTGCTAATATATTATGTACTTCAAAATTTGAAGGTATGATGATAAGAAAAGTGATTAATGAACATTTATCTAAAATTAAAAGGGGACATGGTTAGCTTAATTGAATAAGATTAATCATTATTCTTTATGAGATAATAAGTCAACCATTGCAAGTAAATGGTATTAGCTCCTTTATTAAATAGTCTAATGGATAATAAACAAAACCAACCTTTGACACGGGCTACTTATAATGAAAATGATATGATATTACTAACGTGAAGCTAATAGTTATTCCATAACTTGAATAAGTTATCAAGACCCCCTTGAAACATAAAGAATGATTTAGAGGAGTCTCAAAAAAAACCCCTTGACTATAACTTAGAAAAATAATGGAACAACTTGAGTTCTTAAGGCTTGCTGCATGACGAAATTTGGTTAAGGATAAAAAACTTGATTATGACGTAGATTGGAGATAATCTCACGTCTTCACTCAAACATCTAGGGATAGTGCTAACTAGGGGTAGTTATGGAAGAAGGAAAGAGAACGTAATGCCAGTAATCCATTATGTGGTCTCTCCTCATTCCATAAATATCTTGAGTGGGTTGTCGTTATTTTCATTTATGGAGATGGTCCTGTAAAGAACACACTTCCTCTTTCTTAACATGTTCACCTTATTAAATAAAAAGATCCAAATAATTGTGTCAAGATATTTGTTTGGAGACATAAGATTATATCCCTAAGGCTTTTGTGTCCTCTCAGGATAAGCTATTTATGCACAGCTGGAAACTTTGGCCAAACTAATACAAGTAGCTGATTGCATTATCTGTTCATCGTATCCTTAATTTACATAAGTCAAATAACAAAGTACAGAGTTGAGTAATAATCTTTCCTAGTAGACATTTAAGGATGTAAACATAGTTTTATCAACCTAGAAAAAGGTAAACCTAAAAATACTAAATATTGTATGATTGCTCATATAGAGTTGATTGAAGGGAGATATATATGCACCCTTCTCAGCTACACAAGGTTTATACATGAAAGAGTTATAAGATGGATCAAACTTAACTAAATAACTAATAGTTTAAAATTGTTAATTTGTTTGTATTAAGTTACCTCTATTGCATACTATGTGAATTGATTTTGGAAGTCAAATAAAAAAAATTACTTCAGTTTTTAGAAAATAAATGAGGTGCTACAGTGTAGGTGGCCTAATCAAACGATGTAGATTCTAGATTATTATTAATAAATACTCAGTTACAACCCTTTACATGGTTTTTTTTCATCCATTTTGCGTCTGCCTTGTGTTCAAAGTCATATAATAGCACATATTAAACCAATAATGAGAATCATCCACCTCATTCCCTTCGATTGCCAAATTCATGGCCTCTGCAATAACACTGAAGGCGATAGGTGCCAAGTATATCACTGTGGTCCCTGAGTCAATGATAAATATCTCCACTTCCATCTGTTTTAATATCTGATGTTTTATTGGGAAGATTGGCCAATAGGTCAGTCACAGTGACTGATTTCATAAAGATGTAATCAAAGGTGTTCAGGTCTGGGAGGCCCAAGTTCTATATCCTTGGGGTAGACTAAATCAATCCTATACTCATGTTCATCATGTTGGTTTCATTATTGAATAAAAGAGGGCTTGTTTCCGAGGGAGAATCATTGATGAAATAAGTGAGGCAGTAGGAGAATTTAGATCCAAACGTAGACCTAATCTCCAAGATTAACAATGTGTTTCCTCTTCTGAGCCCCACAAGACTGTCGATTTAATATAAAACATGACCTTGCGTATTGTGGATGCACCCAAACACCACCCCCGAGATGGATTACTCTTTCCCACTACTATCCCACATGGTAAATGTCTTGTTTGATAATATGCCACTCATTTTCGAATCATCATTGTATTGGTATGAATAGTTACAATTTGACATGCATGATTTACTTGGAAGCGTCACGTAGAGGGGAGTTGAACACAAGAGTTTGTTGTATGTGTTGGATTTAATGGGGTCAAAGATGATGTCAGGATGAGTGAAGCAATTGACATAGGGTTTACACTATGTCCATATAACATCGTTTCCTATGTCTATAATGACAACCATCTTACTTAGTAGTGTCCTGATGCTCATTATCACGGTTATTCAGAGCCCCCACATCAGCCAATGCTCCTCCTTTCACCAATGTTTTGATTCATTTCATCCTTGCATTGCTTTTATGGACGACACCACAAAGGCTCTCTTGAGAGGTCATGTGCTTCACAAAATGCACGTGCTTCATATCTACTTGGAAGGCTTTCACTCGACCATTAATCATCAACATTATTATCAACACCAACAAAAACATCAACTTCACATTATTATTATTGATGTTTTCCATTGTAGAACAATAAACCTAATCAAACTATATAGATAATAATTAATTTAATGAACATGGTAATAGAGAGATTTCCATTTCTAAGGTTATCACAACAATCACTAATTTGTTTTTCTATTTATTTCATCTTGTTGGATATGTTTAGTAAAATTCATGTATGACCTTAGATGTCTTTAACTATTTTTTTGGATGAAATTCATTTCTTTACATGAACTTAGGTGATGGGGATTTCTTACAATTATAATTTGGACATTAGTATGTCTTTTAGGAAAAATAAAAGAAAAAGTTGACTGGGTACCCGTCAAATGATGTGTATGTCCTCCTCATATTTCATTAAAAAGAATAAGATAGTGATGACTCAAAACATTGGATTCTTGGAAATATTTAAATGAATACACATCATCATTAAGTCGGCCCTCATTTTCTATTGGAACACATCACCATCCAAAACTTTTGCTTGAAAATTCTCAGCCTGGTTTTTTTTATATTTCTCAGAGTATGCCTTTATATTCAACAATTACATTTTATACATAATGTTATGTACATTAAAATATATATTGCATACTTAAAACCAAAAATATTTACATTGAAGACGTGCTCCATATTATATATAGGGGAGGGCAAGCAATTGATTCTGACACTACCCATACAGGTTGTATCGTTGTAAATTGAACAATGGTTGTTCACGTACAAATTTAATCACAAACATCCATGTGGTCCATCTTCATCCATTATGTATTTCCTTTCCCAATCATGTTCATGAAATTTCCAATGATCTACAAAGCAGATATTATATAAGCTCATAACTCACTGGTGATTTTAGCAAGTTATCAAGATGGGTTTCTAGAAAAAGACAAAGAAGAAGGTAAAGATCATTTTTCCCAATGGAGAATCTCGTCATGTCCGCACCGCCATCACAGTGTGTGAACTAATTGTTTTCCAATTTTGCACCCCTTGCAAATTGGAAAACCTAACAAGTCTAGGTGTTGACAGTTAATGGAGTGCAATGTTTCACAAATTGCAAGGTAACTCGTGTATAACTCGTCTGAGTTGATTAGATGTGGCGAGTTGGGCGAGTTACATTGGTAAAGGTTGAGTTGGTCTTGGAAATAAAAGGTAAATTTTTTTCATGCTACCAGTCATTAACATTTTAAGCCTACTACCAGTCGATAGTAGGAGTGAGCGAGGAATTGAAGAGTCGGTGAGGTCATGGGTAAAAACAGGTTGAAGGTGCCAGTAGTATCCGTAGATGCTACCAGCTGGTAGCATGTTTGGTGCTACTGACCGGTAGCATGACAGAGGATGAAGGACTGGTCAGACGATAATGGCAGTGCCAGTAGCGATGGTATAGATGCTACCGACCGATAAATTCTTTTGTGCTACCAACTGGTAGTATGACAACAGATAAAGGACTGGTCAGGTGACAATGGTGACACTAGTAGCAATGGTACGAATGCTACCATCCAGTAACATAATTCATGTTACTGACCGACAACAAAGTTTGTGCTATCAGCCAGTAGCATAAATGGGTGATATTTGGGTTGTGATGGCACGGATCAAGGCATCGTAGTAGATTGTAATGGGAGTATAGACACTATCGACCGGTAGTGGGGAAATTTGCTACCAGATGGTTGTATTAATACACAAAACCGACAAGCACACAAAATAGAGAATATGCTCCTGACCGACACCAAAAGGGAAATGCTACCGTATGGGGAAATAATGCATGCAACCGTCAGATTGAAGAAACATCAACTATGAGCTGAGCACTAATGGTTATAGATTTGGGTAGCTCAACTACCTGTCAATAAATTAATGTATGGTAGGTGAGATGATTCTTTATATATATGTAAACCCACCTCTTTTTTGGAGGGGATTTTATGAAAACATAAAGGAACTCTATCAATTTTTTTCCAGAACTCTTGTGAGTTACAAGCCTCAAATTTGGGTATTTTGCAAAGGATTCTTGCCTTGTTTCTACTTTGTAATGGATTGTGCATCCTTCTAAATAATAAAATTCATGTTTTGTGGTTTTTTCTCTCCTACCTTGAGTTATATTGCGTTTCTTGCCTTCCAATGCATTTGCAAATATATTGTGCATACTTTCTTCTTGTTATAGGAATCAAATTTGTTGTGCTCCACGAAAATGGGGATTTGAATGTTGTTTTGGACTGTGGCACTTATGTCTACCCTCTCCTACTTTGTTTTCTTCCTATTTTCATTAACTAGGAATTTCTCCACCCTTGTTCTTAGTCCTATCACCTCCCTTAGTTTAGGATTCCAATTTCATGCATATCCCTCTCTCACTGGTCCTTTGAGATCATGGGTTAGTGTTAGGTAGCTGCATTTCATTTCCTAGGAGTAGTCTTAGTGTTATGAATAGGTAGAGGAATTTGGCCTTCTGCGGAGGTCTGTCTTAGTTTGAGTCCCACAACTTGGAGACAGTCCCATGCTGTCTTAAGCCCCAGGTCAATCTGATTTGGGATGGGTGCATATTTGAGCTCCAACACTAATCCTGCAACATCCCCACCACTAATGCAACCCCTACGTCCCCAGATCGAGTCTCTCCCTCGGTGACAAGCTCTAGGCATGAAATACTTATTTGTTATATCCGCGGTTGATCCCCCTCATTTCCAATCACCCCCGACCTCGGAATCATGACCATCAAATGAGATCGATATGAGCTTAAAGCATGTAAGAACATGGATGCTAACAAATTATAATATAAAATGAAAACATTTTTTTCTACAATAGCCAACAACGAGCACAGATCTGTGAAGAAACATGACACGAAGCTCATCAAATTGACTTAAATAAGACCAAAGTCCATGTTAAAATGGAATTCCTAGTAATTTTTTTTCCCTTTTAATGAGGTTTTTATTTAGGTCTGGATTAAGTTGTTTTGTTGGAATTTATTTTTGAGATTTGTTTAAATTGGTATTTTGTGTCAGACATACAAAAACCAAGATAGTGTGCATTATGCCTATGTGACCTGCTAGATTTTTATTCTGATTTGGGTGTAAAACCAAGGTTCCCATCTTCAAAAATGATGAGAGCTTGCTTTGTTTTCCATGTATTGTTCAATCCATGCCATGGTAAAATTGTGTTGTAATTTTTTGTAAAGATTAAAATCTTAGTTTGCGGGTTTATTAGCTTGAACCTTCTGCTAAAATGCTCTCCCTAGGTTTACTCTGGTTATAATCAAAGATATCAAAGATGACGATGTTGTCCATTTCCATGTTCAAGATTTAAAAAAAATCTTACGGAAAAGAAAATAAAAGAAAAATTTACAACCCACAACCATAATTTGGAATTTTGTACTAAAATTTTATTTTCAAAGATTTTATTCATGTGCTTAAGTCATTTTAAGATGACTTTGAAGTAATGTTTTTTGGTCCCTTAATGCATCGATGACACTCATGTGAATAATGCAAGCGAGTTTGAGATGATAAATCAGAACACATATAACAAAACATATTTATGTGGGAACATTCTAGGCCTTAGTGTGGTACATGCAAGTATTTATTTCCCACCATTTAATTTCCAGACTTCCATTCATGTATTTTCCTTATCTAACAAATTTACCACTACTCGCTTAAAACAGTTGATGTTGAAAATAAAATATAGTAACCCCTATTTTATAGTAGTCACTATGTTTCTGCCACTAGCCACACTTCGACACATGGCATCAACTCTTTATCAAAAATTGACCATCATATCTTCTACAAATATTAACCATCATCTCTTTGTTACGTGTTATGAATGAATATATGGATTTCAACTTTCCATGTAAAGTTATTTTATGTTGTTTCTTTTATTTATCATGTTGAATCCACAATTTTTTACTTCCCACATGTTCATTTCCAACTTTACATTCATGTCTTTGTTGATTATCTCATAAAAATTAATGTCGTACAATAAAAAACCTTACGTTTTCAACTTCAATTGACATATATTTTCTACTTGTCGCTCATATTACTAGTTGATGCATGAGCTCAATTATTGATGGTTTTTTATACATAAATTGTTTCCTATATTTATTGGAGCTCGCAACTAAAAATGGGGTCTGCAAAATGCTACAATAATAAAACATCGTGGTTGGGTTTGAACCTAATACCTTTTGTACTTCCCCCATTTTTTATTTTGAACCCTTAAAGATCACATGGTTAGTTTGAGCGAGATCACAACTATAAATTTGGGCACATATACCACATTGTTGTAGGGTTGAGTTTCACATTGATTTCCCATTCCATTTTTCCCAACCTCACACTTCTCTAACCTCAAATCCATTCTTCTTCACAACCCCTCTTCCTCTTCCTCTCCACTATTTCCCTCCTTCCAATTTGACTCCTTAAAAATATCCCCTTAGGCATTTCCATCATGCATTTCACGTGTGATTGCTAGTTGATAGGTGGGATAAAACCAAAGAGCTTCGAAAAATTGTTTTACAATGGAAGAGGAAGATGGTTTGCCCCATCATAATATTAGGATCCTTCGATGGCATACTATATGTTTTTCCTTTTCTAACAAATATTCTCTAATTCACCTCTTTTCAAATATGATGTTATGTATTTTTAAGTTTGATTATGGGAAGTTGTTTGACAAGATTATATGTGTAGTATTAGGACGATGATGGGTTGAGGTGTTTCTTGCTAGGTACCTTGAATCTAGGTGAGACAAAAATGTTTACCTAATAAACTAAAAATTGTTTGATAGTATAAGATAAGCTTAGAAAATCACTAAGGCTATTATATTCTTTTGTTATCTTTTTGTTCAAAAAACTATCATGAAATGTTATGTAAAGAAAAGAAAGATAACGTCACAAAATTCTTAGATAAGAATGTCTCATGCTTAGACAATTGATAGCAGAGACTCCTCACATTTTTTTTTCCTATCATCTCATGCACACATCCTATGTAGCAGACTCGTGTAGATAAAAAATGAGGCTTTGAAGTTCCCTTGGATGGTGTTAGAGGGTTTTCCTACCTTGTTTACACACATAGAATCCAAAAATTGTTGTGCGATAAAATAAAAATTAGTGTGTCAATACATGATTAGATAATTTAAAATGATTATCTTTTTGAATGACAATTTTATCGAGTGTCGACATGACCTTTCACCATAACTTTCTCACATACTATTATTTGTAACAACTAGGATTACAACAATTAATATTGGTACGTCAACAATTCACTCAACACTTTGAATCCCAATCATTGATTGTGCTAAATTAGAAAAGAATATGACTCACAAGTCTCTAATAAAATATTTATTTGATATATAAAATATAAATTGATTGATGAAGTGAGCGTCATTAGAAAAATGGTTTTCTACAAAAAAATAAAACCACGACATTGTCACATTTCCTGAAAATGCAAATATGAGCTTTGTAGGTAGATCAATCATTTTGGTAGGAGATTTGGGATGTATTCCTCTTGTTAGTGGTAGAAAGAAGACCAAATGATGAAAATAAACAAAAAATGGTGGACGAAAACCGAGTATGAAAATCATATATAAATAGTTCTTCTTTTGGATTATGGATTTAGCCTCGGGAGAGAACACCCGGCCCCATAAAGGTTTCATATCCTTCCTCAAAAGCGGAACGGGAAAAAGAGAAGCGCGAAGAGGAGAAACGGAGAAGGCAGGAGCAGGAGGAGGCAGGGGGGGGGCTAGAACCAAAAGGAGGGAAAGACCGGAGAAGAAGGGCACATGGGGGGGAGGAAGCAGAATGTATATTACCCATTTGAATGAATGTGAAATATTGCAAGAGTTTTAAAACTACCCTATTCGGCTAAACAATTATAAATCAAATAAATTAAAATGAACATAAATTTGTGGAGGCCATCACCATTTCTAAATTTTCTATTAGAATAAGTAAAATTATTCCTGAATATGTGTTATAGCATAAATTGAAGGAACGGTACTAGTTAGTTAGTATGGTCTTCTTATAATGCGTTTACTAAATGAAGAACTACACAACCTGTACCATTACATTTGTAGGAAGAAACGGAAAATGAAAATTACATATATTTTTGTAGAGTGATGTAGTGCCACGATAAAAATAATCTACATTGTTATCTTGGGGAAGTGAATCTTCCTAATATCATTGAAGAAAAAACAATTCCTAGGTTTTTTAACCTTGTTTTCAATTGCATACCTCTCAAGGCCTCTATTTCATATGATGAAGTTAAATGTGTAGTGAAGAAACTTTACTAGACTTTGCTCTAATTCGAGAAGACAGAAGCTGTGATATTCCTCGACAAACATAACTATCTCAACTTCCTTCCCACATTTCTTTGGAAACTCACAATAATATAATTGTTTCTCTCTCAGTATGTGCCCCTGAAATCACCAAATATTTAAAATGGTGGAATGGAAGGGTATGTTACATAATGACAACTTTATCAATCCCTTACCCTATGGATGTTGGGAAAATTTTATTTACTGATCTCATTTTTTTGTGTTTCGAGGGGTTATACAAACCCGCTGTTTTGGTTTTCCGTCCTTTTTTTTTTTTCCCCTTATTTTTTTCCCCCTTTCCCTTTTTTTTTTTTCCCTTTTTTTTCCTTTTTCCTTCCCCCCCCCCTTTCATAAATAGGTGTCTTAGGTTGCGTTCCCCCATAAAACACTGGGAGAGAGCTCATTCTCCTTCTAATGACATCTGATCTTCTCCCCCAAGATAAACAAAATAATTCCATCTAATTGCATTTTCCCCTCTTCAATCGCCACCAAAATGCCCACATGATGTGTAATGCACCCTCCCGTGCTTTTTCCCATCACAAATATGTTGGAAAAGTTTGCATGAAAATGTAACCACATATTATGTGTTGTCTATCTTCATTACCTATAACCACCGCACTATGTGATGGAATTGTCATATGCGATAGGAAGGCAATTCTTGGGTGTTAACTTATAATGCACATAAATGATTATACACATTGATAACTCCATTGTATGCATTTTATCCTTAACTATAGCTTGAAAAACCTTATGTGTACAACTTACAAACTTTTCTATATAGGATCCTTTATATATGGGATAATATAAGATATCGAGAGGCTCCCCTATATTCTATGGAGCCCCCCTATCTATATATACTATTGAATTAATATTCAGGGAGGGAGAGGGGTGAGTGGCCTACTCTATCTACAGGTCATTCCCTCTATCTACTTTGGGGTGGGGCGGCCCCCCTTTCTATAGTAGATTTAGTTAGAGGGGACTAGTCCGGGTCTGCACACATGCTTGGAAAAGAGTGTTGTTAATATCTTCCAAATCATAGAGGATTGTCCTCTCCTTTCGGTTTGTTCCCGTCCTTCCTGTCTTTAGTTGCGCTTTTTGCTACTCGTTTTTTTTGTTTTAGTTCCTGGGGTTGCTGGTTCTGCTGAGTGGCCTGGTTGGTTGTTCGATCTCACGTACTCGTTAAATATTACAGACATGTATTTTTCGCAGTGGGAATGTTTTATACTACTCTTTCGGTTAGGGCGTTGTTCTCTCTTTTTTCCCTTTGTTTTGTGTGTGAATGGTAGTCGTTTTGCTGGTTCTTCTTTTGGGTACACAATCAGATAGCCCCAAAAAACTTTAACCGAGGTCATTTAAATAGTATCGAGACATATTTTTGGGAAACAAAGAGCAATTTTATGGTAATTTCTACATTGTTTACCAACATGAGACCACCATGAGACAAGTTTGCATGGAAATTTGTAGTATTGCATTCCCATGATAAAATCCTATTGGTTAATTATGTTTTTAACTACAATTTTATTGTTTTCTAAAGAGATCTTATTGGCTAACATTAAATTTTCTAACCGTATAAAAGCATAATGTTCAATTAACTTTAAAAAATAGTGGCCAATATAAATGCAATATTGTTTTTATTGGGATGTAGTATAGTTTTTTTGTCTCCAGACAACTGCCACACACTACCCCTGTATTGAACAATTTATGGGGACTGGATTCCATCCCAAAAATATTTTTGTAAATTCTATTGTGATTCTCACTGAGTTATCCAATGTTACGCGTTGAATGCCGCCGTTAATACGCACCTTCCTTAATCTCTAAGATATTCTATTTTCTCCACAGCAATTTTCATGTGGCGCATTAGATTATCGTCTCGCCTTCTTATTTTTTATGTTGGCCGCCTGATTGTGTTTCGAGATTTGTTGTGTGCCTCTGACCCTGTCTTGTCAGCCAAAAATGTTGGCAAGAATGTTTGTGACCATACATATTATTAGGTAACACACGTTGATAATTAACATGGACTATATGTATAGGGCAAGTGTGGATTTGGTGGTGCAAATGTTATGGTAATTCATTACTAAGATATTTTTATCAACCAAACGTATATTTGTTTGATTGTGATTCTGTTTGATCTAGTACACTCTGCAATCACTCTAATTTATTATTTTTATCAAGGGTGAATTTGATGTTAATGCCTATCAACATGATGATTGTCTAGTGGGTTTGACAGAAAAATTAGTCTTGTTACCCATTGATTAAGATGTCCTTGGTGATGAATGGTGGTGGTTTGATTGATTACATGTTTTTATATTTCCATTGTTTTGTAGATACAACAATGACGGTTCTTGTGGTATAGGGTGACCTGTAAGTGTTAACCAACAGTAAAAAAATCTAGTTCTTTTTATTCATATATTATGATTTTATAGGGGTGAAATTTGTGGTTTTCTATTATTTACAACTATTATAACTTGCTCGCTTGAACTTGGGAACAATTTTATTTTAGATATATATTGTGAAGGATTTGTACGTGTTTTCCACACTTCTGAAATCATGTTCAATTTTTTGTTATAGGCAATACATCAAACACCAATTAGTTATGTTTGTTTTCACCCACTTCATTTACACTTAGTTTTATTAAGGGTGAATTCCATATTAATGTTTTTTTCCATCTTGACTATGAAGTGGGTCTCAAAGAAAATACATGTTGTTATGTGAATGATAATGGTTTGTTTGTTTTTTTACATATTTGGATTTTCATTATTTTATTGAGATAACTATAGGGTTTCGTGTGGTCTATGCTAGCATGCAAGCTTTACCTAATGTTGGCTTGAAATTTTGTATAAGATAAAATAGACACAGTTTAGGGGACAAAATATCCTCCTCTTTAATGGCGAGGTTCCCTTCTTTAAAAGGAAAACTAAAACACAAGATATTTACATCATTTACACTAAAACTATTTTTATGGGGTCTTGATTTTGATGTATTTATATTTCAAGGAGAAAGAAAGAAAGAAGAGAACAACATTTAGGAAATAGGGTTTTCGAAAAAACAAGAGGGAAGGGTGACAAGACTTTTGGAAAAAGCAAAACCAAATTCTTGTCTGCTCATTCATATCAATGATAAAATATAATTGCATAATTTCATAACAAAAATACATGTCCAAGAATTAAATATATTTACATGTGAATGCATTTATTCAAAGTAAACTTAGACACAAATTCCAATATTTATCAGGGATAAAAATGAACACAAAGTTTTAGATTTGATTATGTAAATACACAATGAGAAATTACAGAAAATGGAGGGGAAAGGGATGAAAAATTCTCTTTTGTATTCAATTATGGAAAATATCAACCATTAACCCATTCACACTAGAGAGGATCACTTTTTATAGTGAGAAAAGGGTTGTAACCACCTCAAGATAACTAATTATTATTCTACATTATAATTTTCTTAATTAAGTCACTTATGTGAATTTTACACTTAATTTTAAGAAAATTAAAAAAAAAACTATAACGGAAAAATATAACATTTGTGCCTTTTGAATCTTAGGAAGGAAGAGAAGAGGCTGGAACTTTGAGTTTCAAGACATGCATTCTAACTTTGGTTACTGCTCTAGTAATACTTAAATCCTTTAGTATCACAATATTTATACGATTATACAACAAACTTCCCAAATAATTCATCATTTTAGAATTAGTTCCTCCAAACCAAGCTAAGTTATTTGAGTCCCATACTATCACATTGTGCAATTCAAAAATTTCATCTAGCTTATCTTGGCTAAAATTATTTGCATTATATAGCTCCTCCTTAACCAATTTGCTTAATTTCTCTTTAATTTCATTGATTCTAATCAACTCAGAAATTTTCTTGAAATAGATCACAATGGAGAGATTTTAGATCAACAAAAAAATTGGCCTTAAGAGATTCACTTTTTTGTATGTATTTTTTTAAATTTGTTTTGCTTTCTTCAAGTACTTTAAGTCTCCATTCAACACTGTTGGACAAAGTTTGGGAGAGATTATCTTTTGAGCTATCAAAAATCTTTTCAAATAGAAGAATATTTTCATCAGTTAGTGTTATGATCCTCAAGTCATGAATTATATCATCCCATAGCTTGGCCTTTTTTAGTATTCTCAATTCATGAATCCATATGTTTGGGAGTCTCTACTAAGATCTCATATACCTTATATCATTCATTAATGAATTTCATGCCATTTACTAGTAATTTCTCCACCCAAGCTTTTGTAATTTTACCCCTTTGAGTATTATTATGAATTTGAGAGATGGCTTTAATATCAATGTCGCTCACTAAGGTGGAGGATGGAAGGGATGCAAGAGGAGTAAAATTTAGAGAGAGAAATGCCTTGATGTAAGTTGAAAGGGTTTTCACTTGTTCCTCTAATTGTTTGGGTGTCTTCTTTCCCTCTTCAACTCTCTTAATAACTCTTCAAACTGGATCTTTCAAATTATGCACATCTCCTTCAGGAGTGGCTTCTTCAAGTGATATTCTTGTTAATTTGTAATCAAACATAATGATTTCATCTTCATTCTTATCAATTATGGGCTTTGCAATCTCAACAAATCAATGACTTGAGGTATTCGATAAAGGGCAAGAAGTCACCTTAGATTTCTTGGGAGATGGAGTACAAGAAGAGTACCTACAACATCAAAATTAGGAAGAATAATTTTTATTTTATATTCCTCTTCTTCTCAAACAATGGTTGAACATGGGAGAAGGAAGTATCAGTGATATTTGTTATCCATATTTCACTCCCAAGCTAAATATTGGATCGAACCATGACCCCGCATAGAAGGAATCCAAGAAAACTCATCTAGATCCTACAAATTGGTTGCAAGAAGATTCAACAATGGAGTGACGGAGGCCAAGAAAGATCAAAGGACCCTGTACAAAAAGAAAATGACTCTGTCAGGTTGTTTCTACATCTTAAATCCATCCTCCAAGTTACAGGTAGGCAGAACTATAAAATAGCAGGGTCAGACAATAAGGATCAATGCTACAAAGAAGCTAGAAGAAGGAAGAACGACAAAGATTTGAAGTCCTCGGGCTCGGATTGGTTCAGGAAAAGGGCAAAAAATGATTAAGTATGGAGAAAGAAGTGGAAAGGGCCACATGCCTTAATGGCGTTGATTCAAGGGTCAAATAGAGAAAAGGTTCCTAAGCGATTTCCAGATTGACATGTGTCCTAGGGGAAGGCAGGGCATTAGGGAAAAGTTAGTTTTTCACCCTTTGCCCCAAAAGGAGTAAAAGTTACAAAATGGCTCTTGATTACGCCAAGAAAAAAGTCAACATATAGACTCGAGTCAAAGCCAAGGTGGGCAGTTGGGGAAAAAAGTGAAAGTTTTCCTTTTGTCCAAAAGGCATAAAAGCAAAGATGGAAGCGCATTTGCCAACCAACCAAAAGGAGCCACGTGTCCATGCGGAGCTTCGGGGCCGCGGGAGTTTTCTATATTTTGTGATTTTCATGAAAAAGGATAAAAGTTAAGTTCTGAGCCCGTAGACCCAAATTTTGTCCCAATCTAGCTGCCATGCGTCCCAATCCAAAAGGGGGACCCATTTTTCAAATTGTTTTCCCACCCATTATAACATGAATTGATGCAAAACTTTGAAGGGGCATATCTTTCGACTCAGGGCTCAAAATATAGCAAATTTGACATCATTAGAAGCGTCTCAACGTCCTCTACAACATGGATGGATTAAAAATTCATTTTTTTTGTAGACCCTAGTAGGTAAAATGAAGAAAAGTATTCTAGGCCATTAATGCAGAATCCAATCTCCTTAACTACCAGATCTGATTCGATTCAATTCGCTAGGGAACCAGAAGCAACATATTGTGGATGAATTTGCAGAAGGCATTGCTATTCAATGGTTGAGTTTTCAAGGAAGGATTCAATGCATATCTCATGGTGGTTGGAGTAGGATGCAAATTTTCCCTCTTCTCTCTCTTTTCCTTCTATATATACTGTAACACTTCTTGTTTGAAGAAGAGAGACATTCTAGGCATAGAGAAACTCTGTCAAATTTGTTTCTCAATGTCATTTTTGAGTAGTGAATCTTCTCCCATGCCTGGAAAATGTATTTGTGCCTCTATTCCAGAAATGTAATGGCCTGTGCACCTTCTAGAGTAATAAAAAAGAGTTTTGTGGTGTTCTTCAACCCTTTACATTGTTTTTTTGTTTCTCCGTGCCTCTCCCTTTCAGTCTTGGTTTTTTGTGCATGTATTTCACATTTACAGGTGTAAGATGTTGTGTTTCATGGAGTTTAATGGATGATTTGCAGATTTGGGCCGTGTCACTTCTGTCTGACCTCCCTCATCTCCATTTTTCTGTTTCTTTGTCCCTCAATAGAATATCTCACTTCCTTTGCTGGTGTATCACCACTTTAGTGTAGGCTCTATTTTTTCCTCTTTCTCTCTCCTTGGTTCCTTGGAATGGTTAGGTTAGGTTAGATTTAGTTTCCTTGCACTGGAGTAGCTCATGGTAGATAGTTTAAGAACAAGAACCGACTTTTTCTGGAGAGCTTTCCCACTTTTGCAAGGTCCCACACCTTGGGGAAAGTTCAATGTTATGCAATCACACCAAATGAGTCTGCCTTAGAAAAGTAGATCCATAACTCATTTGGGGGTGCTGTGATTTTGCACTAACAATTTTGGCATGCCTGGTGGGACAAAGAGGTCTTAATTTCATTTCATCAAGTTGATGTGTTCTTGGTGAGATTCAGCCTTTAGAGGCACATTCAAAGCACATATGGCGACTCCATCTAGTCAAAAACCCATTCTCTGAGTTGCAGACCTTTTCCATCCATTTCCACTCATTTAATCCATTTTATCCTTCCATCTCTTTCATTTTCTCCCATTCCATGAGGTTGTGTAATCATGAATTCATTCCCTTTATGGAAATCACACTTACAACAATACAGTCCACCTCCACTGTATTTCCCAACTCCTCCAGATCAACATTATAATTAGATCCAGGATAATAATGCTTACCCATATGAACAATACCAAAACTAGTTTGGCTATGGAGCTTATCGAGAGTAGGGGTACACATATATTGACATCAGTCAAATGGAGGATGATGAGCTATTGGAGAAGATAAAAAAATGGAGGCAAACATGGTTCAATTAAGGGCAACAATTCAAATGAGGGCTTTCAGAATTGGTTACAGGGTGCCTTGTCCATGGGAAGGCCCTTTTCCAAGAGACTACAACCCTCAGGAGAAGTTGGACTTCATGATTGGAATGTTGCCCAACTTGCACAATGGATAGTAGAGATAGAGGCCTATAAACTTGGTGCCAGGCAGCCTTATCAATGGGTAAATCCTACACCATTATCTGGTAATTTTTTCTCTACTCCTCAAGTAGTACCATCTCAATTTGGGCTTCAATTTCTAAGCTTCCCATTGAATGATGGCCCAAGTGTGAAATCCATTTCTCCATCCCCTATTCTTCCACCTCATCTCAATTCTTATGTCCTTTTCCCTTCCAAATAGTCATCCCCTCCAAACAAACAAGAAGTTCCACCTCCCTCCCCACCATAAACAATTGCAAAGCTGGTTGAACCCCAACCTGCCACTCCTCTTGCTTTCCCAAGCCCATGTTGGGAAGGGATTTAAGAATTCAATCAAGGAGAACAAAAAGAAGAGGGGCCCAATAGAAAAGAAATGACAGACAATCTAAAGAGTTGGGCTTCCAAATTTGGGTTTACAAAGATCCCCTTGATGGTCAAGCCAATAAAGGAGGTCAAGATTGAAGAACCAGTGGTGGCTGAGGCCAAGTTTGTAGTAGAATAAGAGCAATAACAAGAGGAGGAACAATCATTCCCAAGCCCCATTGAAGAGGAGCAGCTGGGAGAGATCAAATTAGTGTTGAGGCCACTCAATGAAGAAGGCATCATTGAAGATTTTTTGTTTTCATTTAAAGGGCCTAATTTGATTGATGAACCCATGATGGAGGAGGACCATATAGTTTCAGAGGCTCCAAGTGTGAAGCAGGCCATAGTGGAACCTTCAGTTCTTCCTCCCACTTCATCCCCTTCAAGCTCTAATGTTGAAGAAGAGTTTGATCTTTCAAAATTCATGTTTGAGAGTGAAGGGAGCCATGGTGATCAAGTTCCAGATCAGGAAGGCACCATGGAGGAGGTAGAACACTTACAACAGAACAAGGAGGTAGACTATCTATCAGACTTGAGAGATTGCTTTGATGAAGAGGATCCCATGGAGATTACATCATCCACTCCTCCATCCATCTTCCACGCACATGAGCCTACTACCATGGAGGAGAACATTCAGGAACAATATCCTGCACTTCATAACAACCCTCTGGAACCAAGATTAGAAGATCTTGATCTTCCATGTTCTTCAAGAGATGGGGAAGGTAAAAGGTAGGAGGATCTCACCACTTCTTCCACACCATCTATCCAAGAAGGTCCACAAGAAGACTCCATTTTTGGAGTTGAATTTCAGAGCAAGGGGCACATTCAAAGGATCAGACCGTGTCCAATCAAGTACTTGGCTTCATTAGGGCCAAAGGAGTAGCCACAACCAGTCATGCTTGCTTCTAAGCATGAGGATGAGCATCAAAGTACCAAGGGTCGTTATTAATACCTCCAGAAGTCTGATGTAAGTCAGATGGAGGAGGTATTTTCCATTAATGCTGATACTTTGATGATTTGGGTGGAGGAGTGGCTTATTGTTAGTTTTTCACTCATCTAACCAGCCATGTTTAGTGCCAAATCAATTGCATGGCTGCATTTTTTGAGGAAGGGAAGCTATTTCTCCATTCCAGTTGCAAGTTTTGTTTGAGCTCCCTTTTCTTTTGGTTAGAGTAGTGTAGGTAGATTTCTTTTCAGCAGAAGAAGTGCTTATGCACATTTGGCATGTCTCATTTGATCTTTGTATATAAGTTTTGTTTGTATTACTCAAGAGGGGCATGAGGCTAGGCTCTTAAACTATTTAAGGAAAGAAGGCTCATGTTTTCCTCTGATAGTTACAAATTGAAATAGGGAACAAATGCAGAGCAACTAAAATCCATTTCAAGACAGTCCATTTGAGGGACATATGAAAACCACGGGTCGAATCAATTTTCTACTCTCATAAATCATTGTCTCAAGGTTTTATTATGAAAATTGAGAGTGCAGGCTCAGAGACAGGAAAGATATAGAAAAGGCTTGTAGTCAGGCTCGTAATGGCTCAAGGATCAGTGCCATGTTTATCAATCAGAATCCATGCCAATGGATGCTTCAAGGCCACTAGTCTCTCCATCTAGCAGGTAGATGTCCTCGTGAGTCACCAAATTGTTATCCATATTTCACTCCCCAGCTAAATATTGGATCGAACCATGACCCTGCATAGAAGGAACCCGAGAAAACTCATCCAGATCCTACAAATTGGTTACAAGAAGATTCAACAATGGAGTGGTGGAGGCCAAGAAAGATCAAAGGACCCTGTACAAAAAGAAAACAACTTTGTTGGGCCGTTTCTACATCTTAAATCCATCCTATAAGTTACAGGCAGGCAAAACTATAAAATAGTAGGGTCAGACAATAAGGATCAATGCTACAAAGAAGCCAGAAGAAGGAAGAACTGCGAAGATTCGAAGTCCTCAGGATTGAATTGGTTCAGGAAAAGGGCAAAAACTGACTAAGTATGGAGGAAGAAGCGAAAAGGGCTACATGCCTTAATGGCGTTTATTCGAGGGTCAAATAGAGAAAAGGTTCCCAAGCGAGCGCCAGATTGACATGTGTCCTAGGGGAAGGTAGGGCATTAGGGAAAAGTTAGTTTTTCGCCCTTTGCCCCAAAAGGAGTACAAGTTACAAAATGGCTCGTGATTACGCCAAGAAAAAAGTCAACATATAGACCTGAGTCAAAGCTAAGGTGGGGAGTTGGGGAAAAAAGTGAAAGTTTTCCTTTTGTCCAAAAGGCATAAAAGTAAAGATGGGAGCGCATTTCCCAACTAACCAAAAGGAGCCACGTGTCCATGCGGAGCTTCGGGGCCGCGGGAGTTTTCTAGATTTTGTGATTTTCATGAAAAAGGAGAAAAGTTAAGTTCTGAGCCCGGAGACCCAATTTTTGTCCCAATCTAGCTGCCATGCGTCCCAATCCAAAAGGGGGACCCATTTTTCAAATTGTTTTCCCGCCTATTTTTACAGAATCAATGCAAAACTTCAAAGGGCATATCTTTCGACTCAGGGCTCAAAATATAGCAAATTTAACATCGTTAGAAGCGTCTCAACGTCTTTTATGACATGGAAGGATTAAAAATTCATTTTTATAGACCCTGGTAGGTAAAATGAAGAAAAGTATTCCCGACCATTAATGCAGAATCCAATCTCTTCAACTACCAGATTTGATTTGATTCGATTCATTGGGGAACATGAAGGACATATTGTGGGTGGATTTGCAGAAGGCATTGATATTCAGTGGTTGAGATTTAAAGGTAGGATTCAATGCATATCTCATGGTGGTTGGAGTAGGATGCGAATTTTCCCTCTTCTCTCTCTTTTCCTTCTATATATACTATAACACTTCTCATTTGAAGAAGAGAGACATTCTGCGCATAGAGAAACTCTGTCAAATTTGTTTCTCGATTCCATTTTTGAGCAATGAACCTTTTCCCATGCCTGGAAAATGTATTTGTGCCTCTATTCCAGAAATGTAATGGCTTGTACACCTTCTAGAGCAATAAAAATGTGTTTTGTGGCGTTCTTCAACCCTTTGCATCATTTTGTTGTTTCTCCGTGCCTCTCCCTTTCAGTCTTGGTTTTCTATGCATGTATTTCACATTTACATGTGCAGGATGTTGTGTTTCATGGAGTTTAATGGATGATTTGCAGATTTGGGCCATGTCACTTCTATCTGACCTCCCTCATCTCCATTTTTCTGTTTCTTTCTCCCTCAATAGAATATCTCGCTTCCTTTGCTGGTGTATCACTGCTTTAGTGTAGGCTCTGTTTTTTCCTCTTTCTCTCTCCTTGGTTCCTTGGAATGGCTAGATTAGGTTAGATTTAGTTTTCCTGCATTGGAATAGCTCGTGGCAGGTAGTTTAGGAACAAGAACCAACTTTCTCTGGAGAGCTTTCCCACTTTTGCAAGGTCCCACACCTTGGGGAAAGTTCAATGTTATACAATCACACCAAATGAGTCTGCCTTAGAGAAGTAGATCCATAACTCATTTGGGGGTGCTGTGATTTTGCACTAACAATATCCTCTACAGTTGAACTTGTAACAAGAAAAATGAGGGCAAGTGGAGGGGAAGGAGCTTGTGTAGGTATGTATAGAAAAAAAATCTATGCACTTGGGTACATTTCTAGGTCCTAAAGCATACTAATGTATACATGATTCCTAACAAAGAAAACTAGTGGTTAAAAAATCCCTTTAGCATTTTGATTGTTTTATCTCTTATATTGTACTAGCTTTACATCTTACACCTCTGCCAACACTTGAATGATTTATCTTTTATGGCCTTGGAAACTAGCCCCCAGTTAGGACAGAAGCTCCTAGGTGCTCTTGTCCATTCTAGGTGCCCTTGTCCTTCTCTATATTCTTCTTATTCTTTTGGGTCCTTTTTACTTCTTGGTCACCTTTTAACACTTTGTGTCGGCCTTTTAGCTATCAATTACAATAGTAAATAATAATAAATAAATATAAAAAGTGACCCAAGCAACTAGGATACTGAAAATAGAAACCCTAATATGGAAAGAAGGGTTAGAAGGAGCTTAGCTGATTCAATGAGCTTGTTGGACTGTGTTGTAGAGATGACTGGAGAAATAGGAGGAGAAAATGATTGTTCTGGGGTCTATTATAGTGCATATATGGGAAACATAAGTGAACTGATCCACTTGGGAGAGGATCAGGGCACCCATGGGTGCCCTAGTCTACATTATGATCACTTTGGTCTATACGAGAGGTCCAAAAACAAACTTCCAGGGTCACTAGACGATTTGAAGCCTTTGATTTCTGACATATTAACTTCGCTGTACTCGGTTGTCTATCGTGGATAATCAATGATTGAGAGGAGATCTATAAAACCCAAAGACAAACATCAAACCCCTAAAAATAAAGATGCATATGAAGGGGTCAAAATTTCCTCAAATGCCATAATGGCGGACTTACTAACTGAGCACTACACTACATCTTAGACCTAATGTAGTTCTATGTTCTTATGTGTACAATCATGCCCTAGGTGCTCTTGTGTCAGTCACACTTTTTGAAGTAGTGAGCTATGACTATGTGTAGAAAATGTAATAGAATGGTGGATGGAATAGAATAAACTTCCCTCTTATGCTTGTGTGATGCAAATGAACCAACCTTATGCCTTTGTGATGGAGCCAGATGGATGTAACCTTAGGAGATGATAGTATTACTTGGTGCTTGGTCCCTCATTATGGTCACATAACTTTATATTTATATGCTTCTCTTGTTCTAATTTTGTAATTAACCCTAAAAAGGCCAACCACAAGAAATATGAAATGTTCAAATAGTTAGGAAGTGCCCAAAAAGTGGCAGGAAAATGGGAAAAGGATCAAGGCACCTTGACTAGGATCAGGGCACCTGTCGGCACCCTAGTACTAGCCTGGGTGCCCTAGTAAAATGAAAAATAACACGGAATGGTAGAAACATACTGGGCATACATGTGTGAGAGGTTGGTAGTGACAAAATAAATCAAAGTAAAATGGTGACAAGATGGGGGTTAATTAGTACTTTCTTCACTCAAAAACCATATGAATAGTAGTATAAGACCGAGACTAAATAATGTCTAAAGTGTGTGATTTTATGACTACATTTGTTCCCAATTTATGTTGGTGAGTGGAAATCTCGGTAACATAAAGTAGATATAGATGCATACCTGATAATCCAATGTAGAGTGATGCAGAAACACATTGAAGGACTAGACAAAGTGTGGAGTGACAAAAAGATGATGGAGTGTGGAAAATAAAGATGTAAAAGCACAAAAAAATGATGAGAGTGAACCTAGGGTGGAAATGCATGTGTATTTTCTGATGTGTGTGATGTACCTATATGATTATTATGGTGTGCACTGCCACAAAATGTCATTGTTGTTGCCCCATTGTTGTAGTTGTTGACTGTTTGTTTCTCATACGGACGGACCTGCAAGGAGAAAACTATCAAGAAGTCAAATATGCATGTATATATGTAAAAATGATTGTAAAAGACACATGTATATGTATTTAAGAGTATGTAAATGTAAAATATGCAATTGAAAAATGGAACATGTGCACTTGATCCATGATGAGAGAAAGGGTGTAGAAAGAGGATATCATGTCCTAGATTTTTTGGGCAATCCGATGCCATAGGCCGAAGAAGTGTAGGGAGATAATGCATTATTCTCCAACCTGTAACTGCTTCCCTAGATTTGTATGAAGATATCTCTATACTTTTTGGTTTTTTGGGTGATCTGATGCCATTGGCTTAAGTAGTGTAGAGAGGAAGTCTGTTATATCCTCTAACCTGTAACTACTCCTCAGAATGCTAAGAACTACCATGTCCTATAAAATCCATTATGTATGGGGTTCATAAATTGGTTTGAACCCACTCACTATATAACCCATAATGCGAAGGGTGGAAACTGAACTGAACTGAACTGGTGTAGAAGCGTTGTATAGTATGTAAACCCCAAATGATGCCCCCCTCTTTGGAGGCACATACGGTGTCAATGATAGGATAATGCAGCCCCAAAAGAGGACCAACCACATGAACTCTGTAACTTTTCCCTATAAGGGAAAGGAAAGCATTTGGTAGAAACCAAGGGACGTATAAACAAGATGATAACCAAAGACAAGTGTCAGTAAATAAAGTAATGTGTAAGCTACACAAACAATGTATAAGCTACTAAACAATGTAGTAATGTAAACATGTAAGAAGACAAAGTAAGCCATACAAAGCACGTTGTAAACATGGGACATCATTCATGATGTCAGAAGACATAGAAAGCCATCATGGCCGCATACAACAAACAAGTGTGCAAACCAAACATAGGGCAAGGCCCGCATACAATAACAAACCAAACAAACCAGTATAAACAACAAATAGCTATGGAGGCAAGTAATCTTGCAAAACAAATGCTGCACATGAAGCACATGTTAGTGTGTTATAAAAATAACCAGTATGTCAAAAGCATGCATAACCATGTAATGTAGAGTGTTAAGTACAAAATGAAACAATAGCACCTATGAGAGATGAATGTGGATGCCCCCAATGACCAATGTAGGATGGGTAGAAGGAAAACATATGTACTACATGCAAAATATCTGTATCTATGATCAAAACTAAGAAAAGGTGTGAATGCACATGTGTGTATGGTATAAATGAATGACATAGAAGATATATAACTAGCATGTGTAATAAAGTGACCATATACAAGCAAATATAAGCAAGAGCAATAGAAAACAAGATATACAACATGTTATGGATGGATGGAATGTAATGCAATATGGAATGATAGGAGCCGCATGTCCCTTGAGTGAATGGAAAAGTTTCTAGTGAGGTTCATTTGGTTTTTCCCCCTTAGCAGTCAAGAATGAACTATAAACGAGAGCGCGTTATCGAGAAATGGTCAAATAGTGTGTGTTGTGTCTAACATGCTGTGATGAATTTGTATGTGCGATGATATGTGACCTAGAAATGATGTGCACATTACCCTATAGCTGAAGTTTATATAACGACAAGATGATCGAAAGGGTGATGATGTAGCGTAAAGTGTATATCACTACTAGATGAATAGAGGGAGTGGTGAGGTAGCCTAAAGTGTATACCACTACAAGATTAAGGGATACGTGACCATTTATCCTAAAGTGTATGTCATTAGCCTAGTAATGTCACATGATATAATGGCAAGTGATGAATGTATGTTGTATGATAAGGTCCATTTGTGTTATATACCCTCAACAGTCTAGTATGGACTGTGAGACTAGAGTGTTTTATCAGGTAATGATCAAAATGTGTGTATATGGATGTGCCTATGCTATGAGAGTGATGTGTGATAATGCAAATATGAGAAATACACTAATGCTAATGTGATGGAGATGTTACATGTGTATGCTATAAGTATGCGATGTTGTGATGGACAATGTTACTAGGTTGAGGGGGGATGTGTTTAAATGCTATGCCCCTTAGTGTGCATCAATGAATGAACCATCAAATGACAATGAAGGACAAAGGTTCTCAGTCTGATGCATGTGGTGCCAAAAGCATATGACCCTACTCTAATAGTGATGATATATGAGACAGATGCTGCGTTGGTGAATGAAGTCTATGTGCATGCGGTGGATGCTTATATGATGAAGGTCGTGACAGAGAAAAATGTGGTTGTGATGGTGATATACATGATACTGAGTGTGAAGGTGATGGAAATACACATGGAATAAACCGATGTGGTGATATACGTCATGATGCAATAATTGTCCTAACATCCTATACCTATGTGTATTACTAGCTGGAGTGGTGAGGTCATGTAGACAATGCGTGAGTAGGTCAACTAGGATTAGATTGCACTTTGAGTAACATAGAGTTTGATGTGATAGACAATGTAGGTGGTGTGTTAACTGATGTATGAGGATATTATAACCATGGAATAGATGGAGGGAAACCATTAATAGGAATAACCTGATTGTTATGGATGAATTTAAGTCGCAAATGATTCATAGATTAAGACTATTGAATCCAATTGAGACCAAGAAGCATGTCACACCTGTTAAATGTGTTTCCAACAAGGAAAGGCACACACAAAGTAAGAGGACCAACTGTAACATGTAGTTGGATGACACCAAAGGTTTTTTTCATAGTGTATTTAATTTACGATAGAGGATAACTGATAGCCTTAAGGAGTGGAATGGAACATGCACTAATGGGCCATGATGGGTCAACCTTAGTGTTATTGATAGTGAACGAATCAGAAAAATGCCTTAATATGCAAGTGATTAGATGTGAAAGTTCACATGATAATCATGGTTAGAGAAAGAGATGATTAGTGGCGAAGCGTCAGTATGTGCAACTAAGAAATCAATAAGCCCCTAATGTAGGAGGGAGGCACTGCATGATATGTATGATTGAGCAGAAGAGTCAAATGCTCTTTCTTGTCACACTGTTGGGATTGATAATTAAATAATTTGAGTTTACCCTTGTCATTAAATGGTGAAAAATATGTGGGTTCTAGAAATTCAATATTTATTATTATCAATATGATCTTGAATGATTATGACGGAGCTTGAATTATTAGATTTTTAGAATGTCCCACACATCTATGATAATCACATCGAAATTTTTCATTGTAATTCCTTATTTTTTGTCACGATGGATATAATTCGAGTGGTGGAGGGAGCATGATAATATTTATCTTGAGAAGTTGTTGTAGTATGAGATGTGGGGCCATAGGAAAGTTAGTAAACACTCATTTAGGAGGTGGTGATTGAACTTATTTAGGAGTAGTAACTTGCATTGACAATAAATTTTGTGCATCAGACAGGATTAGTTATAGATGGTTTGAATGGCCCCCTTATTTTGAAAATGAGGTGGAAAAGGAAGCTTTTTCTTGATACTTAAGTTTTTCTATGGATATGAGTTTATTTTCATGAAGCTTGAGAATGTGAAAAAGTTGGTTAAATGATTGAGAGGTCTCAAAGAGAAAACTTTCCTGGAGTGGTAGTAAGAGACTCTAAATAAAAAAATACTGAAGTTCAGAGTCCACTAGTACATTAGACATCTTAGCTTGATTATTTTTGTATTTCAAAACGTAGTTAGCTGGGTGTTCATTGGGTCCTTGTTTTAATTGCACTAATTGAGCGTAAGAAATCTTGGAGCCTATATTGATAGAAAAATGAGTAAGAAAAACATAGACCAAGTGCGTAAATGACGTTACCGAGTGAACATGTAGGTTGTAAAACCACTGCATTGCATAATAATAGAGAATACGAGGGAAATATTTTAGCCAAAAGCACATGGTCATCAACAAAATCAAGACAAACAACATGAAATGCTCTAATATGTTCCCACGGGTCACCATGCCCATTGAAAATGGGAAGCTTAGGGGTGAAAATAACTAGGGGGAAGTAGATAAGTGGAGATGGTAGGTGCAAACAAAGTATGCAATAAAAAGGTGGAATCTAAAGATGGTGACAAATGCGAAGTGGCTTGTTGTAACTTACGAATTTGAGCTTAAAGGTCATGATAAAGAGAAGTTAAGTCTTGATTACCAATGGATGAAACTTGTTGTATATGTGAAACTAAAGGTGGTGTAAAGTGATTAGTAGGAGTAGTGACTGAAACATGAATGGTATAAATAGGTGGAAGAGTAGAAGCGAGTGATTGAGTAGCAATAGAGGTGGGTATGGCTGTAAAAGTAGTGAGCTCTGCCAAATTAGTAGCTTCCTCATGAGAAACATGTAAAAGTAAATCTAGATCTTATGGATGCTCAACAATATGATCATAATGGTCTTAAGATGAGCTTTAGTAAAGGATTCATGAGATTGAGCCATGGTAAAAGGAGACTAAAACCCTAGATAGAAAGTTGAATTCAAAGGCCAGAATTTTCCAAAAATTATTAAATAAAATGTGGTAATTATGGTAGTTAATCATAACTAGGAGCAACAATAAATAATGATAAATAAATACAAGTAAATAAATATAGATAGCGACCCAAACAACTAGGCTAATGAAAATAGAAACCCTAATATACAAAGAAGAGTTGGAAGGAGCTTAACTGATTTAGTGAGCTTGCTAGACTGTGTCACAAAGTTGAATGGAGAAACAGAAGGAGGAAATGACTGTGCCAAGGTCTAGTAAAGTGCATATTTGGGCAATCTGAGTGGAATGAGGGACCTAGGAGAGGATCATGGTGCATGTGGGCTCCCTAGTATATGTTCTGGATTCCTTGGTCTGTGCAGGAGGTCTAAAAATCAAAATTACAGGGTCCCTAGATTATTTGAAGGCTTCGCTATCTATCACATTAACTTTGTTGTACTTGGTTGTATGTCACGTATAATCAATGATTGAGAGGAGACTTATAAAGCCCTAAGACGAGCATCAAACACCTAAAAAAGAAAGATGTATATGAAGGGGTTAGACTGTCCTAAGCTGCCATAATGGTGGACTTACTAACTAAGCGCTGCACTACAACTTAGACTCGATGTAGTTCTATGTGCTTTTATGTGCAATCATGCCATAAGTGCTCTTATGCCAGTCACACTTTATGAAGTAGAAAGCTATAAATATATGTAGAAAATTTAATAGAATGGTGGATGGAATAGAATAAACTTCCCTACTATGCTTGTGTGATGCAGATGAACCAACCTTGTGCCTTTGTGATGGAGTTAGATGGATGCAAGTGTAGCCCTTGATGGATGCAACCTTAGGTGATGATAGTAGTGCTTAGTGCTTTGTTCCTCATTATGCTCACATAAATTTATATTTATATGGTTCTCTTGTTCTATTTTCATAATTAACCCTGAAAAGGCCGACCACTAGTAGTGGCGAGAAAGTGGGAAAAAGATCAGGGCACCCCAACAGGGACTAGGGCGCCTGTCGACACCCCACTACTAGCCTGGGCACCCTAGTAAAATGTAAAATATGTTAGGAAATACATTTGTTATTGCGTATATTATTATAATAATATGGGTTGTTAGTGTGGTTAGTAGTTATGAGTTGTTTGAACAATTCATACTAATCTAGTAGATTAGTTGTTGCGGGAATAATTATAGCTCTCCTATTTATTCAGAAAGAAATCATGTATATTTGCATGATTTCTTATTAAATGAAAACACCAGAATATTATTGTGAGATTAATTTTTGAATCTAAGGCTCTCCCATTATTTGGTATAAGAGTGATGTAATTTTATAGTGTGATGGGAGAATAAATGATTTGGAGGGGATACTTCTTTGCATTGATTGATCTCCTAAGGCCTCGACTCTTTATGTTGGGCCTTGCATGTTTTATTGATGATAACTATAATAGTTTATATTTGACTTGTTTTTATATGTTTCCTCTCTCCACTGAAGGATGTTTACAGAAGAAAGAACATGACGTTACCAAATTGGCATTATATGCTATATTTTTACTAAGTCCTCTACAACATTAGTTCATGTTCTCGGAGAATGTATTCTCCATATACAATGAAGCTCAACATTGGCTATGAAAAATCCCTCTAGGAATCTTATCCAATGTTTATTACAGGATTCATATATGTTCTAGTGTGATTTATTGATTTCGGAGGCAAAAGGTTGTGATGCGTGCAACTTAATTCAGAAACATGCAACCAACATAGATTTTGACACATCTCTGAGTACTATTTCAATGCCGTGGATCTATATTTTCATGCATTTTCATTGGATTTTTTGATTGAGTTAATCCTCACTTCATATCTATGCATTAGAGCTTGAGATTTCTAAGATGTCAACATTCATTCTTCAACACACGACTTCAACTATTGCTAAAAGTTCAACTTTGATATTCTATCACATCGTATCTATCTCCTCTACATTAGATCTATTCATTGTGTGGAATATTGATTTCCTGAGAGGAAGATTGGCTTGCCACTCAGTGAAATAAACACATAACTATGTACATCTTGTGTGCTTTTGAACATTTTCCTATACATTCCACCTGAAGATATCTATCAACCTACAAGTGGATAGAATTCCTATTCATTCCAAATGTCCATAGATTCCTGTACATACCAATCAAATATGGTTTTCATGAAGTGAATGACATGCTGGAAAACCTCGACAAATTTCCAGCGAATCTAGGTATTTTTGAATGACAAGTTTGCATGAAGGACAATTTTTGTTTTCTATTTTCGTATAAGAATCTAATAGTCTTTATTCATTGTTTTAATTTTATCTTTATAGGTGTCATTTAGATTTAGAATTAAAACAAGTCAATAATAAGGTCTTGAGTTAGTCATGTTCATATTTGTATTTGTGTGGACAAAGTCTCATATTAAGAGTTGTTATTTATTGTCAAAGTCATTAATTAGCTTCCATCATATTGTAAAAAGAGTTTTTATGAGTCATAGTATAAAAAGTAATTAAATATTACTTTTTTGGTCATTTTAAGTTCTTGTGTTTTCATTAACAATTTTTTCTAGTCAGTCAAGTGTGAGTTATCATTGTAAAAAGTCCAGAAAATAAAACAAAATTTGCCTTACAGTTGCATTTTCAGTGGAATCTGACATCATGACAAACATTGATCCTTAAAGGCCAAATTTGTTGAGCTAACAACATGAAACTGAAGGTAGGAGGCATCAAAGGTTGGAGATCAATCAACAACCTCTCATCAGTCGCCAACGATGGGGCCACATTTTGATGTGGTGGTAGTTTGTGGTCTGAGTATTTGCTTTCAGTTTTTGTATAAGAGTTCCTATTTTGTGTGGTTTTGGATGCTGGAAAAAGAGTTCTCTTGGAGCATAAATGACTGTCAGTGATCCTCTAACTGACGTGATCCTTTGACTGCCATACTTCATTGGAATATGGTCTACTTTTGAATACGTTCACTTACAATTGTGACCATGTGCAAAAAGATCTAACTAGCAAGATCCGTTTAGTAGTATGTACTTTGATACACTTTTCTTCTCAATGTTCGCGTATGGAAATTTCACATTGTGGGGGGGGGGACATGACACCAATGTTCCATTTCCATTATAAAAAAAATTAAGTCAAGGGAAACTTCCGGTGGCAGTGGCCATTTCCTTTATTGTTCGAGATCGATTGGTAGTGATTGACGATAATGGCTATAATTAAGAACATTGCAATTCTTATAGGATGAAATGTGAAAATTTTCTAGTATGTGTTCTATTGTTTAGTTTGGTGAGTTATGTTTCCTACGTTATTCCTTGAAATGAGATATTGATAAGGGATAAAAATAGTACTTGACACATCATGATGTGGTTTTTGGTAAACCACTTGAAAACCACCAATATCAGTTTGTGGTCAACCATTGTAAAACCATTCGCCAGGTTTGTGATTGTCCTGTGAAAATCACCTAAGTATGAAAGTAGGTGAAAGTACAAAGATAGGTTTTCCCCATGTTCACACTAAGGGGGGAATGTTAGAAAATACATTTTTAGTGCGTACATTATTATAATAATATGGGTTGTTAGTGTGGTTAGTAGTTACGAATTGTTTGAACACCTCATACTAATCTAGTAGATTAGTTGTTGCGAGAACAATTATAGCTCTCCTATTTATTCAGAGAGAACTCATGTATATTTGCATGATTTTTTATTAAATTAAAACAATGGAATATTATTGTTTGGTTAATTTGTGAATCTAAGGATCTTCTATTAAAATAACACAGAATGACAGAAATAGATTGGGCATACATGTGTGGGAGGTCGGCAGTGACGACATAAAGCAAAGTAAAATGCCCAAAAGATAGGGGTTAATTAGTACTTTCTTCACTCAAAAACCATATGAATAATAGTATGAGACCATGACTAAATAATGTCTAAAGTGTGTGATTTTGTGACTATAGTTATGATATCATTAAGTAATGGAATAGAAAACATAGGATGTAGAGAATCAGGGCATAAGGAAAATACACCAGCCAATATAAATCTTTATGATCTTTTACATAATGCACCAGATTGTCATCATACATTAGAGGCTACCCTACATTCCATTCAAATTGAAAGTGATAATTCCCCTGTTTCCTTCACCCATCTTATTTAATCCCTTAAAAACCAACCATATGTCATATCATTTAGTAATGCAAATATCCCTCCTAATGCTGCTGGTGATCCTTCATCACCTTTAATTATTATAACTACTATTTGTTGCCATTATATCAAGTGCGTACTAATTGATAAAAAATCTACTATAAATATATATTCCCTCTCATTACTCATGTAGTTGTAAATTCTTGATAACCAGATCACAAGATTCTCTACCCTTGTTCATGGCTATGATTATACTACTCAAACATGTATTGACACCATCACATTACCTTTATAGGTTGGGCCCAAAACCATTCCCACTTTGTTCTATATCATTGATACATCATTCTAGTTTAATAGTTTACTAGGTAAACCATGAATTCACGCTATGCATGATGTGCCTTGTATGGTTCATCAATGTGTTAAAATCATACATGATGAATATGAGCATACTATTTCTGTCAATCTCAACCCATTTAAGTTATGCTGAATTGACCCGGTCACTACCATGCCTATACCCCCCACTTAATCCAATTCCATACCATAATATCAATATAAACGATATTGGTGAATCCAGTGCTTCTATTACATCTTCTACCTCCACATTCACCCATTCCATCCATACACATACCACTAATATTATTTTTCCTACCATATCTCCCTCTATTGTTACCGCTATTCCACCCTTTACTACTTCTTTTAGTATTATATCCACCACCACTCCTCCTAATATCCTTGATAATGTTATCCAACAAGATAATGTCCACAATGACTATTCTGATGATGAAGTCAATGTCATAGAACTTACCGATGAAAATTTATGCAACCTCAACTTTACTCCTCTTAAGATAGAAAAATCCTATTTCTAAGACACCTTTTTTACTATTGGCCTAAGTGAATATCAAGTCAAGAAACCTCCTCCCTCTACTGCAGCCATGAGTCCTTTCCAGAAAACTATACATACACTAGACCTAATACCACCTCCTCCATTTCCCCAGGCCATCTTTGATCCATAACTTGATCCATTCACATGCACTTAACTCATACATGACTCTTATTGGCCTCATATTCCATTCGATCCCACTTACCCTGACATTATTTGCACACATGAAATCTTAGCACAATTAGGATTCACACTTGCTGATCTCTTCCCTCACTCATTCTCCCCACCTATATCATGGATATGTACACATTACTATTGCTTATAGTCTACGCGTGTTCCATTTATCAGTATTTCTTTCCCGTACACACATTTCCTCTGCATTCACCCTTGGACAATCTTGGCTTGACTATATTGGTGGCAGCCTCAAACCCAACCATAATACTATTACCTTTCCTATACCTTTTTGCCACATCTCTATTTTCAATGATTCCTTCCTTGGCTATGCCCAAAACTTAACTCATTGGTACATGAAAAATTATTCACAGTCCCCTTTTACTGATGAAGAATATGCTATGGGCATGTATAATTTACGTTGCGCAAGATATTTATATGATCAACCCCAAACTATCACATATTATGTCTCCAATCTAAATCCTATTGGTTATGACCCTAACACTGATGATCTCATTGATGAGTTTACTTGAATCCTCGAATCAAACACAATCAAGGGGCACTCCACTTCCCCCCTCACTAGTCACATCTTTCTGTCTCTTTCTTTATCTCTCATGCTTCGTGCTTCATGTCTACCTTCCCAAGCACTATCACATCTCCAATATACACACTGTACCATCATTACCTGATGATGCACTCGTGTTCTCCAGGTTCATACATGACTGTTGAGGGCATTAAATGAACCTTTCTCACACACTTGGGAGGCATTATCATTCCTTCCCCCCTTCATCGCTATTGGTTGGCTCTATCATTTACTCATATCTTATCTACTACACTTCACGCTTTGTGTTTCTCGATAAATATTTCCTAACATCTAATCTCAATCACATACAATACCTTTACCACCCAATGACGCACTCTTGTTCTATGGTTCATACTTGACTGTTGACGGAGAATTCCTAAATGAACCTCATCTCACACACATCTGCTGGGGGCCAAAGCGGCGTATCCTATCTACACATCTTCTATATCACAACGCACCATCACTTTCACATGATATCTACACATCTTGGTAGTATTTACTCTTGTTAGCTTATACTATTTACATGTTGCACTTTATTTCCTATGCCAATTGGATACCTAGTATGTCATTATCTTTTTCTATACACACATACACGTTCACATGGTATCTTGAGGTGAATACCGGTATTATACATATTTTTACACGATGTATGATGCTTGACATTTATCTTTGCATCTACCTTTTCTACTCTCATACTCCACACATCACATGTCTTATTGTTACAATATTTACTACTTCTTAGCACTATCACTTACTTTTCATTGATCTATAAATGCTTTGACATACTATTTATCTTTCTTACATGCTAATAGGTGCTTCATGTGTAGAATTTTCCTTGCATGATTCTATACAACCATGGTTATCTATTACTTCTTAATTGCTATTATTTATGGGATATTCCCTATGTCATGCTTCATCATCATTTTCCTATACCCGCTTCGGCGCTGATTGTCTTGTGACATTGTGAGCGATGTCCCATGTCTTCAACTTGATTTTTGTGGTACCTCTTGTCTTCATATTTTCTTTCTACATTGTATTCTATTACATCCTAGATTTTTTACATTAACACTTGTTTTCTAGTCTATCTTGTTTTCATGTTTCTTAGTTTCTACCATGCACACCCCTACCCCCTATAGGTATCCAATATACGATATGTATATCAGTTTCGGGTCCTCTCATTTGGGTTGCCTCCTCCTTCATCTGTCGCATGCACCCCAAATGAGGGGATAATTATTGGGTGAACAAACCACCCTTTTAGAAGTACAGAACTCCAAAACAGAACAACACAATAAAAAATTGGAAAAATCACATAGTTACAAAGTGGTCCGGAATCAAACTTGGATAAAAAAATAGAGTGGACATTAGCACCTAGTATTAGATAGGAATGATGGGTGCTTGTTTCCTGGGGTCAAAATTAGACAATTTCTCATTTCAATATAGTTTCTAGCAGGTTATAATACATATCTACAATATCAAACACTTGCCTTCAGTTACAAAATTCATTCAATCAACTATAATTTTTTAGAAATCGAGAAATGCTAATATACAGTGGCACTTATCATTCGAGAAGCATCATGGAAGGAGATAAAAAACATACCTCTCTCCCCAAAACTCTCTTCGCATGAGATCGCCCAAAAAACTCGTCCTTGGCTTGAGATCACCCAAAAACCTCATCCTTTGTGGAAGGAAGCTTAAATCCATGGCTTGAAACTTTCTTGGTTGGGAATTGATCACTCCCAACCCCATCTAGCAATATCTCTAAGAAAAATAGGACAAATTTCTATCCTATACCCTCTCACACATCATGTGCACTCTTTCCTTAACTACTACTACTTTTACATAATTATACATACGTTACTCTGATTTTCCATTTATGAAACTTTAACTACTCCCTTGTTCTTCTTTTGTAGGTCTGTCTTTACAAGAAACAAGAAATAACTCACATCAATAAGCACAAGCTCCAACATCACACTATTATGCATACACTTCACCCCTAGGATATACTTCCATTTCCTAGCTGCTACACTTCCATTATGACCACTTCACGCTTCACATGGCTACTTGTCCACTCGACATGCTATCAGCTACACCTCTCTCCAGTTTACAAGGTACACATTTTATATCTACTTTATGCTATCAAATATTCACTTGTAGAAACAAAATCATGCTCTTACTACTATCTATTATACCGATAAGTATGTTGTTTCATATATGGATCTTGCGTAAGAAAATTATTCACTAATGGCCCATCCCAAAGTCCATACACTTGTCTTGTTAGTTTCTGTTACTTTTATTTTTTACACGTGTCATTCATATACATAGTTTTGGTCAAGCTACAGGGATCCCTATCTGCCAGTATTCACTCACGAGTCATCACTTATCTCTGGACATTAGTACCCAGGATTGGATATTAGCGCATGGTGCTCATGTCCATTCTAGGCACCCTTGTCCTCTTCATGTTTGAACTTATTTTTGACATTTGAGGTTGGTATTTTAGGCTTTTCCTCTCATATCTCGAGGTACTAGTCAGCATGTCAAGTCATTAGTGTTGAGTTCAAACAAGAGATCCCTATATAAACACAACATACATACCACTATATGGGCGAACAATTATTATCAAGGGATATCTATCCAAATAGAGTACGGGACTGCATTTGGGCACATTACTCTGCATACACACTACATAGGAAGGGGAGTTCATTCTATTCCATCCACACATTTTCATTTTATCTAGTTACCACCCTCTATCTTGGCATCATTGGTGTGAGGGCGACCTAGGAGAAATATTACACACATAAACACATATAACTACATTGGGTCTTAGATGTAGTGTAACACTCACTCATAAGTTCACTATTTTGATAAATGAGGATAGTTTGACCCCTCATTTTGCATATTTTATTTTTAGGATTCAATATCTATTTGAGGTTTTTGTAGGTCATTATTTCAATGTAGGTTTACAACAACTCAAACGATTATTGTGCGACCTTATAATGACAAAAGGAGAAGAAGTGCGAAGCCCTAATGAAACTGTTGGAACCAGGTCTCGACCTTTTATTCAGACCTAGGTGCCCAAAAAAAGGCCTAGGGAACCTGCAGGCACCCTTGTCCCTCTCCAGACACCTCAATCCATCCATTTCCACCTCTGTTGCATTTTTCTGTGGTTTGTTGTGACGGTCCATGTATTAGTTAGCTATGTAAAGGGAATTGAAACTAACACATTAATAGTTTCAAAACATGAAATAACTACACAAATATCATCATGTTAAGAGCTAAAAAAGACTAAATACCAACATTATGCATTAGAACTTGAAATAGAAATCAAACTAATATGCTAAGCATTTGAATCTCTACTCTTTAGATCACCAAAAACACTAAATGAACCTAGATAGATCCATGGAAATCAAAGTTTATTATTTGATCTTCAAGGGTTTGGGAATGGAAGCTCATTAGAGTATGGCTACAAGACCATTTTGATTCTCTCCATATGACCCAAAATCTTGGATGAATGAAATGAAAGAATGGGGCTATTAGCTCAAATGAAAGATTATCTAAGATAAAATTCCTATAGATTAGCTATAAGCATGCAAGGTGTGTAAAGGTGTAAATAGAAAGGTAGGAGAAGGGCTACTTATATAGCCCAATGGATAAAAGAATCTCTACATCCCTTTATATGTGGGATAATAGCTAGGTTGAGTTAGTTGTGGATAATGATGGTTGAAAGGGAGTTGATTCAACCTTAGGAGAGTTTATTTTGTCCTTTAGTGACTCATGGGGTTTGAGGGGATTTATTAATTAACCCAAGTGATTAACTAATATGTGAGTAAGCTTATAGAAGCTTTTTAGAGGAATAATTAGCATGATTTAGACTATGGGAGGAAGTTAATCAAATAAATGATGATTTATTGATTTAATGGAAGAGGAAGCTAATTAATTATTGATAATTAATAGTCTAGATGGAAAGGGGGATTAATTAACGGAAGGTCGTTAATTGACATATTTGCTGGATAGAATAGTTAATTAATTAATGTAATGTAACTAGTTAATGGTGATAGAAGAGAAAATGAACATTTATTGATGATATGTCATCAATTTGCGGGAATGGATATAATTAGTGTAATTTAAGTATTTAAATTGATCAGGATAAATTATAGGTATCTACATTTGCCCCTCTTTGGGGTGGCGTAAGTGACATCACTTCAAAGATAGTAGATCGGAAATTCTTTGAAGGGGTAGAATAAAAATTAGTAGAAGTGAAATATGCCCCCTCGAGTGTCGATGGGGTGATGAAAGAAAGCAATCGACAATTGAAAAAGGTGAGAGAAATGAATAGAAGAATGGGTAGGGGAAAGATGCACCTGGTGAATTAGAAGAATAGTGTTGATATGAGAATGATGTAGAAGAGGAATGAATATGGAAAGAAAAGAGCAAGCTTTCATCCAGTGTATTGAAACAACTTTAGTGTCATCATATTGCCAAAGATCTACGTCATCGGTCCTTATTGAAAATATAAGCATACGACAAAAGTATAATGACATGAAAAAACATACTACGAACAATTGTCCATTGCTGGAAAAACCAACTCCATACAACATACAAAATTTAATGCAATACGAGAAAGTAAAATATGCCTAACTCCTTGCAACATAAATAATGCAATGCAATATGAGAAAGTAAACAAGATAACCTAACAGAGAAACATAATGCACTATTTTTACTATCAATCTTTGATTCCGACCTATGCAAATTAGTGACAAGAGTTAAAATATGGTGCCCCAAGAAAGGATACATCCAAGGGGAATAACGAAGGACACTTGGGTCATATGAAAACTAATCGTGCACTATGAAATAGTACCAAAAAACTCATTGTGCCACAGAGTACAAACATAGTAAGCAAACTAGCTTTATTGATGGAAATAAATCAAGATGATCCGTGATGTGCGCATAAGAACAGGTGAGAAAAAATGAGCCATGTTTTTAGGAAGATTTTTATTGTTTTTATTTTTTAGAAACATATTAGAATTTTTTTTATTTTGAAATTTTTCTGAAACTATGTGCAGGAAGACAAAGAAGATTAGATTCCCCCAACAATAGATGGGATGTACAAGGGGAAAATGCCACACGTATGTGCAAGAAAGTGAAGATGAAAAAATTATCCAATAATTACATGGGATTATTCAAAGGAAAAAATTTCATGTGCTTAAGGGGGATCAAGGACAATATAAAATAGGTTCAATCATGAGGGAGCAAGGATGCCCCCAATGTAAGCTAGCCAACAAACACATGAGAAGAAAAAGTATAAATTTTTCTTATTAAAAGGGGAAAAAGTGCCTGCAAATATGGAAAAGAGGACATCTGATAAACATGGATGTTCTATATGATTTTTAAAGAACATAGGATGCTATGAAAATATTTAGAAGGTGGTCGATGAAAAAGTGATTAGCCTAAGGTACAAATCTTGAGACAAAACATGTGCTAAAGAAAGAGTTTGAACAAGGTCCAAAAAGTAACACTTGGTAACATACTAATCCTATTTACTCATCGAGATCCCGTGTGTGCAAGTGGAAATGAATTCCCTCTTGAAGGAAAGAGTTGATAGATAGTAAGTGAAGAAAATAGACAATGTGTAGGAATGATTTAGTTTGAAAGGCGATTTGTGAATGGATTGTGGAAGGAGAGTCATACATTGCTTCACTGCCAGCCAAGCATCCATATCCCCAATGGAGATTCATTTGATTCTAATCACAACATTTCTCTACTGATAGTCATGTGTTGAAGCCCTGATAGAGATTATTGGAAATACCCAAAGAGAGATTTATATATCAATTTGGTTTTTCTTTTAGCTTTTTGCTTTTTGATTGATTGATTTTGATTCTTTTGCTTTAGTTACTGAAAACTTATTTCAACTATCTTGTTTGACAAGGGGTTAAGAACCAATGATGGCTTAATGGAAGGATGTGGAAGTGATTGTGATGATGACATTGACTAGTGTCAAAAAATACGTCCAAAAATTCTTCCCAACAAGTTTATTATATGTAGATAGTGATAGGATCTCTAAGAGGTCAGTTATTCTTTAATTTACCAAGGTGATAAAAGACTAAGGTCAAACAGATACCATAGAGATAAATGTCAAAAAATGTGTGCGAATAGGCTAACCACAATAACATTGAAGGGATGAAAATGGTGGATGAATTGTAGAGGAATATGAAAGAAAGGGAAGAAAGAACATCCATGTGTACACAATACCTGATTGCAATGTTTGATCTTTGTAGCTTTGATTTTTTTTTGTAATGTTTTAATCATTTTCTCATTTTTTTGTATTTTTGAACTATTTTATATTTTTTTAGATATTTTTTGATGGTTATCAGGATGAAACATGTCACTCTTGCATGATAGGATCTAACAATGATGTTCACTATTTCTTTGATAAGAGAGACTAAGCACGTGTTTGCTTATCAAGTGTAATATTATCCCCAATCTCAATGATCATGGTGAGCTCACACTCAACAAATCATTGTGATTTGTTTTGAAACATGGGTTTCTTATGTGGGAGCTTGAGTTCCTTATCTATAGGTTTCACCACTTTGCACCATACTTGATGGACACGTTGGTGTGCATTCTTGAAATCACGTTTGATTTTGAATTTTATGGGTTTGATTTTTTGGGAGCTTTGGAGCTCTTTGGCCTTTTGATCTCATTTTAATAAAGAACCTGTTTGGGTTTCTTATAAGCTAATGCATGACTTGTTTGATCCTGAGAAGTGGGAGAAGAATGTGGGCATTTAAAATTGATGAGATGGATGTGAGGAATGTTGGTGGGCTTACCACAATCATTGGTAGAAGAATAATGTGATGGATGAAAAGGATATGGTCCAAGAATTGAAGAAGATGGGCTACCAGGAGGTGAGCCACATATAGAAGATTGAAGGCTACTTGGATGTGGCCCTAGTATAGAGGAAGAAGGGATACTAGGAGGTGAGTCATAGATATAAGATGATGGGATATTAGGATGTGGCCCAAGAATAGAAGATGATGGGCTAACAAGAGGTGTCCCATAGATAAAAGACAATGGTGGGATATTAGGACATGGCCCATGAATAAAATACAAGGGGCTTGTTGGTCATGCCCCAAGAATGGAAGGAAGTGGGATACCCAAAGGAGACCCAAAAATAGATGGTGAAGGGCTATTGGAAGGTGGCCCACACCTATACGAAGAAGACAATAGGCTACTGGGCATTGACCCAATTGAGATTGTGATTGAGGAATTGTGATAGAAAAAGAAGGATTGGGTGATGAGAAGATAGGCCATGGATCAATGTAAGACCCAAGATTTTCATCACATAATGAATAATGAGAAGATGGAAGAACAAGAGGAGGATCGAGTTGTATGATCTAAGGCTCTTCCTTTATTTCTTGATAAAAGGAACCAACCTTTTCCTTCATGATATGTGGATGCATTCTAAGTCTAAAGAGAATCCTTGCTCATAATATGCTAAAGGAATATCTTCATGTGTGCCCCTATAAATGCCCTAATTATTTCTTCATTTTGAAAGAGGTCAATTGGTATAAGTTGTTGATCGACCACCAGGGGTTGATTGGAATAAAGAGGTTCAATTGGTATGGAAGACTTAGAATATGTTTGATGATGATTGATAGAAGAAGATGACATGGGGGATGAAGAAGATGTGGAGCTAGATGTCTCAGGAGTAGAAGAAGGTGGTGTGGACCTACCTATATGATGGTATATCATTTGTAAACTAGTAGGATTAAGTCCAAAGTCTATAGATTGTGATGTATGGGTTGATTCAGACATTTTACTAGAAGGAATTTGAGTCACATGAATATTAAAAGAAGGAAGACCTCATGGGGGTGATTGATGAAGAAGATATTGTAAAGAAGGGGAGGGTTGTGATTCAAGAATCACATTGGATGAATAATAACAAGGGTCCTACAAAGAAAGAGAGGACCACAATTCAAGAATTGTATTAGATGTTTGATTGGATGGATTTGGAGTTACGTGCATCTTAAAAGGAAGAAGATTTTGTTGAGGTGACTGATAAAATGGGGTCTTGCAAAGAAAGGGAGGACTATGACATAGGAGTCGTATTAAATGTATGATGAAGAGGGTCCTACAAAGATAGGGAGGAACATGACGCAGGAGTCGCATTAGATGAATGATGAAGATAATTTGTGGTGACATAAATTAGATTTAGAGGAGGAAGGAGAACGTTGTTTAGGTGATTGATAATAGAGGTCTTGTGAAGAAGGGGAGGACTGTGACTTAGGAGTCGAATTAGATGAATCTGAATAGTAGTTTGGATCTGAATCATCAGAAGAATTAGAGGAAATATTTGGATTGGAATCCTCAGAAGAAGAGGAACTGTTTGGATTATAATCCTCAGAAGAAGAGTGGGGGGAAACCAAATAATAATTTGGATCAGAAGTGTCCAAACCATATCACTGACTATGAGATGAAGGTGGTGAATGGGTTACCCAGATGGGTTCTCTAGCACGAAGAACCAATCAAGGTTTGGTCATGATGGGCATATTTTGATGTGAACACTAAAAATTTGATTCCTTATTGTCGTATGTATAAGGGAACTTGTGATAATCAGTCATTATTGGTGCATTTGTTGGGTTCAAATGCCTAGACCTATATTGTATGATCAAAATTCTTCAAAGTGAAGAATGTTTCATGTTGATTTGGGCAACATAACGACAACCAAATAGACATTTTGTAAAGATGGGGATGCTTGTGTGATTTTCCAAAAGGGAAGATAAGGAAAACATACATCGTGATGACTCAAGATTGATAATATGAAAAGGTTTGGAGGAGGCATAAATGTCAAAGGATTGATCAAAATTTTAGCAACATAAAGGATACAAAGGAAAGATTTCATAATGTTTGATTGATGAAAAAGTTAATTGATAGGAAATGTTTTTGCGAAGGTTTGAAAGATGTGTTCAAAAATGTTCATGAACTTAGGAAAAAACAAGAAGATTAAGAGGATCAAAGACCCAAAGGATTATCCTAGAAATGAGTTTATAAGATGGATAAACACGAGGAACAATCAGATAAACACAAGGAAAAATCAAAAACTAAAAGCCAAATTAATGACCAAAGAATAATGAATGATAAAGAATCAATGGATCAAAGTGATTGTCTAAAATTGATAATTCGATGTGACAAATGAGACCCAAGCATGTAAATTTTGTTTTAAACCAATCAATCATCGAATTACTTCCTAAGTCTATTCAAATGATGGTTTGTGTTTCAAGATGATTAACAAAATGTCACCACTTATGTCAAGTTCAAATAAATGAACAAGGTGTAAGTAATAATAAGATTTTAATACGATCCCCAAACAAGTATACTAAAAGTGAGCTTGAATCCAATCAAGACCTATATAGCAAAAAGTGGAAGTTATAACTATGAATGACACAATAATACCCAAGATATGTTAACCAAACTTTGTGAAAAAGTAAGGTATTAATATCAAGATGATATTGATATAATGCACATAAGTGGTAATACTCAACACTTTTCAAAATCGAGGCAGTAATTGAAATCAAAATAAAGCTAGAGTATACCTAGGAATTGTTAAAGTGTATATAGCGTAACATCACAATATAGATATTTAGGTCAAGTTTACAAGAAACAAGATGTAAATACCAAAATTGTAGTGACACGATATAAACAAGATAATAGTTCAAAGGAGAGTCAAGGTGATGAATCCAACCTAACTACGATTGATGATCTTGACTTGGGTATCAAGATCAAATGGTTACCAATGATACGAGTACATGCCCACACACTTTAGAATTTTAACAACCCAGCCGAAAACATGGATGAGCATAAACAGACATAAAAGTGGTGAATACCATCAGTTAGAAACACACATGGTAGTCACTCCTCTTTTGATCAACAAAGTGTCAAAAGAAAGTGAAGGAAGTAGTACAAGTGGGGATGAAAAATGTTGGCCTCACTTTGGCAGAGTTTTGCCTCACCTTAGGGTGAGTGAAAAACTAAGTAACGCTTCACACGTTTCGTGATGAATAATGGCTCTCAACTCAAATTGGTTTTGAAATGGTCAAAGTTGGCTCCTGGTCAAAGATAGCTTCCTAGGTGGTTCACTCAACTAGGTGTCAGAATTTATCTAAGAGCATGATTTCAATTTCCCAAGAAAAGTCAACTGACTTTCTTAGAGTATCTCGGCTTTACTTTACCCCCTTCAAGAACAGTGGGAAATAAATGTGTCCATCATGTACTCTCACTGGGGTCGCGATATCGATAAATTTGATGTTAAATATCATGTGTATACTAGTCAAGAAGGTGTTTGGAGAACTTCCCATTTCACCCACAAGGTTCCCTCTTGTGTGGACTAATTTAGGGTTCCTAGGACCACCCCCATTGTTGTAGCTTAAGGTGTTATGCCAAAGGGGTTATGTCCTAGTTTTAAGCGGATGGGGCATACCCTTATTTGAACCTGTAAATCAAGTGTTTTTAATGTGGTGTGTTTTTTTATCTTGTAGACTTAATGTGGTTTAGTCGTTCTCCATTTGGCAACCTATAACACACGTGTAGTTAGAATTTTTTTTTCGAACTCCTTTCTTTGACAAGCGTTTTTAGGTCTTGCACTCAAGCGTTAGTAGTTCTCCAAGAAAATCACATTATTTAAAAGAGGATTAAGAGTTTCTTTTGATTCTCAAGATCATCCAAAAATGCAAGAGAAGAATCATACACAATAATTAATCCAACTAAAAAGTAAAGGAAAGCTTTGCAATTAATGAACCATACTAAAATCTTGATAAATGTTCATTTCCTTAAACCAAAAATGAAAGATGAAGTTTCCAATTAACCAAATGTTAGAAAATGAAGACTAAATTTACTTTTGATTCTCAAGATCACCCTAAGGTGCAAGAGAAGAGAATACACAAAATTTATCCCAACTAGATAGAAATGGAAAACTTTAAATCAAAGGACCATAAAAAAAATGCTTTGTAAAAGGTTCATTCCCTTAAGCAAAATAAATAATCAAATTTCCAAGTTAATCCAAATGTTAAAAATATAGAGATCAAAGTTGTTTTTTATTCTCAAGATCACCAAAAGGTGCAAGAGAAGAGAATACACAAGATTTGGTCTAAATCAAGTAAAGCATGAAAATACAACATTCATCAAAACATTAGATATGTTAAAAATGACCAGTTTTACAATAAAAGGAAAACCTTGCAATTTTGTAAGTATAAATCCCAAATTTATGTTTTCATTGTATATTTCACTTTAATAATTTTCCAACGTAAAAAAAATGAGTCATTTTGAGTTTGGGAGCAAAATTTATGGCCTCCGGAAGATGGGTTACACATATGCTCTTATGCTCATGGGTATGCACTTAACATGTACCCAAAAAATGTCAAAAAAACATCCCTTAATCTGCAAAATGGTCACATTTTTCCAACCAAGATTCAATTTTGACAAAAAACCCATCACATTAATATATGAATAGAAGACTCAACGCTATCAAACATTAACATTCATGATAAAAAACTTAACATTTTCAAGAAATTGACAAAACTAACATGTAGAATGTTGAAAAAGTAAGCTCTAAAAATGAAAACATGATGAAATCTTGAAATTTTCTCACCAAGATTCAATTTTAACAGCAACCCACCACATTAATATGTAAATAGAAGACTCAACACTATCAAACACTAACCTACATGCTCAAGAATTTAAGATTTTCAAGAAATTGACAAAACTAGCATGTAGAATGTTGAAAAAGTAAGCTCTAAAAATGAAAACATGGAAAAATCTTGAAATTTTCCCATCAATTCCAATTTACATAGAAATTCACCTCCTTTATACCTAAAAGTAAGACTCAACACATGCAAACTCAACAAAAACAAGTTAAGAAAAATAAGTTATGTCAATATATGCAAAAAGAGGGTTAGTAACCAAAATTGAAACTTAACTACAAAAACTTGAAATTAAGTGCAAAAAACAATGGAGTAAGTCCCACCGGGCATGCCAAATGTATCAATGTATTAGTTAGATATGAAAACGGAATTGAAACTAACACCTTAATAGTTTCAAAACATGAACTAACTACACAAAGATCATCATGTTAAGAGCTAAACAAGACTAAATACCAACATTATGCATTAAAACTTGAAATAGAAATCAAACTAATATGCTAAGCATTTGAATCTCTACTCTTTAGATCACCAAAAACACTAAATGAACCTAGATAGATCCATGGAAATCAAAGTTGATTGTTTGATCTTCAAGGGTTTGGGAATGGAAGCTCATCAAAGTATGGCTACAAGACCATTTTGATTATCTCCATATGACCCAAAATCTTGGATGAATGAAATGCAAGAATGAGGCTATTAGCTCAAATGAAATATGCTCTAAGATAAAATGCCTATAGATTAGCTATAAGCATGTAATGTGTGTAAAGGTGTAAATAGAAAGGTAGGAGGAGGGCTCCTTATATAGCCCAATGGATAAAAGAATCTCTACATCCCTTTACATGTGGGATAATAGAGAGGTTGGGTTAGTTGTGGATAAGGATGGTTGAAAGGGGGTTGAGTCAACCTTAGGAGAGTTTATTTTTTCCTTTAGTGACTCATGGGGTTTGAGGGGATTTATTAATTAACCCAATTGATTAATTAATAGGTGTGCAAGCTTATAGAAGTTTTTTAGAGGAATAATTAGCATGATTTAGAATATGAGAGGAATTTAATCAAATAAATGATGATTTATTGATTTAATGGAAGAGGAAGCTAATTAATTAATAATAATTAATTATTCTAGATAGAAAGGGGGATTAATTAATGGAAGGTCGTTAATTGGATTATTTGTTGGATATAAGGGTTAATTAATTAGCGTAATGTAACTAATTAACGGTGATAGAAGAGAAAATGAGCATTTATTGACGATATGTCGTCAATTTGTAGGAAAGGATATAATTAGCACAATTTAAGTATTTAAATTTCTTGGGCTAAATTATAGGTGTCTACAGTCTTGTTGTCCCCTCAAAATTTTCCTTCTTTTTCCAAGTCTGGACTTAGAAATTTTTGAGTTGTTACCCTTTGAAAATGGTCTAGTCTGAGTATTTTGAAATATAGCACTTCCCAAGGGATCAAGGATTCTTAGAAACACCTTCATCAGATAGATAATTCTTTCCCCTTTCCAGAAAGGTAAGGAAGTCCTCCTAACTCCTTGTATTTTGCAAGTTATGGCTCGACGGAGTTTGGAGGGGAAATTTTCCCTAGGTGGGCTCACGGAGAGAAATTTGACACTTAGCCCTTTTGGCTAAAAAGTGAAAAAGTCACAAAGTGGCCCACAGGCCCATGGAGGGGAAGGAAGCACATTGGCGGAGGCACAAAGGAAAACTTGGCACTTAGCCCTTTTGGGCAAAAAAAAAAGGAAACATTCGGCCCAAAGCCCGCAGAGGAAAATAAATGGTTTGAGGCCCGCAACTAATCAGGATGTGCCACGTGTCAAGGCAGAGTAGTGGGGCACAGAGATAAATTAGGAAATTTTCCCAATTTAAAATTTAAAAGGAAAAAAAGGAGCCGTATATCCGCTACCAGTCAGAGAGCGCCACATGTCTTGGAGTGGTGGGGCACGAACATTTTTGGGAAATTTTTCCCAATATGAAATCAGAAAGAAAAAAGGCAGGTCTTCGGCCCACAGATGAATCAGAAGGCACCACGTGTCTCGGAGTGGTGGGGCCATGGAGATTTTTAGGAAATTTTTCCAAAAGGGAAAAATTTAAAGTTTGACCCCGCCAACCCTAATTTTGACTCTGTTTTTTACCAGTTTTTCCCTAAATCTTCAAGAGGCCATATCTTTCGATCTAGAGCTCAGATTTTCACATTTTTGGTATCAATGGAAATCTGGTGAAATTATCCACATGATGGACACTTCAATTTTAAATTTTGATGGATTTTTGTGGGAGAAAATCGAGAAAATGTCTCTGGCATGCAAAAAATGCAAAAAAGTTTCCCCTGACTTCGCTCCAATGTTCTCCTGCCACGTGGATGGCCTGATTTCAAAGCAATTAGGGCAAAGGATCAAATGGTTCATATGTAAACTGGAAAATTGAAATATGAAACACATTTTTACACACAGAAACTCTTTTTTGGGCTCGTCAGAAGCATTTTCTTTGCAGCAGAGGAATCTAGAAGGGGAAATGATCAAATTTGTTTGTAACGGCTTTGGGTTGAACGATTTAATGGTTTTTTGAAGTCTTTGTGAAGGGTTGACAATCAAATTTGGAAACTGGAAGCACGTTTTTGCAAACAGAGGACAAAAATGATTGTTAGTCTTCTTCTATTCTCCTCCTCTGCATTTTTCTTCTATTCCCACTCGTTGTACAAGTTTCAACTCTGAGATCAATAAAAAAGGAAGGAATTTTATGTCCCCCCGATGGAAAAATTGATTGGTGCTTTGTGACCAGCGTGTTTTATTCTGTCTTGTGCTCAGAAATTGCAAATTTTTCTTTCTTCTATTAATTAATGCATGTAATGAAACTTCCAGTTGATGTGTGTGGGCATCTGACACTCTACCCACAACATTGATTTCCCCCTCCTTCATTCTCACTCCCTCCCCTTTCTCAGATCAATTTCTACTATAGCAAGGAGTTGTTATTATTTCCATAGGGACAGTGGAGTGTTCCTGTGGATCTCTGGTTGAAAAACCACCATAAATCCACTTTGGTTTTACATGCTAAACAATGGGAGCTGCACCATTCAAATGTAGAGGGACTTAGATTCCCATAGCGTTGGCCTGAAATCCACAAATTTGTCCACAAGACAAATTTTCTCGCCAATAGTTTTTGGCACCCACTGTGGGGCAGAGTTGCAGCATCTGCACCCAAAAATGACCACAAGGTTTTTATAATATCATTAAGTTTTCCTTTGAAGTCTGAAATTCCTTGTGATCCAAAAATACAAAAAGATTCAAATAGAAGAGTTCTGCAGATTGAGCAGCCATATGAACTGCATGGATGTAACTCAAAATTCTTGCAAATCCTTCTAGAAAACCTTCTTTGCTCTATCATATCCAAAGGAAATCATTTCAGACCTGAAAGAGGTTACTTGGCATATTTGGCAGAGTGTAAATCATCTCACCATTGCTACAAAATTTTGGGCTGTGAAAGAGAAGACAATAAACTTTCAAGCTGGCTGATAGAAGGTATACTCGCTAGCTGAGGCAAGGAGGAGTGATTGACCCTACTTTTGAGGAGTTGGAGAGAGAAGAAGCAGAGGTTATAGCTTGGTTTGACAGAGAGGAAGAGATTAGAGCTCAACTTGAAGAAATTGCAAGACTCTAAGCTACAGCAGAGGAAAGAGAAGCAGCCCTAGCTGTTGAAGAAGCTAGAAACAGAAACAGAATGGCTGATAATGAACGTGAAGCACGTACACCCAATGTACCATGGGGAAGAAATACTGGTCCACTTGCTCTCCCATGAATACTCCATGATCTGCCAAGAGGTTTGAGAAAGAATTTTCCCAAATTCAAAGGAGATGGCTCCCAACTCCCTGAAGAACATGTAGCAGCCTTCATCACTGCTTGTGGTGTGTTAGGTGTTGAAGATGAAGATGTTTCGGTTAGAATTTTTGTGGAGTCACTCCAAGAGAAAGCTGCTGAATGGTTTTACATGCTTCCTGCAAGATCTATTACTAGTTGGGAAGATATTAGAAAAGCATTTGAAAATAGATTCAAGAGCACTGAAGATGGTCAAGAGCTGCTGGTGCAATTAGTCCAAATAAAGAAAGAAAGCTCTGAATCCATGAGGGACTTTGTAGCAAGGTTTGATAGATTGACAAGAAGAGTCCCTGAAGATGTGCTACCTCCTGAGAACCACCTGAGAAGATTCTTCATCAGTGCCTTGCCATCAGAAGTTGGTTTCTTCCTTAGAAGAGCCCAACCAAACACACTGAGGGAAGCTCAAGACTTTTCCATTGAAACTGATGATGACTTAATCCTCTCTAGAAAGGTGAAAGGCCCAAATGGGAAGCAGAAGGGTCAGAGTTTGGCTTCAGTAACTATAGATCCTATGTTCCAGAAAATGGCAAATGATCTGGTTGCCTTGAAGAAATAACTGTCCCAAATGACAATGAGAAATGCTCCAAGGAGGCCAAACTTCCCTGATAGACAAAGAATTGCACCACCTCCTCGCCAACTTGCCCTTGAAGCACCTCTTGTCAATGCTATCTGTGACACCAGAGAATCAAGAGAGGATGCTGAAATTGATGAACTTGAAGGAGAAATAGCAGAGGATTACGAAGGCTACCTCGAAATTGAAGAAGTTGATATGCACAATGGCTTGTTCAAGTTTTTTGATGATGGGGAAGAAGAAGAGGAAGCCCCAAGCTTCTCATGTGTTGTCTTCACTCGAGCTCAATCCAAGAAAGATGCTCTACCCTCCGTGGCTCAAGAGGAAAATAAAACTAAAGAAGATCCCACTCCAGCAGCCACACAAAAGAAGATCATCAGCAGAGGCTCACCATTACCACCCTCAATGGATTCAGCCAAAATGAAACCAGGCCAAATGGCTGCTAGAGATCAGGCTGTTATATCTAGTAAGTCACCTTTTCCTTCTTCTAGCTCACAAGTTATTAAAAACACTCCTCCCTCCAATGAATTCTATCCTAAGTCAGCCAAAGTTCCTCAAAGACCCTTACCATGTAAACCTTCCCTCACTCTAGGAACTTCCCCCTCATCCAACATTGTCCCATTTGATTTTGTGGAACATGCAAGTAAGACCAAAGTGCAGCTCTCAGAGATTGAATACTTGCAAACACACCCTGCTCAGTTTGATAGACTAATCAATGTTGTTCAGAGCAACATTTCTATACCTTCAAGTTCAAATTATAAAGGTCTACTCCCGACACCATCTACACCACCTGCTCAAAACATGTTGGCCCTAAGTGCTTCCAAAATAGATAAGGTGGAACCCTTCTACTTGTCTCTTCTCATGAATGGTTTTGAGCTCAACAATTGCATCATTGACTCCAGAGCTTCTGATAACGTAATGCCACTCAAAGTTTCCAATGCTCTCAGCCTGACACTAACCAGAGTTAACGAAGCTTGTTACTCAATGGAATCCAAGCAAGTACCACTAGTAGGAAGGATAAAATATGCACAAGTGGCTTTGGCTGAATACCCTGATAAGAAAGTACTTCTAACCATCTTAGTGGCAGACATTCCAGCATCTTTTGGCATGCTCTTGAGTAGAAGTTTTTGTAGAGACCTTGGTGGAGAGATAAAGATGGATTGGACCTCTACAACTATTCCAGTAAAGGGTGAGATGAAGAAGCTACTTCCGGTAAGAAAAATGAAGTTTACAGTAAGAAGTTCCAGTGACCCAAGAGCTAATATCCTCTTTCAAGATTGTGGATTAGGAAACTATTTCCTTACTTCACAACAAGAAGAAGACTTGCCACTTTCCTCAGAATCAGAGAAAGATCAGGTCTGGACTATGGAGTTTGATGGAAGCCATTCCAAAGTAGGCTCAGGGGCTGGTGTTGTGTTGTACTCTCCTTCCAATGTGATGCATCCTTTTGCATACAAACTACAGTTTGACAACACCAACAATACAACAGAATATGAAGCTCTCCTCTTGGGCATAAGTGTAGTGGAAGACATGGGAATCAAAAAGCTGAGATGCCTTGGTGATGCAGAAGTGATAGTGAAGCAAATCCACCAGCAATACTAGGTGAAGAACCCAAGGCTCAAGCATTACAGGAATAGAGTGTGGGATTGCATTGAATTCTTTGATGCATTCTCTATTGAAGCCATCCCAAGACAACAAAATGAAAGAGCTGATTCTCTTGTAGTATCAGCATCCCTATTGACTCCTCATCCTTCTTTTGGCAAGGAAAAAATAACCATTGAGATGGTTTTCAGACCAAGTGTTCCTGATAACGCAGATCACTGGCAAGTTTTCAATGACGACAATCAAATTTTAGCCTTCTTGGAGCAAAGAGACAACTTCAATAATCTCTTCTTTGAGGGAAGTGTTAATCCACATAGAGAAGCTATGGCTGAAGATGCATCAGATGAAATTGAAAGAGTGGATGATGAAGGCATGATCAAATTGAAAGGTAACAAGATCCCCAAAGGTCTAGTCTCTCTGGAGGACCTGTTTGACAAGCATGATAGATTTATTCGTGAAAAAGAAAAGCTATCTTCTCACTGTCCATCTGATTTTGACAAGGAAAACATTGGGACTTCTAAAGATCCAAGGATGGTCAACATTGGAAAATGCTGCTCACCTGAAGAGAAAAGGAAGTTCGTTGCTTTGCTTAAAAAGTACTCTGATGTGCTGGCCTACTCTTACGACGAGCTCAAATCTTTTCAACTGAAGGAAATGCATCATTCCATTCCTCTGAAGCAGGATGCTAAGCCCTTCAGGTAGAAGCAAAGACCCTATAATCCAAAGATTGCTGATGTTATCAAGGAAGAAGTGAACAAGATGCTGAATGCCAGAATCATTTTCCCCATTCACCACTCAACATGGGTGGCCAACATTGTACCAGTCAGAAAGAAAAATGGGGAGATCAGAATATGTGTAGATTTCAAAAATCTGAATCAGGCATCTCTCAAGGACAATTACCCTCTTCTGATCATGGATCATATCCTACAAGTAGTTACTGGATCTAAGATGCTCTCTTTGCTTGATGGCTTCTCAGGGTATAATCAAATTAAAGTGGTCGAAGAAGATTGTAGTAAGATGACTTTCACAACTCCTTGGGGCACTTTTGCTTACAACAAGATGCCTTTTGGCCTGATCAATGCGGGAGCCACGTTCCAAAGAGCCATGGACCTGGCTTATTAAGATCTCAAGCATTGCATTGTCATATACCTTGATGACTTAACCATGTTTTCAAAGAAGAGAAGTGAGCATATCTTCCACTTGGAGCAGATTCTTGCAAGATGTAGAAAACATGGCATTTCTCTAAATCCCAAGAAGTGTATCTTTGGAGTCATAGAAGGCAAGCTATTGGGACACATTATGAATAAGCATGGAGCACATATTGACCCTGAGAGGGTAAGTGCTATTCAAGCACTATCTCTTCCCACCAGCAAGAAAGGAGTGCACTCATTCTTTGGGAAGGTAAATTTTCTTCGCCGCTTTGTCCCCGAATTTGCTGAACTAACAAAGCATATCACCTCTATGATGAAGCCTCAAACAAGTTTCAAATGGAGTAGTGAAGGAAAATCAGCATTTGAAGAAATCAAGAAGGCCATTGCCAAAGCTCCAATGCTGGTATCTCTAGATTTCAGCAAGGAATTCATCATGTACTATTATGCCTCGGAGCACACTCTTTCTGTTGTCCTAGTTCAGAAGAATGATGAAGGATTAGAAGCACCTATTGCTTTCATGAGCTGCCCTTTGAAGAAGCATGAACTAAATTATAGTCAATTGGAGAAGCATGCATACGCAGTGGTCAAGGCCATGAAGAATTTCAGATTTTACATACTCAACTCTCACACCATGGTGATGGTCCCCGAGAAGTGCAATCAAGTCCATTTTGACACAACAAGATCCTGGAGCCAAAAGAGGAAATTGGATTGCAAGGACCCAAGAGTATGACCTAGAGATTAAGCCCTCTAATCTAGTTAGAGAAAATGGTTTGTGCAAGTTGATTGCTTGAAGATGAATCTCTCAAAGTTCAGCTTGGAGAAAGAGATGACACTTGCCCAACTTGCTCAGAAGATTTCCCACAAGTTCTCTTTGTGAACACTACAGAGGAATGGTATGCAGACATCACTTTCTTTCTTACCTATGGGGACTGACCTCCTCATTTAGATTACAAGCAGTGAAGAACTCTCAGGCTGAAAGCAACCAAATATGTGATTTGGAATCATGCACTCTACAAGAAAGGGATAGATGGTTGTTTTCTCAAGTGTGTTGACAAGGAACAACAAGAAAAACTCCTCAAATCCTATCATGATCAAGCTTGTGGTGGACACTTTTCAGCCATGGTGACTGCCCACAAAATTATCAGAGGTAGATATTATTGGCCTTCTCTTTTTGCTGATACTCAGAGCTGGGTTTCTAAATGCAAAGCATGCCAGCAATTTGTTGGAAAACCATAGTTAGCTGCATTGCCTCTCAGGCCTGTGATTATTGAAGAACCATTTCAACAATGGGGGCTGGACTTCATTGGCATGTTGAATCCCCATTCAAGTGTTGGGCATACTTATGTGCTCACTACCATAGACTACTTCACCAAATGGGTGGAAGCCATTCCAACCAAACAAGCTAGTTCTGAAGTAGTTTGCAGTTTCATCAAAGAATACATCATTGTCCGTTTTGGAGTGCCTCAAAAGATTGTTGTGGACAATGCTACTTATTTCTCTTCGAAGGAATTGACAGAATTCTATTATGGCTTTGGGATTTCTCTTGCTCATTCTTCTGACTACTATCCTCAAGGGAATGGTCAAGTTGAGTCAAGCAACAAAAATATTGTGACCATTATCTGCAAGCTTGTTGATGAGAATCAGAAGAATTGGCACAAAAAATTATATGATGCATTGTGGGCTGATAGGATCACTCCTAAGAAGGCAATAGGCATGTCACCTTTTCAGCTGCTATATGGAGTTGAAGCAGAGATTCCTATCACAATTGAAATGCCAGCTCTCAAGCTGCTTCAAACAGTGGAAGATAGCCAATACAGAGATTCAATTGACAAGAGGATCCTTTTCCTTGAGAAGCTAGAAGAGAGCAGATCCCAGGTAGTGGAAAAAATCAAAGAACATCAGCTGAAAGTGAAGAAGCTCTTTGACAGAAGAGCCAAAGCAAGGGAGTTCAGAGCTGGAGATTTGGTCCTACTTTGGGACAAGAGGAGAGAGCCAAAGGGCAGTCATGGTAAGTTTGATTCTTTGTGGTTGGGTCCATTTCAAATTCAGGAAGCTTGTGGTGAGAATGCCTTTCTCTTATCATACTTGGATGGAACTCCATTGGGATTGCCTAGAAGTGGGAAATATTTGAAGCTATACCATCAGTGAAAGTGAGTTGTCCCTCACCCTGTACCATAGTTTTTGTTGTTTCCCCTTTTCTATTGTGTGTGTTTTGGTTTGTTTTTTGTTTTGGTGTGGTTCTGGTTTGTTGTGTTTTCCCCTCCTTCCTTCTTCCTTCCTTCAGTATTGTACATGACTCTGCAAGGCCCAATGGATAAGGCACTGGTCAACATTATATGTTTTAAAACTTGAGATTCTAGATCCTCATGCCATGTTTTCTCCCTGTTCAATCCATGCCATGTCCCCAAGCTAGAGCCACTGTTGTCCCCTCAAAATTTTCCTTCTTTTTCCAAGTCTGGACTTAGAAATTTTTGAGTTGTTACCCTTTGAAAATGGTCCAGTCTGAGTATTTTGAAATTTTGCACTTCCCAAGGGATCAAGGATTCTTAGAAACACCTTCATTAGATAGATAATTCTTTCCCCTTTCTAGAAAGGTAAGGAAGTCCTCCTAACTCCTTGTATTTTGCAAGTTATGGCTTGGCGGAGTTTGGAGGGGAAATTTTCCCTGGGCGGGCCCGCGGAGAGAAATTTGACACTTAGCCCTTTTGGCTAAAAAGTGCAAAAGTCACAAAGCAGCCCACAGGCCCACAGAGGGGAAGGAAGTGCATTGGTGGAAGTGCTGAGGAAAACTTGGCACTTAGCCCTTTTGGGCAAAAAACTCAAAGGACACATTCGACCTGAAATCTTGCAGAGGAAAATAAATGGTTTGAGGCCCGCAACTTATCCAAATGCACCGCGTGTCAAGATGGAGTAACAGGGTATGGAGGTAAATTGGGAAATTTTCCCAATTTAAAATTTAAAAGGAAAAAATGGAGCCACATATCCACGACCAGTCAGAGAGCGCCACATGTCTCGGAGTGGCGGGGCGCAGACATTTTTGGGAAATTTTTCCCAATATGAAATCAGAAGGAAAAAAGGCAGGTCTTTGGCCCATAGATGAATCAGAAGGTGCCACGTGTCTCAAAGTGGTGGGGCCATGGAGATTTTTAGGAAATTTTTCCAAAAGGGAAAAATTTAAAGTTTGACCCCGCCAACCCTAATTTTGACTCTGTTTTTACCAGTTTTTCCCTAAATCTTCAAGAGGCCATATCTTTCAATCTAAAGCTCAGATTTTCACGTTTTTTGTATCAATGGAAAGCTAGTGAAATTATCCACACGATGGAAACTTCAATTTTAAATTTTGATGGAGTTTTGTGGGAGAAAATCGAGAAAACGTCTCTGGCATGTAAAAAATGCACAAAAAAAATTCCCCGAACTCTCGCTCCAATGTTCTCTTGCCACGTGGATGGCCCAATTTCAAAGCAATTAGGGCAAAGGATCAAATGGTTCATATGAAAACTAGCAAATTGAAATATGAAACACATTTTTGCACAGAAGCTCTTTTTAGGCTCGTCAGAAGCATTTTCTTTGTGGCAGAGGAATCTAGAAGAGAGGAAATGATCAAATTTGTTTGTAACAGATTTGAGTCAAATGATTTAATGGTTTTTCAAAGTCTTTGTGAAGGGACAACAATCAAATTTGGAAATTGGAAGCACATTTTTGTGAACAGAGGACAAAAATGATTGTTAGTCTTCTTCTATTCTCCTCCTCTACATTTTTCTTCTATTCCCACTCGTTGTACAAGTTTCAACTCTGAGATCAATAAAAAAGGAAGGAATTTTATGTCCCCCCGATGGAAAAATCGATTGGTGCTTTGTGACCAGGGTGTTTTATTCTTTCTTGTGCTCAGAAATTACAAATTTGTCTTTCTTCTATTAATTAATGCATGTAATGAAACTTCCAGTTGATGTGTGTGGGCATCTGACACTCTACCCACAACATTGATTTCCCCCTCCTTCATTCTCACTCCCTCCCCTTTCTCAGATCAATTTCTGCTATAGCAAGGAGTTGTTATTATTGCCATAGGGACAGTGGAGTGTTCCTGTGGATCTCTGGTTGAAAAACCACCATAAATCCACTTTGGTTTTACATGCTAAACAATGGGAGCTGCACCATTCAAATGTAAAGGGACTTAGATTCCCATAGCATTGGCCTGAGATTCACAAATTTTTCCACAAGACAAAATTTCTCGCCAACATATTTCATTGTATATAATTTACAACATATATTTAAATTCAAATTTAAATAAAATATTTTGATTTTATTAAATCATTTTGGTGAACTTGTAGCTTAGAACTCTTTTCCCTAGGATCCACTAAAACCCTAATGGCTAAGGATGGCTCTTCTCCTCTTAGGCTAGTCATGCCTCATGTGAATATTAATCCTATATATGATGAGGCATCCATATTTGAACTTAGCACTCTCTATCGCAACATCATTATTCCATATGATAATCAAAGACAACTCTTAGCTAGTGAATGTAATGTGCCTACTAGCTTTGATCACTCCACCATTAACATTGTTGATGATCTGGAAAGGTTTTCACATTGTACACCTTGATATTCATTCAGTTGTACTCCACCTTCTGTTATTTCTAATGAGAACTTAGATGATTCCATTCTTAGTTTCATGTTTAATCTTGATGACAATGCTTTAGATAACAAACAAGAGGAAAGTAAACATGTGCATGATATTGTTTCTCATACTAGTTCAGATGATTCTATAGATACATCTCACATTATTCCCATTTCTTAAAATGTTCTCATGATACATCACATATTATTTATCTCACAACTTCATTCTATGTTGATGATATGAAAAAATGAAATCTTTTCATCTGAATCTTTGTTCTATTTTGATGAGACACCTGATAGTCATGATTCTACTTCTTTACGTACTGCTAAATGTGAATCCCTCATTCTACTTTTACCTTATTCTAAAATTGTCTCCAATAACATGCATGATTCACCTCCTTCTATTACATCATCTCCTAATGTTATTTCCGATGCTAGTCCTACAATTTCTATCGATGTTCCATGTACTTCTTTGGCACCGGTATTTAGTGTGCCCTTAACATTGATTTCTTATGCTTTTCCTCTTGACATTCCTATTATCACTCATAATGGAAAATTACAAGCACTCAATACACTATTGCCATCTTCTACCATTCCTCCGTAGGACATATTATCACTCATGCATGCTGTTGGCCACTTACAATATCAGTTCCAACTTCTCACATTAGAAGACAAGAGCAATTTTGCTTCTATTGATAACAATTATTTTCTTGGTAACCTTATTCTGAAAAATATTCAAAATTAAACATTTCCTAGGGATTTCATTATGCCTACATTTACATCCTTTGATGGTACTGGAAATCCATATTCACATCTCAAGCATTATCGTCTAGCTATGGCTCATTTTTCTAGTGATCGATTATTGCTAAAAGCTTTTCACCATAGTATTACTGTTGACTCTCTCCAATGGTACATTCACTTAACTTTCAGATCTATTAGTACCTATTGTGATATAGAAGAATCATTTCTACAACACTTTATACTTAACAATGGCCCTAAGGTCATATATGATCATCTACATGGCTTACATCAAGGAAAAACAAAACCCATCATTGATTATATTTTGCACTTCAATGCTTGCATTCATTGGTTGGTCTTCTAACCCATTGACCTAGAAAAATAATTCATCTTATTTCATGGCTTGATACCTTCTTTAAAGGAACATTTGAAATATGATACATGTGAATCATTCACACTCTTGTGTTATAAGGTCATTGACTTAGAACATTATCTCATTGTTGCACATATTCTAGATCCTCCTCCTAGTTCTCCTACTATTGCATCACCTAGTTCTTTTCCTCTTCCATCTGGTCAACATTCTCCTAGGACTCCATCTCCTACACCTTGCAAAAAAAATCAATCTTCTCCATTGTATAAGCGTCCTTTATCTCCTCCACCGCATAAAACTCCACCTCAAACTTCTGCATCTCCTTCACGGGAGCCTTTACATTTTTCTCATCATGCTAGAATTCATGATGTATTACTTTCCTTTCTTGACAAGCGTATGATTTTCTTTCCTTCTACTCAACATCCTCCTCCTCATCGATTGCAACGCCAACATGATAAACCTTACTATAACTTTCATTATATCAATGGTCATCATGATAATTACTGTTGTACCCTTCGTGATAGCTTATAACAATTAGAAGAGAAGGGTTTCATTTCCTTTCACTCTCACTCTCGTGAGTGGTCTATGTCTCCACTCCCATACAAGCATGTAGTTACTCTAGTTGATTTGTCTACTTAATCTAGTGCTAAGGTCATTATTCATCCACCACCACAAGTTGTTGCTTATGCATGTTCTCCATCACATCCATCCATCACTAGACCACCTCATCCATTGCATCATACTACTAGTATACATTCACTTCCACAACCCTCAACATATTCACTTCCTACCGCTGCATCACCCATCATTGGTACCATTCTAGATGGCATTCAGTTTGGCTCATACATTCATGGTGTTTTCATTCCACATGCTTCCACCTGTCAACACCAACTTGGTCTCTGTTAGGTCATTTCTATCACCTTACCCCTTGATGTCGTACTCATGTTCTTATAGTTCTTACATAACTATTGAGGGGTCTGTTTCAATAAGAACCTCTCTTCACTTTTACACTACACACTTTATCGATATATCTATTTAGCATACACTATCATATAATTTCTTGATGACACACTTTTGCTTTACAGTTAATTATTGACTATTGAGGGGTCTTATATCAATGAATCTACTCATCTACAGATTGGGGGCATCGTTATTCTCCTCTCTATTTATTATACTAACACGTAATTTACTACACTATTATGACCATCTCATAATCCTTCACATTATTCATTTCTATTACATCATTTATACAATACAACTTTTCACCATTTATCTATTACACATCATAATTACACTACCTACATCATAACTAGTCATATATAATATCTTATCATTAAACATCATCAACAACTATGCATTGCCAATCATATAAAAAAAATCATTACAATATCACACATTGATAATCATAATAATAATCAACACATCATCACATCCCACATCAATATAACATCAAGTACAACAAAATGATGTGAATAGTCCATATATAAATGTCAATCACCATCATAGTGACAAAAATGTTGCTACTGGGGGGAAAGCCATCATATATCACTACATCAATACATATAGATCATAGATGATCATCACTATCACTATCTATCACCGTGAGAGCTCTAGAGCTAGAAGCTTTGCCACTCAACCTATGATATTGATTGCGGCCCCTATATCTCTCTATCTTCATATGCAATAGTGTATTCTCAATCAGCTACTTCGCAAAACAACCTTGTAACTCCATGAACTACATAAATACATCCTGAGCTAAGGGACCTCCACCTGCAACCTCTCTAGCTCACCATTCTCCTTTTATGCCTCATCTCACTCACTCAGTAACACTATACATGTAGCTGCTACTAACACCAATGGATCGAACAAGTGCACATGCTCACCTGTAATCACATCCACCTACTCTAACATACCACCACCTATGAGTAGATCAGTGGAAATATTATGCATCAATGTGTAGATGAATGTGTCCACAATCAATGACCAATATGAATCTCCCGTGAACATAGATCAACACATTAGAAAATGATGACAATTACGCATCCATATAACCAACCAATAAAACATCACTATACAAATACTCATGCTTTACTATCACTACTGCTACAATATCAGGGGCATGTGCTTGCCCCTCTACTCCTCCCTTTGGTGGTGCTCCCACCACATCTGAAAAAATTAGAAACAAAAATACCCATCAATGTGATGCCCACCACACACAGTAGGCCTTTGTACACCCCGCGTAATATCCATCTGTCGGCTCCATGACCACATTTACCTCATCTAGCTTGGGAGGTACTAGCTACACTCCTGTGGACCTTGGTCTAGCTCCATCCCTCCTTAGTGCCATGATATCCCTTAACTATATATATGGTTTGGGGGCACATCCTAGGCCATAAAAAACTTTCTTGAAATACGCTCCACCTGAAATAGCTAGGTCACTCCTGAAAATTGATCCTCCAACCACATAGTCCACCGTATACACCGTAGCTCTACTACATCCTTTGTCCATCCTCCGCAGACTTGGTATGGCCTCCATATCACAACCACTTGACCCATACAATCTATAATCATTATGTAGGTGTCTGTATCCATCTTCTCACCATGAATGCCTACCCATCTCCCAAAAAATATGTCTGGCCTCTTCCACTCTCCTTGCGGACCACCCACCAACCTCAATATAATAATATGCTCATAGGATCATACATGTAGTAATGTCATAGCCCCAATACTACCCCCATGCTCCTCCTATGTGAATCTATACAAATCCCTTTAAAAATGTGCCAATACACTTCGTGCCCATGCATACCTCGTCACATTCTCCTCTATATGAGGAAAAATATTGTGCATCTTTTATAAGATGCCTACACCACCTCCCTTGACTGCAATCGAAGAATAAATCACCATGGAAATAAAATTCCGTAATTGTGGAACACATGACCTCAGAATAACATATAGGCTAATATGGATCTCAGTGTGAACTCATGTCCCCATAAAATACTGCTTAGGTCACCTAAAACTAAGGATCAAGGAGCCCCAATACTACCTTAAGAGCCCTATTCAAAGACTAGAAATGAAAAATGACCAAATAACGTCACTTGAGAGATGAACAAAATTGTGTAAACAACTTTCTACTATGCAGGAAAAATGACAACGATGATTAATTAACTGACATCAGGACTAGGGGATGAGCCATTAATGAATAATTTTCTTACGTAAGATCCATATATAAAATAACATATTTGGTGGTATAAATGTAGTAGTAAGTGTGTGATTTTGTGACTACATTTTCCCCACTTTATGTTGGTGAGCAGAATTCTTGGTAACATAAAGTAGATAGAGATACATACCTGAGAAAAAGATGAAGAAGCCCATGCTGTAGTAGAATGCACAGATGTGGTAGTAAAAGCATGCCAAAAAAACCATAAAGCATTCCAAACCATGGATCAACAAATTGATCTATGTAAAGTAACGAAAAGTGCACTAGTATGATGATGTGCAAAAAATGAGAGTGATGATTGCGATTTATGATGATTTCGAATGCGTATAATGATGATAAGATGGGGAAGGGAGTGATCAGCTCCCAACCCAAATGTGTGTATATGAATAAACGATTGAATAATTTATAAACCCTACCACCAGTGGAATATTGTAGGGAGAAAAGTGTATTATTCTCTAATCTCTAACTACATCCTCAAGATCTAGCCGAAGTAGATGAAATCAGATCAATTTTTTTTGGTTTTTGGATCCAAATAATTTCTATTAAACTATTGACCCATATATGAGTGGTGTAACAAAGAATTTTTTCCCCCCACTCTATGGGTGTCACCGCAATGTGATGGCTTCCAAGTTATGTCATCTAGAAGAAAACACAAAATGATGGCTACCAAGTTAGGTTATCTAGAAGCATACACGAAATGTAGAATAGATTCCCAAGCTAGGTCATCTAGGAAATCAAAGGATGTAATCTCCTAAGTTAGGTCATTTGGGATGTCAATGATGTTATATTGTATTGATTGAGTGATGTGGTCTTGATAGTTAGAAATTTTAACGTGTTGATTGATTGATTTGATTTATTACTCATAGAGAAATTTTACATTAGTTTCCCCTAGGTTAGTTCATTAGGGGAAATCGATATAATGATTTCATGGAAAAGGTTTTAATGCTTCTTTCCCCTAGTTTAGGTAATTAGGGGGAAGTGATGAAATGTCACATATAGAAATTATATGTTTGTTGCCCCCAAGTTAGGTCATTAGGGGGAATTGATGGTGAAATCTCGCACAACATGTTAGTAAATGTTTGAAATTTTCAAATAGGTATTGTTTGTTTACACATGTGGTGATAAAGGGTGAATTATAGGATGACTCTAATGATATCCCCCCCCCCCCCCCCCCCCTTTCCGTGAAAGGGGAAGTGATGATAAGAATGAATGCTAAGATGAAAGTACATGTGAAATAGATAGAAAGTGATAGAAATCACAAAAATATGTATGAATTCAATGGAGGAAAAATTCAAGGAGAGATAATGCACATGTAATGTATATGTTACGATGGTAGGAAGAATTCTAAAAAGAATTCCACAAATGGGGTCTAAATTCAATTAGAAACACTAAAGATATGACAAAAATGGTGTGGTGTGTGTTAGTTGTGTGAATAAGCATGAAATAATGACTATTAGTAAAGTTGTCAAAAAAGTAACTATAAGTAGTGAAGTGAAAAAGTGTTTAGTCACTTCATTTGTTATTTACGTGATAGTAAGATTGAGCACGAAGTGAGTGAAAATACTACAAATGAGAGAAGTGAGTCCTATTCGGTTTGAGAGGGTGGTGATTGTCGTAGTGTCACGCACGACTGCGAAGTTGGTAAGTGCATTGTTTTTCAAAAAATGTATGGTGTAATAGTCATTTTTATTGAATTTTTGAAAATTTGATAATTTTATTTTTCTTGGCATTTGAGACCTGGACAAGAGCTGTGAGGGTGTTAGTGACCCTTGGGATAGGAGCACCCAAATATTGGTGCTAGTATCCTATTTATGGGCACCCCAGTCCTGCATCTGGGTGCCCTGGTCTAGAAAGTGTGTATATGGTGTAAAATGGTGAAAATGTGATGTTGGATGCATATTAATGTGATAAGAAAGTGTGATTTGATTTTTATAGTGTTATAAGGATGTGTTTATTTTCGTTTTATGTTATGTCGAGGGATATTCACTCAAGGGAGTTCCATGGTGGGAATCTTGAGTATGTTTCTTGGATTGGGCCTATCGGATGATGAGTGGGATGTTATGGATTGTGTCATCTAGTAACACATAAAACAGATGGGGGATGTGCCCCATAATATGTCTATGTTGACTACACTATGCGAGAGATGGTGTGTGGGTATGTGCACATTTTGGTTGCCTACATGGGAGATGACTATGACTTTGGAGGATGTGTATCATATACTGTGGTTTAAGGTGGTTGGGGAGATATTACAAGTTATGCCATTAGTGGATATGGAGAGAAATATATGAGTTTCTAGACAATATTTTGTGAGGACTCGAGTACTTGCTGATGCCCATATCAGTCTGGATGCTATTTTGAGGTCTAGGGTTCAATAGTTGTGATTACGTCATCTATAGCGATGCAGGGAGGAGGTATAGGAATCTTGTATAAGATGCATGATATATGTCAATGTATAGAGGAGGAGAGAACTAGAAATGAATGGGTGCAATGTGTGTTGGCCCACCTATACAGAGATCTATACCTATTTACTCATAATGAGCATGGTGGTCGGATATGAGCCACTACATTATTACACACATGGGCATATGAGCACATAGTTGTGTTGAGACCCGTTGGAGGTCCACAAGGAGAGTGGGCTATGCCAGAGATATATGCGAGGAGGTGAATTAATATTTGTGGGTGTAGGATGGACACATATATCTATAGGGCACTAATAGATAGGATGAGCCCCAAGGTAGTTACATGGAGGCCATACTACGATTATGGGGGATGACCCAAGGATATTGTAGAGTTATGGTGTATTCAGAGGAAAATGTGGTTAGAGGATTGATTCCTAGGTGTGGCCAAGATTTTTCAGGTGGAGAGAGTATCATGATAGTTTGGTATGGCTTAGGATGTGCCCCTAGAGCCATATACATGGTTGAGAGCTATCATAGCACCCAGGAGGGCCGAAGCAAGACTCAGGCCCATAACAGAGCAAAAAGTACCTTCTAGGATAGATGACGGAGATGTGGAAATAGAGGCCATAGACACAGATGATGGGGGTTACACAGAGGAGTACCACACATGATAGGTGACACATCGATGGGTATTGTTATTCCCATTGTTTATAGATGTGACGGGGTTTCCACAGTGAGGAGTAGGAGAGGGGGAAACACATGCCCCCGACAATGTGGCGGTGATTGTAATGGAGCGTAAGTATTTATATTATATAGCTATATTGTGTATTTTGTTGTTGGCTTATGGCTTAGTAATGGTTGTCTAACACATTGTGTTATTTGTTTTGTAGGCGATGCATATTGGTCCCTGATAGTAGACACATCCATCCATACATTGACGTAGAATGTGCCTATTGGTGTACTTGGCAGAGGGATACTTAAGCGAGTGGATGATATAGCGGGTGAGTATGCCCATTTGTTTGAGTCAATGGCCATAATAGCCATGACATGTACCATATTATTGAGTGAGAGGGATGAGGCATGTGAGGAGACTCAACGAGCCTGAGAGGATTTGGGTGGTGGTCCCTTAGTGCAAGATGTGTTTGCACGATACATGGATTTGTAACATCAATTCTCAGAGTAGTTTACAGAGAACACCTTATTACGTAGGCAAGTGGAGAGGTATCGAGGCCACGAACAATGACACAGAGCTAGTTGCAAGGCATCTAGTTCTAGGGCTCTTGCAGTAAGTGAGAGCGATAGTGATGATGATGTGTGATTAGTATTATTGTATATGATGTAGGGGATTTCCCCCCCAATGATGGAACATTTTTGTAATGATGATCATATTGACTATATATGTATAGACACATGTGATTTATATATGATGAGCTTATTTTATGATGTAGTGATGATGTATGATTTGATAATGATTGTTGGAATGTATGTGATGTTTGTATATATTGTTAGTGTTTATTTAAATGCAAATGTTGTAACAAGTAGTTAGTATAACGATGATAGTAGAACAAAAGTAAAAAGAGATGATGTATGATTATCAAAATAACATGTTATGATGAATGTGTGTCGTGATAATGTAATGTAATCATAACATGTTAGTGTGATAAATGGGGGGGGGGGATAAAGAATGATGCCCCCAATGTATGGATGAGTAAGTTCATGTAATAAAGACCCCTCAGTAGTCAAGAATGAACTACAGAAAGCAAGAGTTTGTCATTGGGAAATGATTAGATGTGCTAGATGAATGACGAAGCACGTGATAAAAGGTTCTTAGAGAAAAACCCTCAATAATCATGTAAGAACCATAAGAACACAAGTGTGTCATTGGGGAGTAAGGTGATAATAATCACCTATGAAAGACCAAGGCAGTGCAAAGTGGTGGAAGCATGTGAGATGGAAGCAACATGTGAGTATATGTCAAACTAAATGTCATATGGAGCTGCAGTGGGCTGTGGAAGCCAATGTGAAGGAGCATTATGATGTAGTGGATAGCATGGATGTGATGGATGAGATGATTCATTGGTGTATGGATGCAATGGAGAGCGCGCATGAGTAACAAACTACTCTGGTGGACGTATCATGGCTTGAGCACCAGATGGAGGAGATGACTCAATTGTAGTAAAAAATATTTGGCGAGGTATAAGACAAATGGATCAGTCACACGAGCGAGAACCAAAGGAGTTGATTCCCTTATCCCCTAATTGTTGTAGTCTATAATGAAGGGAAAGATAGTCATTTCCCCTATGGCCATTTATGCGATGATAATTACAATAAGGTTGGTCATGTTGACACTGTAGCCTGTGCTGTGGATGATGTTGGTTGGATGGTAAGCGAATGAGGCACTTTTCAAGTAAGGAAAACAATACGTCATGCGGTCAATCATGATGGGAGAAATGAAATGGTTCACATGACATAGATGGAGTGGAAGGAGAAGTATCCTATTGTAGAGGAGGAGAAGAAGTATGATATGGTGGCGGAGTAGGTTGAACTTGTTTTCCTTACTTGTGAGGAAAAGGTGGAGACTGTGTAGGAAGCTCAACCAATTTTGATGGAGGAGGACTAGATAATATAATAGAAGTAGATGTATGTGGAGGATCAATAACATTTGCAGAAATAATATCTTTCTCTAGATCAAGGAATTTTTAGTATAGAATAATAAACGACTCATATGTATCATATTGCAATATTTGCTTAAGTGTAAGAATCAGACCATGACATAAAATGAATTAGTTCTCAAGGTCTATAGGATGAAATATTAGTTAATGTATACAAACATTAAACTGTAGTATATAATCCTTGATAGGTTTGGATGAGCCCTGATGTAAAGTAGGTAAGTGGTCATAAGTAACTTTAGGGCCGTTTTTGATGATAAACCGATGGAGGAAAGCATCCTCCATGTCATAGAAAGTAATAATGGATCCAAATGGAATATGAGTGTACTATTGTAATGCCTTGTCAATAGGAATGTATTGAAAGACCTTAAGTAATAACATATCATTAGAAGAAGAGGTCATAAACATGCAGTAATGGAGAAGATGAGCATGAGGGTCACGAGTACCATAAAAACATGTGAATGTAGGCATGATAATGTCCTTAGGAAATGCAGAGTTATGAATATTTTTAGGGATAGGGTTAGCATGTAATGAGTTGTTATCAATAGAAGCATAGTAAGATCTACTTGCTAAAGTGAGGGACTAAACTTGAGATTGTAAGTGACCTATGACATGCACGAGAGAGATGATATCTTGTGAAGGAATAATGGAAGACAGAAATAATGTATTAAGAGGTTGTAATTTGCCATTGTGAGTGATCATAGGAATATCAAGAGGCAATAAGGAAGATTCTGATGCTAAGGGTACATTAGGATTAGGTGTCGAGGAAGCTATAATAGATGATATAGATGGAATATCCATAGCAGTGGTAGGAGTAACATCATAAACATCCCTAAGAGGTAAAATGACTAAGGGAGACACCTCTATAGGATAAGATGAACTAAGAAGCGTAGGAGAAGAAGAAGTGATAGATGGAGGTGACTCATTCATAGTGCTAGATGCAATCTCAGGAGAAAGCAATGATGGAATAGGAGATTCACATTTGATAGTATGAAAAGAAGGAGAAACATGGCTATCAACCACTTATCAGCAGGGTTCATTTTAAGACCCCCCTTTGAAAATTTAGTTTAGAATTGGTGGCGAATCTCCAAAATCAACTTTCACAGTAATGGAAAATTTCTAAAAAACCATTTTGTGGAAAAGCCAAATGGGTGGGATAACTGTCCATCGTCTACTATACAACCTAGGTTGGATGCCATCCAACCCAGGTTATACGGTAGACGGTGGATGCCCGAGAAGGTGATGGATGACCATCCAACCTAGGTTAGACAGGCATCCACCATCTGCCATATAACCTGGGTTGGATGGCATCCAACCTAGGTTGTACGAAAGATGATGGATGACCGTCCAATCTAGGTTGGATGACCATCCATTGTCTCACATCCAACCCAATAGTATAACTTGGGTTGGATGACTATCCATCATCTGTTGTCCAACCCAACCATCCAACCTAGGTTGGAGGAGAGTACATTATCTACCATCCAACCTCAACCTGGGTTAGATGAATGTCTATTGTTTTCCATCTAACCTAGGTTGGATGACCATACATTATCTACCATCCAACCCAACCATCTAACCTGGGTTGGACAATCATACATTATCTGCCATCCAACCTAGTCATCCAACCTAGGTTGGATGATCCTCCATCGTTAGTCATCCAACCCGGCCATCCAACCTGGGTTGGACGTCTAGACATTATTTTCCATCCAACCCAGCCATCCAACCTGGGTTGGACGAATTTCCATTATCTTCTATCTAACCCAGCCATCCAACCTGGGTTGGACGATTGTACATTATCTGTTGTCTAACCCATATGTCCAACCTAAGTTAGACAACCATACATTATTTACCATCCAACCCAACCATCTAGTCTGGGTGGATGACTGTCCATCATCTGCCATCCAACCCAACTGTTTAACTTGGGTTGGACGACCCTACATTATCTACTATCTAACCCAGCCATCCAACTTGGGTTGGATGACCATACATTATTTGTCATCCAACCCAGCCTTCCAACCTGAGTTTGAGAATTATCCATCATCAACCGTCCAACCCATCTGTCTAACCTGGGTTAGATGACCGTACATTATTTATTGTCTAACCCCGCCATCCAACTTGGGTTAGATGGTCGTTCATTATCTATCATCCAACCCAAGTTGGACAACTAGGCTGGATGACAGATAATGTATGATCGTCCAACCTAGGTTGGACGACCATCCATCATCTATCATCCAAACTAGGTTGGACAACAGAGAAAGGTTATCCATCCAACCTAAGTTAGATGAACAATCACTCTTTGTTTGATGCCATTATTAAACAAGTACCCCCTACAACCCCCAGGCTATGTATTATACCTCGACGAATACATGTATAAGTTAATTTTTACATATAAATAGTAGGAAAATTGACCCATACAAATGAATTGTTGGCTGAAATTTTTGGCAAAATGGGCAGTAGCCGATTGCTGAAAATTTGCCATTTCTAATTTCCAAAATCCCTAATATTCGTGAGTTTACAAAAATTTGCCACTAAATTTTTTGCTGCTCATCAGTATCGGATAGAGACTCAGAAATGAGAATGTTGCTAAGAATGCTATCAATAGGATCATCAACATAATATGAAGGAGTATATAAGCTAGTATGATATGTATCATGAGAAGCAATATCAGAGGTAGCAGAATCATGAGATTGAACTATAACAATGGCTTGACTAGGATAAGAATCAATATGCACATGTGAGAAAGTGTCAATACCAAGTAAGTAATCTATAAGAGAATCATCTAAAATTTCCTTAGAAAGATCAGAAGAAGGATCACAAGTAGCCGTATAACATGGTGTAAAATGAGTGAAGGCTATCATATCCTCAACAATACTAATGCCAATGGTAGAATATTCAAAATGAGTAGGCACATATTGTTGACAATCTAGAAGTTGCTATGGATATGAGCTAGAATAGGAGTAGGATTACTATAGAGAGCTATGAGCTCAACAATGAAAGCCTCATCATAGATAAGTTTAACACTGAAATGATACATGATGGTAAAATAAGAGGAAATATCGTTATCCATTAGGGTTTGAAGTGGATCCTAGGGAAAAATATTCTAAAGTATGGGTTCACCAAAATTATTAACTAAAATATGAAAATATGTTCGATATTCTAAGTTAATATAAAATAGTAACAACAATGAAATAACTGATATGGAATGAAATGTAAAATGATAAATAAATTTTTTTGATGTTTAATGGAAATGAAATAATTGAAATAAGAGGGATAAGGTACTAACTTGAAAATAACTTACCTTGCTATGTGCTAGGCTTGAATATGATGATGTGTGGATGAAGGAGAGTATGAAGGTATGACCCAGGGAATTGCAACAGTGGAAGATTTGACATGATTGGGGCACTTGGAAGAGGACTGGGGAGCCTATGGGCACCCTGGTCCACAGAATGGGTGCTATGGTTTACAAAAAATATCAAGACCTAAATTTGGAAGTGTCACTCGATATTCACAATGTATTGATCTATGTTATGTGATTTTCGCATCAAATTCACTTATGCCACCATAAACCTATGATGAATATCTACCTGCAAAACCCCATACAAAACATCAAATCCCTTAAGAAAGAAAGATGCATATGAAGGGGTTAGAATGAGCTTAGCTTCCATAATGGTGGACTTACAACTAAGCACTGTAATACATTACATACCCAATGTAGTTATGTGTTCTTGTGTGTTCAATTGTTTTCCTAGGGTTCCTTAATGCCAAAGACATAGAGATAGGGGGAATAACTTGTAAAATGTAAATGGTGGATGGAATATAATGATTATAACCCTTCCTATGTAGTGTGTGTGATGTAATGATGCCCAAATGCAGTCCCTTACCTTAGTAGATATCTAGTCATTAATAGTAGATAGTCCACCCATAAGATAGTAAGTATGCTATGTTTATATAGGGATATGTTGGTCAAATTTCAACACTAATGACCCGACATGCCGATTAGTACTTAGGGGAATGAGAGGGGAAATTACAAAGGCTGACCTCGAAAGTCTAAATTAGATGCAAGTGCTGCTGGAACCAGAGCACCTAAAATTAAGGATCAGGGTGCCCATGGACACCCTAGTACTACCCTAGGCGCCCTAGTCAAATACTAGAGATGAAAAATGACCAAATAACGACACTTGAGACTCCCTGAGAGATGGCCAAAACTGTGTAAACAATTGATGACCATGCAAGACAAATGGTGATGATGACCAACTAACTGACAATAGGACTAGGGGATGAACTATTAGTGAATACTTTTCTTACGTGAGATCCATATATAAAATAACATATTTGGTGGTATAAATGTAATAACAAGTGCATGATTTTGTGACTACAAAAATTACTTTACATTTTACGAATGCTTCTAGATGACCTAACATGGAAGCAATACATTTCAGTGACACTCATGGAGTAGGGGTAATGAGACTTCATTTCCTTTCCTATACTACTCCTATATGGGTTATCACATTTGAAAAAATCGAAATGGATCCAAATCAACAAAATCTAGTCTTTGTCCATCTGCAGCGGTTAGACCTTTTAGGGATGTAGTTAAAGTTGGAGGGTAATACTAGAATTCTATCCCTACACTCTTCCTATGGCAATAAGATGCCCAAATCCTCAATTTTTTGCACACACACAATTGGTTTGGGAATTGATCACTCCCTACCCCATAACATCTCCATTGATGAAAAAAATCAAAATCTCTAATCATTTCAACATCACAATAATAAATCTCGCTTAGCTCTCCTTATAATTGTCCTATGTCTCTCGTTACACCACATGGATCGAAACACCAATCCATGGTTCGTAAAACTATGTGTTCTCACTTGGAATGTACTTATACAATAGCTTTGCATTCTTATGTGACATGGGCTTCTCCGGTCTTCTCTCAAGTCTGCATCTCTATCTACTTTATGTTACCAAGCTTTCACTCACCAACATAAAGTGGGGTTAAATGTAGACACATAATCACGAAATTATTGCTATTTAATATACTACCAAGTATATTATTTTATATATGGATATTATGTAAGAAAAGTATTCACTGATGACCCATCCCATATTCCATCCACTTGTCTTGTTGGTTTCTATTTCTTTTATCTTTTACACTTGTCACTCACATACACAGTTCTGGTCAAGTTACATGGATTCCTATCTGTCAGTCTTCACTCATGTGTCTTCACTTGTCTTTGGAAATTAGCGCTTAGGACTGGACATTAGTGTTTGATGCTTCTATCCATCCTGGGTGCCCATGTCCTCTTCATGTTTGATCTTATTTTTGACATTTGGGGTCGATCTTTTCAGTTTTTCCTCTCATATCCCAAGGTACTAGTCGACATGCTAGGTCATTAGTGTTAAAATTTAAACAAGAGATCGCTATATAAACACAACATACATACCATTATATGGGCAGAAAATTCTTTTCAAGGGATAGTTATCTACATAGAGTAAGGGACTACATTTGGGCACATTACTATGCCTACACACTGCATAGGAAGGAGAGTTCATTCTATTCCATCCACACATTTTCATTTTATCTAATTACGTCTTGATATCTTGGTGTCATTGGCATGAGGGAATCCTAGGAGCACTATTACACACATAAGCACATAGAACTACATTGAGTTTGAGATGTAGTGCAATGTTTAGTTGTAAGTTCACCATTGTCATAGTTGAGGACAATATGACCCCTCATTTTACATCTTTTCTTTTTAGGATTTGATGTCTATTTGAGGGTTTTGCAGGTCATTATTTCATTACAGGTTTATAACAACTCTAGTGATTATTGTGTGACCTTATAGTGATAAAAGGTGAAGAAGTGTGAAGCCCTAACGACAGTGTTAGAACTGGGTATCGACCTTTTTTGCAGACCCAGGTGCCTAGAAAAATGCCTGGGGAATCCGCGGGTGCCCTTGTCCCTCTCCTAGCACCCTACTCTAGCCATTTCCAACATTGTTGCATTTTTCTATGGTTTGTTGTGATGGTCCTTGCTCGTGTTTCATCACATTGGCCAGTCCAGAATCACTGTGGGATACGTGAAATCAAGATAAGTACCTTACCCATCTCATTTCCTTTCATAGTTAGTATTTAATAAATTGTTTATCATTTATATTTCATTGTATATCATTTACAACACATCTTTGCATTCATATTTAAATAAAATATTCAGATTTAATTAAATCATCACTCAACAACATAAAGTGGGGGAAAATGTAAACACAAAATCTATACACTTGGGTCCATTTTTTTGTTCGAAAGCATACTAATGTATACATGATTCCTAAGCAAAAAAACTAGTAGTTGACAACTCCCTTTGGCATTTTGATTGTTTTATATCTTATACTTTACTGGCTTTCCACATCTTTCAGATCTGCCAAAACTTGATTGATTTATCTTTTATGGCCTCAGACACTAGTATCTAGGTAGGACAAAAGTTCCCAGGTGCCCATGTCCTTATCTTTATTCTTATTATTCTTTTGGGTCCTTTTCACTTCTTGGTCACCTTTTAACACTATGGGTCAGCCTTTTAGTCGTCAATTATGAATTTGAACAAGGGAATCATATATATACTTAGTTACTTCTTTTAAATTAGGGGCCAAAACACTATAAGCACATAATATATCACCAGATAAGATTGCACAAAGGCATCATAAGAGCACAATAAGGCATACATCTACAAAATTCATACAAAAAGGGAGGAAGGGGTACAATGATTTTCATACAAAATATAGGTGGAGTTCATTCTATTCATCACCAACTATTTTGCATACTCGATACAATCTACATCTAGCCCACTATCATCGTGTAACTTGAATAAGGGTAACCAAACACGGATACACACACACCCAAAGATTTACATTGAAGTATGAGATGTAGTGCAAGATTGGTCATAAGTTCACTCTCGAGTGACTATCGGGGTGTTAGTCCAACTCCACATTATGCATATTTCTATTATGAAATTTGAGTTTGTGGTTTGGGTACAGTGCAGGTAGACATTATTTTTTAGGACAAGTGTGATCAGAAAACCTAATAGACGAAGTTGAGAGAGACAAAATGAAATGTAGATGTGAGACCTTCCAACCCAAAAAAAAGTATAACCAGAGCTTCTAAGAAGACACAGCACCATATCAGCATTAGGTGCGCGTCGGGGTGCTCCCTAATCCTCCTCGGGTCTTTTTTCTCTACATTAATAGGGTTTTTGGAACCATCATCAAGCCATTATGACACTTCCCAACATGTTCTAGAAGATACACAAGCAGAATCAACTCTCATGTTTGCATGAATAAGTTAAATCATCCCCTATTCATTTCTTAGGGTTGTACATGTTGAATGTGTTATTCTGTGCATTATATATTGTTCTCACTGAATCTCATTTTTATAGTAATTACTCTTAAATTGATTTATTTAATTTATATTAAATCAGTTTTGATTTCCATGATGTGAGATATTTCTTCAATTATAATCGTGGTGGAGACATGGGGAGTTTCCTTACATTTTAAATTTTGTCTTGAACCAATCCCTCCATCTATTTCCCTATAGTAAATTTAGAGGATTATATTCTTCAGCTTCTTGCCTCTTCTTATTGATGCAGGATCAACCATTGGATTATGATACATATAATTTGTTTTGTGT